>MU223791.1:1215474-1287553 GCA_018584345.1 Thuja plicata
GCCCCTAGCAGTCTTGTCTCATTCCTACACCTGGTTGCAGAAAAGGATGTTTGTTTGCAGGTCATAGGTCGAGTCTTATGTTCAGGCCTTCCTATGAAATACTTATGCAAGCCTATCTAGTGAGTTGAGACTTATTTGACCTGGTTCCTTCATTGGTTTCATTCCTCTATACTGAGATCCAAGCCCTAATTTTGGTGTATCACCTAGTAGGTAGTTTGCTTTCAGTCATTTCCCTTTCATGCAATCCTTCTATCCCTTTCCCTCAAAATATTTACTTTCCTGTTTAAGAAGCAAATTAAGGTGATTATCCAAGAGGAACCAGCCTAGAATCTGGAGGTCTCATCTCGGTTAGCATAAGGTCCCACAACCTTGAGATGATTCCCATGTTATACTGGATTATCAAGACCAAGAGAGCTTGAGATCAGAGGCGCAAATTCAGTGTATAACACTTACTACATTGTAATGAACAACTCCTAACAGGGTTGCAGAATCTTTTAACAGGGATTACTATAAACAAGTATAGTTCTTTGTGGGTGATAATTCCCACCGGGGTTTTTTACCATTTTGTTTCCCCGTAAAAAAATTGATGTGTTGTGTAATGTGTTATCTGAATGTGCATTTAATTTATATTAGTTTGGATTAATAAGTACAAAAGATCTAAACTTTCTGATAACTGATTCACCCCCCCCTCTCAGTTATCCCTGAAGTATTCTAACAATGCACATGGGGATTCACTAATGTACTTACCTAGGTAAGTGAACAACCATTCCCAAGTTGACATGTCATATCCTTAAGTACAAATCACAAGTGTCAAATGACACACACAAACATTTACACATCACTTGACCATGTCATATCCACTTGGGCATAATCACAAGAAAATAAGAAAATACATTTAAGGAATACATTCCCACAATTAGCCATATATGTTTACAAATTAAATTACGATACAACGAGATCTTGTCTCTCATTAGACGAAACCTTGGCTTAAACTGAGTTCAGATATACCTATTTTTGGTTCCCCGGATAAAATACCATGGTCTCATACCTGCACACTCAATTCAAATATTAGTAGTCCGAGGGGATAAATATACATCATAAGGAAATAAAATATATTCAAAACTTAAGAGAACATCAACATACTAAGTTTATTATTTAAGATCACAAGAATATAATAATTTCATTTAATCACATAGCGTAGGGTAAGATTCACATTGCATGATATCTAAATTTAATATTCATTTCTAATAATTCTCCTATCATCAATAACCCATAACATAACCATAATGTTTTTTTTTTCAAATCAATGGTCTCAAAATAAATGTCCATAATAGAAACATATTATAGTCCAAAAAGGTGCATCATAAAGTATCATTTATCCAAAATCCAAAATGATCAATCCATGACATAAATCATAAAATCCATAAGGTTTGTAGTGCATCAAAATGTGAATTATCATATGCTAAATCTATCATAAGCAGAAAAACTAGAAAACTACGATGGGGTTCAGGGTGAGGCCTCACAATTTGACCCCACTTCTATATAGTTTATAAACAACTCATAGTAATTTAACTAGGGCTCCATTTGGAAGCCCAACTAATAAAATATATTACCAGTTAAGCTCACCCTTTTAAGTATCTTTTTTATAATTTGAATCCATATAAACATGTCAAACTTTGAGCAATTTAGGATATTGTACACTAGATGTTAAACATAAAACACCCAAAGAAAGTAAAATGAAAGCAATAAACGTAGATTACTGCACCTTTGAATTGGAGAACCTACTAATTCCCATTAGTTCCTTCTTGACCACCACTCTACATTGCCATGAATGTGAACATTAGATCAAATTCACATACATACAAACACAAGTATACTAATCAAACAATAGGATTTAAGAGTACAATTGTAAATTACCTTTCGATCAATTTTCTTTCTCTGGCTTAGCAATATTATTCTATTCCTTCTTTCCTCCTCCTTCTCAGCACTATTATAAGATTTCATTTCTTCTTCAACTTCTTTATTTTCTTTGTTAGGGAGTTCCTCATAATTTTTACACCGTGTATTCTGTATTTACGTTCAATTACACACTTTCTTTACATATCATACTGCAACTTCATTTGGTAGTCAACATCACTCTCCCTCTTTTGATTATACTTTATTATTATCTATTAGGAAAGAGATTTACATTTTGGTTTTCGGACTTAAGCATTTAGACCATTCTTTTGTGGTCGAATGACACCAAGCTTGTGCTTCTTCATCCTATGCATATTTAGTCCTTTCAAATCATAAAATAAGCATAGGATAAAGAAGCACAACCTTGATTTTATTCCACCACAAAAAGTGTGGTCCAAATGCTACAGGACAACCAAAACCTAAACATCTTTCCTCAAATAAAATAAGAAAGTACAACCAAAAGAGGGAGGGAGAGTGGTGTTGACTACCAATTGAAGTTGCAAAAACATGAACAAATCTCACAAAAATATAATAATCTACCATCCACCCATTCACTTCTATGATGATTACAAACTTGCAAAAACAATTCAAAAATAAAACAAGAGCTAGAGTGTAGCATAGTTCCTACCAACTGCAGGCAAGGTGGTTTTACTAGATAGAGATGGTTTTATATGATAAATTCATCTATTTTATTATGGTTACAACCCAATATCAACAAGAAAATTTCAAGAATATAAACTAAATTTAGTCAAATTACCTGGCTTCAAATACAGCCAAACCACTCAGAGTTTCCTTCTTCTGGCAATGTTGTTGAAGACAAAATAGTGAAGTTGTCAGCCAATGATGTCAAGTATGACTTGAAGCTTCAGATGCCCCAAAGATAGGAAATAGAAATACAATATTCATTTGTATTTCTATTTTCCTTTCTTTGGGACATCTGATGATTCAAGTGAATTTAGGGTGCAATTTTTAGTCTTTTGATGGTCGATCTTGTATAGAATCAAATAATGCAAACAATCCACTTGTAAATTATTAATACATGACCAAATCTCTTCACAACAATCCACTAGTGAAAACCATTTGGAAAACCCTATGGGACTGGAAATAAGTCTCAAGTGCTCATCATTGATGACCTTGCCTACGTTTAAGCTTAGATACTTCATAGTTTGACTTCATAGTCTCAAACTAGTTCAATCTAGGTTCATCATAGTAATGGTATAAAAAGAGCCTCAAAGGTTTATTTTTACCTAATTTATAAAATACATAATAACAATGTAATTCATGCCATACATAAGGGACTGGAACTATTACTTATGAATAGTGAGAACCATTTGACCAACCCCATGGGACTGGACCTAAGTCTTAGGGGCTCATCATTGATGGCTTTGCCTATGTTCATGCTCAGAGACTTCGTATTTTAACTTCAAAGTCTCAAAATAGATCAATCTAGGTTTATCATAGTAAGGGTATAAATATAGATTTTATTATGTCGTATCACTATATACCACTAATTTTCTTCCTCTAAATAAAGTTCATGCATTCATCTTATATAAATAATATCTTCCCTACATTCAATCATTATACTAACATAACATTTATTAACACATAAAATTTATTCACACACAACATTCCTGAATAATTCATTAACACATCATTCATCAACATTTACTAGTAGTGAAAAATAACATTCATTAAGACAACTTTCTTTCATTACAAAAAATGGTTAATTGTAATCATTTGTCTTTTGGTTTCTTGTTTGTTTTTTTAATGAAAGGGCTAAGCAAAGAATCAATATCCTCATCATTCCCCTCTTCTACTAATTTTGATCTCAACACATGACTCCTCATCATGTGTTCATTTTCCATATTTACTTGTTCAATCGATCTAGGAGACTCTTGGGTTGGGCCAGTGGAAGCTTGGCATAGGCATTCAGCCATGACTTGATAGCCTTCCTTGAAGGCAATATTTTTGTGTTCTTTGGTGGCCTATAAATTAAATTCTAAGACCTGCATTTTTTGATTAAACAAAATTATTTTCTATATAACAATTTAGATCTATAATTTCATTTACTGGTACTGACAATTTGTAGTTAAATTTTTGAATAACCACCAAAGACATGTTTTTTCTGGCCAATCTTTTGTAGTCTGGCCTTTGAAGCCTTTGATGTGTCCTGCAACCTATGAAGGGTTTGAAATATGTTAGATTATATACATATAAAGAATACTAATTAGTGCATAATTACATTCTACTAGTACTTAATACTATCACATACCCTCTTTTTTCATTTGGTGGTGCAATTACGGTATGTGCAGGATCATGGTATGCCAAACTAGGCCTTAAGTGGCAATGAAAATTCAAAAAATTAGGGTTAGGAAAGTTGACGTAAAAATTTGGACAAGTTATCAATCTTATATAAAAAAATGTGTAAGAAGAGAATCTTTATCAAATTGAATCTAGTTTCTAAGATACTATCCCTTCTTTAAAAAAAATTATTCTATATGGTGAAATTTCAAATTTCAATGGAGTAATATGAAAATTTTGGGAAAAAGATGAGAAGGTGTATGTCTGACCACCTTAAACAAAATCAAATGACAATAGTTTTTTACAATATTCTAGATATAAGTATTAGACTCATGTTCATATGTGACTCGTATTTTTTTCTAATTTTTTTCCAAGTAAATAATTAATTATGATTTTTCTACTACAAATTTTTTAGAATAGAAAAAATCTGATGTCTGACCACCTTAACTTAGTCTGAAATTCATCAAATTGATTTTTTTTAGTTTCTAATTGTAGTAGGACAAGCATAGAATGTGACTCATGTTTTCAATCTCTAAAATGTTATACCATTCAAAATTTGTAGCTATTTTTCAATCAATTTATCAATCAAGACTAAAAAGATAAGAAGTAGGTGTATGCCTGACCACCTTAAACACATTCAAATGATAATATTTTTTACTAGATTCTAGATATATGTATGAGATTAATGTCTGGATGTGAAGCATATTTTTTAGTAATTTGTTTCCAAGTAAATAATTAATTATGATTTTTATTCTACAACTTTTCTATAATATAAAAACTCTCGTGTTTGACCACCTGAACTTAGTCTAAACTTCATCAAATTGAAATTTTTTTTTTTTTTTCTTGTAGTAGGCGAAGCATAAAATGTGACATATGTTTCATATTTAAAAAAATTATATACCATTTGAAAGTTAGAGCTATTTTTCAATCATTCTACCAATCAGGACTTATTTTTCACATCACCACTTTTTGGCATACCATGATCCTACAGATACCCATTACTCTTTGAGTATCCCCTTTCTCCTTTGCATCCAAAATGAATTCATTCCAATGCCTCACTAAAATAAAGGGAGGACACTGGTACTTTAGGTAGTGGACGAGACTCCTATATGTGTCCCTCATAGTCTTAAGATGTTTGACACCTTTTTCTAAAATTTTCCTCTCCTAAAAAATGTTATTGCCAAACTCATGCTATATATATTTTATGAGTTGTTCTTTTTTTTTTTTTTCTTGCAAGTTCCACTTTTTAAGAAGAAACACAAAATTGTTATATAGAAAAATTAACTAAAGTTGCGTACCATGAATACATTAAAAGAAATGGAATGAAAGGAAAAATATTGTACCAATTAATGATATAAAATAAAAACAGTGGGATAGGGATAGTTCATTTATGATGTTCCACCTTGTATGTATGGTGGAGCCAATATTTTTAATGTCAAGTCATGAAGCGCTTTATAAAAAGAATCATTCCCTGCAAAAATGACATGTGATCATCAATCCAAAACTTGTTACATGAATAAGTAAATTACAATTATAATATAAATAATAATAATTTTAAAGTACATGGAAGCTTAAGACAATTTAAAGGTATCAATTCTTTAACATCTATCAACAATGACGTCTGCATAACTCCCGTGCTAGAAACACAGGTAGATCCAAGAAATGATGGTGAATTATCACCAATACATGTACTCTTGTCTGTATCTGATATAGCCATCATCAATGTATCTCCTACTGCTGCAAATTAATCCATTATGAGATGCACCTAAGATTAAAGTACAAATTATCAAATCATAATTTACACAAAACTAAATATGGCAAAACAATGATTTATTAGGCATAGATCTTGAAGGTGTCAATTTTTGCATGCTCCTTGTTGCCACTATTGCACTCAAAAATCTTAGATGGTTAGTCCTTCTAGGAGGAATCACCCGGCTCACTTGATGACCTAAAAAATACATTGTTAGAAAAGACATTCTGAAATAATAATAGTAAGAGTACCTTTCAATATTGTTTGAGTGAAGATTTTCTTAGAAATTTTGAATTAGTTGTAAATGTACCTTTTCCTATAGTTGTATCTATGGTATCAGTAAGTCCAATGAAAAATGTACACTTATAATCAGTAAGTCCAATGAAGTTTTTGAATGTTCCAAAGAAACAATTCCTTGTAACTTGTTAACTTAAGGATTATTTTACCTGATGTGGGAGTTCTGCTAGTACTGGCCTCAGCATAGTGTCCACGACCAGGTTCTTAAGCAAGCAAAAAACCATGTAACAAGAACACATACATATTTTATCTCATAACATAAAATAGTATAAAATATAAACCTTTATTGAACTTTTTTTATAACTAAAGCTTCATTTCTTCTTACCTGATAATGACATACTTGTGACATCAATTCCACTATCCTCTTTGGAATATTTGTGGTTGTATTTGGATCCTTCAGTATTTTAATAAATTATGCAGTGAAAATTTTTAATTTTTTCCTCACCACATTTATAGGGTTAAGGATATTTGGGAGATCATCCATATCTATAGCTATTTCCTATGTTGTTGCAGGTGCTTTTCCCCTATCCTGAACATCAATTTGTGACAGGAATATAAGTAAAACTATCAGAATAACTCCAAAACACTAAATAAAAGAACATAATAATATAACATTTTTCAACTATCTAATTTGTAAAATTACAATAAGGTTTACCTTTGCTGAAGAAAGGGTGGGTGGAGCATCCCGACCACCTCTATCATTTGGGAGATCCATGATGTCCTGTCACAAAGATTAAATATTAAAACTTCAACGAACTTAAAATGATAGACTTAACAAAAAAACATATTAATAAAATGGTATATTGGAGTCATAAACCTGAGGTTAGTTTAAATGGTATATAGTACTTACCCCCCCCCCCCATGATAGTAAATTTTATTTTATTCATGCGATTCAAATGGTAATTTATTAGCAGTTCTTCCCCTACACATATTAATTTTATCGCACATACAAAATCATGATTCCCCTCACGCGCCTCAAATATGCAATTGGGTTTCTCAGTAGTTGTCGCAGGTCGCTTACTATTTATAAAACCTTCAATATTCCCTATTTTTTTTGGTCTCCTGTCAATGTACATAGAAAATATTTTACTTTGACCATTGTCTTTCTATTGTATATAATTTGCTGACAGTGCATACCTATGCATACTTTTTTATATTGAGAAATCCACATCCAATCGTCGCAATTGTAACAAGGTCTAACAAACTCCATCAATTTAGCAAGTTTTTTGTAACATACCTTTATCCCATCCATAGAAAATAATCCTAAACCATGTAATGAGGATGGAGATATGTGATATATCCTCTCGTTAACACAAAAATTAGTGTTAATTAGAGCTAGCTCCTTGGGTACCCATTCTTTCTCAAGATGTGTATACTGAAAGGGCATGTTGATGTCACCTTTGGTCTCATCATCATAATAACATGACCCCACTTGAGGAAGGAAAAATTGCATGCGTTTATTGAAATTTTTTCTAATCTTTTGACCTCTATTTGATCTCCCTATTTTAGTTGTACTACATGTCAAACTTTCGTCTACCATTCCTTCAATTCCCTCATTCAAGGAAGATAGATATGACAAGTATCTATTTGGTGGTTCCTGTAATCCATCAAATGAGATATATAGTTGGTAAGGAGCGATATATTTTGTTAAACGAGGGTAATGTTGATGAATTTGGCCATAAAATTGATCTTGAGGGTAGTATTGTTAAATCATGAGCAAGTTAATACCTTATTATTAAAACACTCAATGAAGATGGACGTAAAGAGAAAGGAAGAAATTAATAAACTATTTCTATAGGGCGTATTGACTTGTACCTACTGATCCATGTCATTGTGTAGGATCCTCATCAAAGGGGTTAAATTTTGTGCATATGTGAATCATTTATCTTAATTTAGCTAGACATTACATGATACGTATGCTACAAATTATGTAGAAGACACCATGAACAATATGCAAGATTATAAACATGAACAAATTACCTTTACCTTATATATGGAATGCAAGATTGTTAACAAAAGGGGTGATGATGTGTGTAGTCAATTGCCTATTTCTAGAAAGATTGACAATCAAACAAAATATATACATATAATCAGCATCAATTAATTGAGCATCATAAGAAATACATTATTTATCATAAATCACATATGTTGTAATCATTAGAATTGAACATAATGAATTAATTATACCATTCCATTAAAGTTGAATACATTAATAAATAAATATTAAATATATATACTAATCAATATAAATATATATAAATAATTAAATCACATAACTTATACATTTCAATCATGTCATCATCATCATCATCATCATCATCATCATCATCATCATCACCACAACCACCACCACCATAATCATCATCATCACCACTACCACCACCACCACCACCACCACCATCATCTTCTACTTCATCATCTTCTTCTTCATCTTCATCTTTAGTATCTTCTTCTTCCATCACATTATACTTTACCAGCCTTTCTCTTGGATCATGTCTAACAACAAATGACCAACCTGGTTAATGTGGAACCTCTAATTAAAAGACTTTCTCACATTGGCTTGGAAGAACATATGGCTCATCTCCAACTGGCTCAAACAACCTTGTATTAATCATTGTAAAATCCATTATCATGTTGAATAACAGTTATTAGGATCATTTTGATTTAGTCATAGCTTGTACCATTTCACGATGAATAGAATTAATTTGAAGGATTTAAATTCACACTCAATTATATCATCCAAGATTCTATAGTATCAATTTTTAGATTTTTGAGGATGTATGTTGTTTCTAGATGAAATATTAGTGACCTCGAAGATTGCAATTATCCCAGAATCAAAAGTTTTCTTCATTTCATCCAACTTTTTTATGCAAAATTTGTGGGCATGAAAGTACATAGCTTTTGTTAGAATAGTCCCAAAGGATAACTAAGAGGGGGGTGAATCAGTTATTAGCTAATTAAATTTTTTTCTTCTTTTAATTATAGAATACAATAAAGTAAATGCACATTCAGATAACATAATAGACAACACCACAATTTGGTTACGGAGAAACCAAATGGTAAAAACCCCAGTGGGAATGAACACCTGCAATGAACTATACTTGTTTATAATAATCCATGTTAGAAGATCTTCCAACCCTATTATGAGTTTTTCTTTACAATGCAATAAGTATAGTGACCTAGTTAAGAGTCTGACTCTGTTAGGAGTCTTTTACAAATAACACTATTAAGGGTGAGGACTCATTGTCCAAAAGCTCACTACTTTAATGTTGAAGGCTACAACCTTCTGTAGAATAGATATGTACTATATCTGATGATGAACTCTAGAGTAGACCTATTGTCTTGATCAGTTCCAATGTATTGTAATCTTTCACTTCTTCACATAGGTCCTTGATGAATGAAACACAATTGATATTCTGCTCTGTACATTTTATCTATCTTATCTTCTCATTCACACTTAGCATATCACAAATGAACTACTATAAGTATCTTCCTCAAAGTATGAGTTCATGGGACCTGATAGGAAACTCTTCATAACATCCTTGTCATCTTAACTAACCACGCAAGCATAATTACAACCGTGTAATATAAATTGAATAAACATGATGCTTCACAAAGTCAGCCTCAACAAATTAACTCTAACATTGCAATCTTGTTGAAACACATTTGGCACCTTTAGATAAATATCTTCAACTCATAAATAAACTTGAATATACACACACATATCCTGAAGATAGGTGCAACTCAAGAACCAATGTAATACGTCGGCTTGGTACAGAAAACCTCCAGAAACTATAACTGGCATCTAACAGAATTACACAACACAACTAAAACTTCATATCTGTGTCTGCGTGTATGAACAAAACATAAACAACATGTCTAAACCATGAATATAACCATGTAAGGCCTGATTACATCATTCTGATAAGTATATACAAAACACTATTGTATATTATATGTTGTCATTAATGACAAACATACAATCAACTAGCTACCAAAAGTAAATCTCCAACAATCTCCCCCTTTGACATTGATGGAAACATATGATATTAAAAACATATTTAGTACATGGTGTCTTCTTTCTTTTTACATATTTTCTCAATATCCTAATCAAAGATTTCTCTACACTGTTACAGCTCCTCTGTCTATGTTTATACTCCCCTAGAGTATATGCTCCCCCTTACTATATACTCCCCCTTACTATATACTCCCCCTTTGACATCAATGGAAAAGGGTGCCATAAACAATTAGGCACAGGTACTACTCCAGAAGTAGAGTAGTCAACCATTCATCAACCACTATGAACTGATGTTATTGCTTCTTTATCTAATCAGACTCAGGAGAGGGAATTACTCCCAACTTCTCCCTAAGATACTCAAAAGTATCTTTTGATAAGGGTTTTGTGAAAATATCTACCAACCATTCTTTGGTGCTCACATAGTCCAATTTTACTTCATTATCTGTAACTTTTTCTCTAAGAAAATGTTATTTAATCTCGATGTTCTTTGTCTTTGCATGCATCATACTGTTCTTGGACATGTTGATAGTACTAGTGTTATCATAGTGGATAACAATAGGATAATCAACCTGTATGCCAAAATCTTTAACTATCTTCTTGATCCAAACAATTGTTGAACAATTCAATGCTACTGCAACATATTCAGCTTCTGCTATTGACTGAGAGATACAATCCTTCTTCTTTCTTACCCAAGAAACCAACCTATCTTCAAGAAATATTGCTCCTCCAGAAGTACTCTTGCTGTCATCAATACAACCTGCCCAATCTGCATTTGTATACACATGAAGTTGTACATTCTTTGATTTAGGATACCATAAACCATAGTCTATAGTTCCCTTTAGATATCTGAATATTCTCTTTATTTCCATTAAGTGATTCTATTTTGGTTCAGCTGAAAATCTACCAACAATTCCAACTACATTAGATATGTCTGGTCTAGATTGAGTAAGATATATAATTTTTTCCAATCATAGACTTATACAATGTCTTGTCAATTGTTGTGGAATCATCTTCTTTAGAAATCTTTCTTCCTGTTATCATAGGAGTGCATACTAGATTGCAGTCTTCCATCTTGAATGTCTTTAATATTTCCTTCACATGTTTGGACTAATTTATAAATATCCCTTTATTTGTCTTCTTTACATTTAATCCCAGAAAGTATTTTATAGGACCAATCATGCTCATTTCAAATTCATTATGCATTTCTTTTGCAAATTCTTCACTAAGCTTGTCATTACCTCCAAAGATAATGTCATCAACAAATATGGCAAGAAGTAATAATCCATCAGGTGTCTCTCTTATGAATAGGTTACAATTTGTTGCTCCTTTCTTAAATCCAATCTTGGTAAGATAACCATCTAGTCTCTCATTCCAAGCTCTTGGGGCATGTTTAAGTCCATAAAGTTCTTTCTTCAATCTGCATACCATGTCTGGTCTATCCAATAGATTAAATCCTTTAGGCTATTCTATGTAGACTTCTTCCTTCAAGTAACCATTTAGAAAGGTTGATTTGACATCCATTTGATATACTTTGAAGTCTTTGAATGTTACATAGGCCAAGAATAACTTAATGGCTTCTAATCTGTTCACAGGGGAAAATGTGTCAGTGTAATCTATCCCTTCCCTCTATGCATATCCTTGACACACTAGTCTTTCTTTGTTTCTGACCACTATACCATCTTCATTAATCTTGTTTCTGAATACCCATTTTGTTCCAATTAATTTTTTGTCACTAGGTCTAGGAACCAATTCCCATGTGTTATTTTTTGTTATTTGATCTAATTCTTCTTCTATTGCTTTCTGCCAATCATAATCCTTGCAAGAATATTGAACATTTAAAGGTTCAATCTGTGAAAGTAAACATACCTCTTCATCCACTATTAAACTTTTTGCTTTAGATCTAGTCAAAACACTATTGCTCTGATCTCCAATGATTTCATCTTTTGAATGATACCTAGATGTGAATTTTGAAACTTTTGGTGTGACATCCTCATCTATAATCTATGATACTTCTTTGCTTGATTCAAGTTCATTTCATGATACATCAATGCAATCAAACATTTCTTCAATAACAATGTCTTTACTGTTAGGCATGGGTTCATCCTCAATCATAGGCACATATTCATAGTATCTCTCTTGAGAAATGAACTTCTCATCAATCTTTAGATGAGTACTTTCAATTATCTTCTTTAATCTTAAATTGAAACATCTGTATGCTTTTCATTTAGTAGAATAACCAAGGAAAATACCTTCATCACTTCTAGAATCAAACTTACCAACACCATCATCTCTCTTGATGTAGCACTTGTTGCCAAAGATTCTGAAGTATTTTACTATAGGTACATTACCAAACCAAATTTCATAAGGTGTCTTATCTACACCTAGTCTTAGCTGTGTTCTATTGATAGTATAGAATGCTTTATTGGCTGCATCTCTCCAATAGGTGTGCACAACTTTTCCTTCAATTATCATAGTACATGCTATATCAAGTATGATCCTATTCCTTCTTTCTGCAATCCCATTTTGCTGAGGGGTTTTGGGTGCACTCAACTATCTTTTGATTCCATGTTCTTCATAGTAGTCATAAAATTGGTCAGAGGTGAATTATCCTCCTCTATCTGATCTCAAACACTTTATTTTTATCCTAGATTCATTCTCAACCTTAGCATTGAATATTTTTAACTTCTCAAAGGCTTCAGACTTCTCCTTTAAGAACGCAACCCATGTCATCCTTGAAAAATCATCAACAAACAAAATGAAATACCTTTCTCTGTAGTATGATCTAGTTTGAGTAGGACCACATAAATCTATATGCACTAGGTCTAACTTGTTCTCAGCTGAGTTCTGCTTGCTTCTGAAATAGCTCCTTACATGCTTTCCCATAACACATTCCCTGCACATTATGTCAACTTGTCTTTACATACTTGGAAGGTCTCTAACTACCTTGACATTTCTTATCTTTACTATATTATCAAAATTGATATGATAGAGTCTCTTGTACCATAACCAACTGTCATCCACTTTTGCAACAAAACAACTTACATCTGAATTGAGCTGAAAAACATTACCTTTTTTCTTTGATCCTGATGCAATCATGTCTCCTTCTTTGTTGCTAATAATGCATTTGTTATCTTTGAATTCCAAATGATAACCTTTGTCAAGTAGCTTTCCAACTCTTAGTAAATTGTGATGTAATCAATCAACATATAGAACATCATTTGTCTTATTCTTTCCATCTAGGGTGATAGATCCTCTTCCTATGATAGGTTTAGGACTGTTATCTCCAAATATAACCATACCACCTTTGTACTTGTCTAGATGAACAAATCTATCTTTATCACCTATAATGTGATGAGAGCATCCGCTGTCAATGATCCAATCAGTCCTGATGTCTGCTTTGGAAATTAGGGCTAACTCTTGTGCTTCCTTTTCATCTTCAATGTCCATTTCCTCAAGAATTTTTTCCATGTCTTTAAGGGCAATGAATCCAATTTCATCTTCTCCTGAATCTTCATCAGTTACACCTTCTTCAGCATGATAGCATTCCTTTCTATATTCTGGTTTATAATAAGATGTGAATTTCTTCACTCTTGTGGGACACTTGGATGCAAAGTGACCAATCTTGTTGCATGAAAAAAAATTGAATGGCAACTATCCTTCCTAATTTCCTTTGCCTTTCTTTTCTCTTTTAGCAATCATGGCAATGATTCTTCTAGTTCTTCATCAAATTCTTCTTTCTCAGTATTGCTAGAAATGTGTAAAGGTTTCTTACCATGAACTGAGGCTTTGAAGGTTGTTTCACTTTTGGGTTCAGTCTTTAATCTTGATATCTCAAATTGAGAGATTTTACTGATCAAAGTCTCTCTCCTGAAGTCTTGTGAAAATTGCATGGTTTCCTCTAGAATATTGATCTTGTTCTCATAGTCTACTGTTAAAGTAGTCAAAAACTTGTCCATTATGTCTTCTTCTGATATTTCTCCACCATTGTTTCTGATTCTAGAAACTACTTCATTTATCCTCTTATTGTAGGCTCTGATGTTCTCTTCAGGTAACATCTCAAGGTTGTTGTATTTCTTTTTCATGTCTTCCTACGCGCATTCTTTGCTTGGATATCTCCTTCAAACATGTCTTCTAAATACTTTTGTATAGTGTATTCCTTGTCTACTTTCTTGATCTTAGAGAATTCACTGTTAGATAGGGCACTTATAAGGGCTTCTTTGGCAACTGCATTAGCTGTGAATGTATCCTTTTGTTTAGTAGTAGCATCATCTCTTGAGAGGTATTTTAAAGAGAGAATAATAACTTCTTGTGTGTCTATCTCAAAGGTGTCAAAACCAACACACTGTAGATGTGTTATCATTTTGTTCTTCCAATTTAGATAATTCTCTCCATCGAACTTAGGACTCTCTTTTCTTAAGTATGCAATCAGATCTACCTTCAGTTGTTAGGATTTCTCTTCAAGGCACTTGGCTTTGATACCAATTGTTATAATAGTCTCAAAGGATAACTGAGAGGGGGGGTGAATCAGTTATCATCTAATTAAATTATTTTCTTCTTTTAATTCCAAAATAGAATAAAGTAAATGTACATTCAAATCACACAATAGACAACACCACAATTTGGTTACGGGGAAACCAAATGGTAAAAACCCCGGTGGGAATTAACACCCAAAATGAACTATACTTGTTTATAATAATCCCTATTAGAAGATCATGCAACCCTGTTAGGATTTTTTCCTTACAATGCAATAAGTATAGTGACCTGGTTAAGGGTCTAACCCTATTAGGAGTATTTTACAAATAACCTTGTTAAGGGTGAGGACTCACTGTCCAAAAGATCACTGCTTTAATGGTGAAGGCTACAACCTTCTATAGAATGATATACACTATATCTGATGATGAAATATAGAGTAGACCTTCTATCTTGATCAGTTCCAATGTATTGTAATATTTCACTTCTTCACATAGATCCTTGATGAATGAAACACAACTAATATTCTGCTTTATACATTTTCTGTCTCTTATCTTCTCATTCACACTTAGCATTTCACAAATGAACTAATATAGGTATCTTTCTCAAAGTATTAGATCATGGGACCTATTAGGAAACTCTTCATAACATCCTTGTTGGCTTAACTAACAACACAAGCATAATTACAACCGAGCAATATAAACTGAACAGACGCGATGCTTCACAAAGTTGGCCTCACCAAATTAACTCTAACATTGCAATCTTGTTGAAACATGTTCGGCACCTTTAGATAACTATCTTCAACTCATAAATAAAGTTGAATATACACACGCATATCCCGAAGATAGGAACAAATCAAGAACTAATGTAATATGTTGGCTCTATACAGACAACCTCTAGAAACTATAACTGTCATCTAACAGAATTACATGACACAACTGAAACTTCATATCTGAGTCTGTGTGTATGAAAAAAACATAAAAGACATGTCTACAACATGATTATAACCATGCAAGGCTTCATAACATCATTCTGATAAGTACATACAAAACACTGTTGTATATTATATGTTGTTATCAATGACAAACATACAATCAACTAGCTACCAGAAGTAAATCTCCAACAACTTTCTAGTGCATGACCTGCATTTTTTCAAGTGTGTGAAAATTATTTGCATCATGAGTTGATATGAAACATATGGGTCATGATCATAAACAATTTTTTACGTACCTGTCTACCTCTTAAACACTATGCTAGATCAATTACCATTGGCATAACATTGGAATCTCCATTACGATGAGCTTTTCTAACCAATGAAGCAACACCTTCCCATGTTAATGAGCAACTATTTTGTTGACATTTTTCAATCCATGTCATCATCCAATCTAGATTCTTCACAATATACAAATGTATGCATCCCACTCTTGACCAACTATGTAAAAAAAATAGAACAATTACAAATAACTTATATTGAAGATTTATAAAAATTAATTAACTACAATAAAATCTTATAATTACCTCTCACTTTTGTCAATATACCTTTCCCCCTCAAGTACTCCCCTTTGAATTTTTTAATCAAGTTGGGATCCCAAATATGATATACATGGATCTTTGCTGCAAATTTAGGAAGATATTCACTAATGTACACTATGGTTTGGTATACCATATATCCCTCTACCATAGAACTCTAAGGATGTACTCGTTGTCGAACCAAGCCCTTCAAAAATTTCAAGTGCCTCTCAACCATCCACATTGACATACTTTCTACATGCCCACACAATTCAATCTCCTCAACTTAATGTATGAGGTAGTGTTCTTGTGCATTGAAAAAAGTTGAAGATAGACACTTTTTCATTTCACAGATGAGATGAGAAATTTTTCTATTCCAATATTTTATATGTTATTTATAGATTTCTTTCGATTAAAACCTCCAAGATCATATATAACTTGTTTGACACTATTGTTAAAGTGGTGTGGGAGAGATAGATGTATAACATACGACAATAATTGTAAAATGATCTTTCAATGTTTTATAAAATAATACAAAGAAAACTACATGCAATATACAAATATATAGTGAATAAAACATTAGATAAATTACCTTAATAAATGTATGCCAATTGTGTGTTTTCATCCCTGGCCCAAATTCCCTTTTATTTGATATGATATTGAACTTATGTTTGAAGCAAATCCTGTGGGAAATTATATTTTTTGTATGACTTCTTTAATAGGATTGCTCTATTGCTCCGACAATAACAAAGTAAGAGCACTTATATCAATCTAGTCTCCATTATTATTTGATTGAATGACATTTTTCATTGAATGCTTGGATTCCTCAAAGTCACTACAAATTTTGATAGTTTTGTCCTTGTCATGCCTTCCATTCAATAATTTTCATAATGTCTTTGTTACATTCTTTCCAATATGCATAACATCAAACAAATGCATGATTGAGATTTTCTCGTAGTACGACAACCTACTAAATTTTGTACGATAACTTTTTAGTCCTTTCGAAAGTTGGTCATTGATGCCTTGATGACCTTCATGAGCATCAATTACATCATCACTAAACAAAACATAATATCAAAATATAAATATCAAACAAGAACCATTAGCTGGAATAACACTACCTTGACGATTTATTCAATTGTATTCCAACTTCCATAGGTGAGGTTTCATTCTCTATGGATTTGATGTAGTCTCTTGTTTTCCATTGAAAATATTTTTTTTCAATAATGCAGTACTTATTATTTTTGTGGAGAAAGTGTCTATACTCATCAAACACCTACTTTCCCAAAATTTTTGAATGACAAGATTTCATCTTTAGACCACAAACTAGACATGCAAATTTTCCCTTGGTCTAAAGAACTAAAAGATCATTATAATTGGATTAAATATGTTAATTTTGTGTTAGTACTATAATATACCAAAAAGAGGTGTTAACAAGAGAATATACCACAAAAATGTGTTAGACCAAGGGCATCATGTATTGTCCATACAAGCATTGAATGGAATTGAAATTGTCTTTGACCTATTGGTCTAGAGATGTCATAAATAGTGACCCATTCCATAACACCATCAAATCATTGATAAGGGGATCAATATATACATTCATATATGAACAAAAATATTACATAGTTATTATGACCTTTTTTTATGGATTATTTATAATAAATTAATTTTGATGAATATTAAATGAAAAAATACTTGGAACAATCATTGCCAACATTGTGTGCTCCCTCTTTATGGACATCCAAGGAGGAATTTTATTATTTATAACAAAAATAGGCCACACAAAGAAAACAGGTCTCATCTCTCTAATCAGATTGACACAGTCCACTGCCAATGAAAGCCTAAGATTACAAGGTTCCTCTTTAAAGTGTGGCCAAGTTTCCTCTATTTCCTTGAATGTCGAATCATCTGTAGGAATTCACATAATTTAATCTCAACTTCTATTTCATGCATGGTATTTTATAAATTGTGCCAGGCTAGTGCACCTGAATAATCATTATAGACGTAGAATAATGGGAATATACTGAAGAACCTTGTGAGGCACCTTTTTTGTTATTTGATCTAATTGGTATCTCCTAACATGAAAATCAGGGCATTCTCTTGCAAATTCATGTTGTTTATGATATATAATATGATCATTTAGACATGCATGTATTGTTTGATACTCCATTCCAATATCTTTCATAATGGCAGATAATTCTAGGTACAATCGAGGTAGAGTTTGATGGTGGTAACAAACACTCACCTATCAACCTACAACCAAATTAAATATTATTGGTTAATGTCAAAAATATTAATTGGTATATAATTTACCCTTTGTTAACTATAAGGCAATCATGACTAAAAAAGATGAAAAATGATGACATATATGACATACCTTAACATACATGTGATTGCTATGTTGGATAAACCATTCATAACCTTCATGTTCACCAACAAAAATGCACCGGAAAGAAGATTTGTTTGGGAGTTTTTGTATAGGGGCTCGTACACCTTCTAAAGTATAGGTACATCAAGTTCATCTTCACCATCATCACCAGTTGCGCTAGTGCCATCATCTTGATCATTGTGATCATCTTGATCATCGTAATCTTCTTCAATGGGATCATTACCTTCTACTTTGATATTCACACCTCTATGGTCCCTCATTTGGAAATCCACATGCTCTAGATTTTCATTGTCCATAAAATGAAACATAGGGTTGCTAACCTATATCAAAAGGATGACCTTATGTTAACTATGACCATGATGTCATCATCAATTCATTTCTTATGTATATGAATTGTTCAAACAATATATTGAAAAACATACCAATGGACTAAATTCATTCCCCCCTTCAATGTGACCATGATGCCTACAATGTTCCTCAACTATTTTGATTAGATATCTTTGAGTCTTTAAGACCTTGCAAATATTGCAGGGACAATAACACCTTTTATTTTAAAGTTAGACCACAATCTAGCAATTGTCTCCTTGTTTTGTTCTGGGTTGATATTGTCAAACATGGTATTTCTCGAATGGAAGGACTCGTTACTTGTACATTGACTAGAATGTTGGTGGAAGAATGATTATTTTTTTGCAATCTACAGATACACACACTGAACAACCATTTTCTCAACTCTAATTTTCTCAACACAAAGGGACATTTATAATAGCCATAGAAACCTCATTATTTTTAAATGGAATACACCAAGGAGTACCATCAGAAATATCAAACATTTAAAATCATGAACAATAAACCTAAATCAGATAGCTCATTTTTTTATCAGCATGTGTAGTCTCTGTGTATATGAAAAATGAATGAAATTTAACACCTAATTTATCAAGAGAAATGAACGATGCAGAACCCCACAATCGTAAACATAAAACATAATAAAAAACACTGCAAAAACTAGATTGGGACAATATAATTTAAAAAGTAAGGAAAGGTGAGAAGATCAATCAAATAATCAAATAAAGAAACATGCTTTTTAAAAAATGTTCAAAATCCTGTCACCAAGCATAGACATAGGAAATACAAAATGGACAAAAGACAAGAAATATGAAAATTTGTTATGAGAAGAGGTCAAAATAATATTCAAAGTATTATTATGAAATCTTCATGTTCATCACTTGTGCATATACCTTCTATAGTCAAATTCAAGGCCTAATTTATCAAGAATAACAAACAATGTGGAACCCCAATATTGAAAACATGAAACCTAATAAAGAACACTGCAAAACTTGATTCAGACAATGGAATTTGAAAAGTAAGGAAAGGTGAAGGCAGCAATAAAATAATCAAAAAAACAAACACACTTTGTCAACAATGTTCAAAATCATGTCACCAAGCATAGATAGAGGAAATTAAAAAGGGACAAAACACGAGAAACAAGAAAAATCATTACGACAATAGAAAAATCATTAAGACTATAGAAAATCAAGTTCTAGAAATGGACAGTTCTAATGCTTTTCCATTATAATAATTGAGCATTAATCATATGGTACTTCTTGGTGTATTTCATTTAGATATGTTCAAAATTTTTCCAGTAATGATTTGGGGAATGCAATCATGTATGTTGAGGTTTAGAAATACCACCCCAACTTAGGCATTAGGGCTTAACAGTATTCTATCCTAACAATGGAAACCTTCTCGAGTTGTGGGTGGACTCTGATTAAGGAGTCTCCAGATTCTAGGACGGTTCCTATTTGATATGGAATATCACCTCCTGATTGAAAACTTAGTGCGAAAAGGGAAAAATAAACTTTGAAACTAAAAGTGAAAGTGAGGTGATACACCAAAATAAAATTAGACTTTGTTTGGAAAATAATACAATAACCCTAACTCATATACCAAAGTTTGATACCTTGAATCTCTGATCAACATATAGGTTAAAGACCTGGCCACTAGGGTATAGACCACAAATAGCTTAGTTTGTCAACAAACATGCATATTCTTCATGAGGTCTGGATTTTCTTCACATAGAGGAGGAATAATAAACATTCACTTCTCCTAGCTACCAAAATGAATAGCACTTATGAAAACATATGAAAATAGGATTTGAAATCAAAACTCAAAAGTATACAGAGAAATAGATCATCTACTTAATTATCGTCCAAAAATCTAACAAATAGGTTACAAACAAGATCTCTAAGGCATCCAGGAACAATGTGCTCACTTTGAGCCTTCTCTCCACAATCTGCAACCCCCAATACTGAATAATAGGTTCAAATATATAGCCCCTAAGGCTAATCTCGAAAAATAAAATCCCCCTCCAAACTCTCCTCAAAATAGATAGATCATCATGATTTTAAGGCCTTCAAATCAGAAAATTCAAAAATGGACTCAATCCCTAAAAGTCCTCCTAAACAAAAGGACAACCCTAAATTTCAAGCTCAAATGATCCCCAAAACATAACTTAACAACTACCCCTCCAAAAAAGCATATCCCTAAATCTATGGCATGATTAGTGCCCTAAATCTAGCCCCTAAAGTTGGTGTATAAAAGATTTATATCTTTTTACAAAGTGTGCCAACTTATTACAAACTACATTGCAAAATCCATCCAAATTTAACTCAAATGTATAAACCCCATCCAAAACAAAAAGAACCTAACTCACACATAAACCCGACACCATGGCAAACACCCTAACTCCACTTCAAAGATGACACCATAGTTTAAACACCCTAACTCCATATCAAATCCGCGCATACAATGAAAAAAAATATCTTGGTGGCTAAGTTGTCTAGCACTACAATTAACCCAAGCATTAACTCCTCATTTGTACTTTGATGGACTCCAAATCCCTATCCAACTTGACATAGGTATAGTTTTCCATTTCATTTTTTTCATCTTGTTGTTTTGGGAGGAAAGTAAGGGTCTCTAAACCCTATCAGTTTGTGTCACCATGCTGTAGTTATGCATCCATTATTGGGCTCTACTGTGTTTGATGCCCGAGCTGGAGTTCACCATAGTTATCTAGGCATTGGCATCAGGTTTATGCATTGGATTTTTCCAAGCCTTTTCATCTTTTGAGCATGAAGCTTGGGCATGACTGGAAATGATTGCTGCAATAGAGCCCCAAAGAACTTAGACTCTTCATTCAATTGGTGTTTATCATCGTATATGCATGAAATTTGGGTGGTATTTAGTACTAGCGTTAACTCATCATGATTTGGGGCTTTGGCTGGAAGCTGCCTCATCTTTAACTTCTTGGCACTAGAGTCAAACTTGGAGTTTAGATACCATGAATCATGGTGCTATCCATGCATCTGTTAAACTCCACCATGCAACACTCAGATAAGTTATATTTAATGTTTACCTCTTCTTTTTACTTCGTTTACTTGAGATAGCTGTTTGTTTTGGTTGAACATGGTATAATCCTTGTAAAACTTATTAAGGTTTTAGGTTTTAAAAATTTACATCTTTTTGGCAATAAATCTGGGTTCTTGTATTTACTTCTTTGTTGATTAACCTCTTCTGTAGCAGGAAATCTTGAGTTCACTTTGATTTTTATTCTGTTCAACTCATCCTATTAGTCTCTTCATGATTGTAGAATGTTTGTTGGTTGTTGACTAGCATGGTACATGAATATCCACATGGCTTATTATGTACATCCAGATGTAAACTTGAAACATACCCGCAAGCTGTCATTTTGTTGTCTTTATCCATTATGTTTGAATACCCACTATTTGTAGAGGCCATACTTATTTTTTTTTGTGATTAAGACATGTACTCAGCTTGTTTTTTTGAACTGGGAAACATACGGTTTCTTCTACATCTTGTCTTTAATGTTGTCTCCTATGCCTGAACACCCACTATCTGTAGTGAAACAATTACCCATGGGGTTCGAGCACAGGCTCATGACTCCCATGAACAACACTAAGAAATAGAGGATAGGGCCATTAAACATGCATATTTTTTTTTCATTTGCACAGTTCTATTACACATATGCATATACACTTTTGATTCTATATTGTCATTCAAACATGAATAACAACATCAATAATAGCATTTACATATATGTACATACATTGTTTACTTGCATATGAATAATATTTTTTTATAACAACATTGTTGTTTGGTTTACCACATATGCATAATCTTCTTATGACAATAACACTGTCATTTTATTTTCACTCTTACATATGCACTACATTTCTAATCATTATGGACATGCATAATACACTTGAATAACACAGTTGTCTATCCTGCTTTTGCATATGATCATTTTCAACACCATTATTGTACTCTACATTTGATTCATCCCTATGCAGCTACTTCTGAGCATTCTTTTCCTTTTGTCTTGGAAATTTATAATAATATTTGATAATACTACTTTCACTCTCCTGACATCTTCATATTGGCATTAGATCACAGTGACATATCTTTTACATCCTTGGATAGCATTATCATTTGATTTTTTCCTTAAATATGCATTGTTTAAAAACTACATCTTCATAGGAACATGATTCACATTAGATGTCACTATAGTATAATCATTTTCTTGCACATCAATGTTGAATTATGCATATCAGTACATCTCTTTCTTGCACATGCATCTTACAACAACATTACTGTACTCTGCATATTTGTACTAATGTCATTAAACTTGTAGCAGCATGCAACAACCTTGTCCCAAATATTATGAACTCCATCTCCTTTTCTCTTTTAATAATGCATGCTTCAAATATAGTAAGAATTTCATAAAGATATGTCCCATTGATGCTATTATTTTGTTAATGCAGATGCATATCTTTCCATTGCATTGATGTTATTAGTAAATATGCAGTCCTGGAAGTTTGATTGATGTATCTTGCTTTTAGGTTTTCCATGTATTGCTTAGATCCACTTTGGATCTAACACCTTTTCCATAATGATATAGGATATAGGACCAATAGAAGACCTAAGATGTAGACAAACATAGAAAAGACCAAGACAGGAAGACTCTGATGATGCAGATGATCAACTCCAAAATGTAGAAGACCTCTTAAAGGTAGTACAGAGATCCCTAAACCTCATCATGCTTCTATCCTACTTTATTTTCTACACATGTCCCCTAAGTTTTAGTATCAAAGATGTAACCTCATGAAAGGAACACTTGTTTACTACATTTAGTTTGAATGCACAATGTAATGATCAATTATAAATCTAAAATTTTGAATCTGATCACTACTTAGGGTACAATGTAATCTAATAATATGAATGTAATAGAAATTTATTCATTTTAATTACTTGCATAGTAATGTCAAAGAGATGTATCTTTATGCAATTTTTTACTGTTATGATTTCTATTTTGCATGTGAGAAATTTGGGTAACAATGTAAAACACAAACTATTATTATTATTGTTATGAGAAGAGTTCAAAAGTAACTTCAACTAGTTTATACATAAAAGGATATATGTTTAATATACTTGAATTGAATTATATTAACTTAATTCATGCAATAATAAAAACCACCCACTCTACACCATTGAAAACATCTTCAATGTCCCTCAATAAGTCAGTGGAATCACCCAAGAAAGTTAAACAACTCAATAAATGGTCAGAAAGACCTACTAGGGTTAGTAGGTGAGTTAGTGTTTGGAGTATTATGAGTGCTTGGGGATCAAAGTGATTGTTGATTCCTCACCTAGACAGATCATATAGTGTGTTCAAATTCATAGATTGGATAAAGAACCTCACTGGTGAAGGGTTTCACAACTTACCAAGAAGACTTAAACCCTTAAGCTTGATAGGGTGTTTGAAGACTTAGAGTGGGTGAGAGAAAGTTGAAGAAGTGTCTTAACATCTTTATATTTTGACATTTTCTTTTTGAGAGATTAGTTGGTGCAGGAGCACCTAGGCTAACCTCCATGTTTGTTCATTTTGGCTTGTACTTGAAATTAGCCAATTCAAGATAGGTTTATTGTTTTTGGACCTTAGTAGGTCTTTTCAAAGTAGGCTAAGTGAGTTATTCATTAGGACTAAGGTCACACAAATAGCCATTGTTAGTATTTCAATTTCTTAGGCTTAGTTGTTAATTGTAAGTTTGGAGTCATGAATGTGTCCAAATCACTTAAATATGGACATATAGATGCCATAGGGTCTTAAATGATCTTGGATCCTTGAATTTAAGAGGTTAGAGTTCCTAAAATGTAGGGAGAAGGCATGAATGAAAAGACGCCAAAAGATGCTAAATTGTTGTCATGACAACATTTGCAATAATTACAAATGTTGCATGCAACATGGTTACATCAAATTCTCCTTGAAACTAAGAGTGTGGAATTGACCAAAAAGGCCCTAGAATGGTGGAAGAAGGCATCTAGTGTATGGAGAGACTCGAACTAGGAGTTAGTTTTTCATATTGTAACAAGAGTGAAGTAAATAGAGACTGCAATTCTGAGTTTTTGAGTAATCCTAAGAATTTTGTGTGGACAATCATGTTGAATGGATTGAGTGCTTGAATATATTGATTTTTTTTGTTCCTAGGATAGTTAGAAGCACTTTTCATTCAGTGAGGTATTCAATTAGAGGTAGAATGCAATCATAGTTAAATTGTTTTGTAACTATGAGGTTCACTAGTCCTGTCCTGACCAGTCAGTCAAGTCTTGGCTCCCCCATGAAATATAACCATGGGAAACACCTAAGGGTAGATGGAAATGTTAGGGGATTAAAAAATGTACATAGTTGGAGAATTAGGAGTCCTAGAAAGGCAAGTTACTATTTTAGATCCAAGCCCTAGGTGAGCATGCACTATCCGGTTAGAGGTTTGGAGGAGTAACAGTGAGCTTTCATGAGCAGGGAAAGGAAGTAGAGTACGGTCTGAGTACATTTATAGTTAAGGTTTAGAATTACCTTGACATGCTAGGTTTTTCAAGTTCATGCCAATTAGTGAAGACAAGTTTTGAGTAAGTTTTGGATAGTATTGCAGACTGTCCTAGTTTTTAGGTCTATTAGCCCTATAAGACCTAGTTTATAGGAACCCTATGTACAGATAAATTAGGTATTTGAGACTTAAAAAATCCTTTGTAAAGTGGAAAAGGGTATCTGGATATGGTCTTATATTTTTTAGGTCTTTGGAAATTTTTTGCAAGAATTGATAAAAACACACTCTGTAGGGCTACAAGGAGACAAGCCTAATTAGGCCTCTTGAAGACACAAACTTGAACTTGACTAAAAATTGAAAGGAGATTCCTCAAGATGGATTCCAAATTGAACAAATGCAGTGTCTACATGGTGTTGGACACCCCTGCAAGTGATTCATGAAGATTAGTGTGGGAATTGACACTTAGACTCTTCTAAGTGTAAGTTGGAAAAGTGGAGATTTTAATTAACTATAGGGTGTTAGTCTTTCAAAAGGGTGAAGCACAAGTGGAGACTCTTAGAGGAGAGTAGGATTAGGACTTCATTAATTATCTAAGCCTAATAAGGACCTAGAGGAGATTAGGATCCTTTAAGAAAATAAAGAAGATCTTCTTAGTAGATTGTGCAAGCAAGCCCATTGGAACACTTACATGATTAGTGTAATGTCCCTTGCTAGGTTTGACATAATTATTACATATATAATTTAAGTTTACACTGTATTTCCCAAGAACACAATAATTCAATTTAAAATATTCACAACTAGGAATTAACATTAGTTCCTTTATATCCAATCATATTACTATTTGTCTTAATGATGAAAGGTGTAGGTCTTATCCAAGTTTCCTAGAGACAAGAATATGGACTCCCTCGAAGTTTATAGGTCCAAGACCATATCATAAAGGCTTACAAAATGTTGACCCCTACCCTCTATTGGGATAAGATCGATTTCTTGGATTTATACAAGCCCCTCCTTGGTAACACTTTAGTCCCTTCCTCTTCAGGTACTAAATAGTAACAAATTTGAACATGCACAAATATGATTATGACTCCATTATCATTAATGACTATATATATTATAGATGTAAATATTAGATCATTCATAGATATGTTACAGAACATTTAGATATATACATTATATATAGATGATTCTTATTTTATCCTTATAAACACATAATATATATGATAGACTATTTAAGGTTGTTTATCCTTTATAATATATATATATATATATATATATATATATATATATATCTTATATATACTTTATATATATAACATAACTTCTATGATTTTAGTGTTATTAATATATATCTCTCATACACACATATCTTGAATATTATGTATCTATATTAGACCATATATATTTATATATGATTTCCATTGATCTGTATCAATATATATCATATACGTATATGTATTCAATATTCTCTTATTCTATGATAATACATATCCATCTATCTTAATGTACCATCATTCCTTCATATTTATATATTCTTATGTGTGATTTGTTCTTCCCACAATTAGTGGGTTACTCTTCGTCAAGTCTGAAAGATATATTCTCATATACATTAATCCCCCTTTCTAGTTGCAAATCTTATTCTTTTTATATCCTCTTCTTTCTACGAGGAGATGCATCCCTTATGAAGCATGATGCCCTCCCAAAGAGATGTAACTCTTCATTAACCTTAATTGTTGTCTTGGTTATTATCATTGTCCTTTCAAGGATTCTCAATCACTTCCTTATACATATTAATTACTACCTGATTACTTCTCAATTGTCGTCCATAGTATTTGTTGCATTTTAATGGTCATTATCTTTTAATATAATTATCGACTAAGCATAATATTTGGAATAGATATTAATATTAAGAATTTCTATTATTATGATTATTATATCTTTATTAACATAATATATCATATAAAATTATATTATTAGTATTAAGTGTCTCTTCATTAATTTGTAATTCTATTATTTTTCTATTTTTTATTATTATTATTATTTTTCTTTTATTATGATATATTATTAAATCCCATTTTGGAAAGGGGATATCACAATTATTGGGATTTATTTGTGTCAAGACCAATCGGAAAGTTATCTAGGAGATGTGAAATTTCCTTGGCTTCTTGCTGACGTCTTTGCAAGTGTAACAACACATTTTGGATGCAAATTGAATGAAAACCAATTGTTTCCTGTGAAAATTTGAACTGGCATGAACATCTTTAGAGGGATCTAATCCATCAAAGAGTTATTATTTGAAGCCTATGTGAGTTTTCATTTTGATATAGTTGATTTGATCTCATTCATGTTTGTGTAGTTGAATGTATAATCAATTTGGTAAACACTTTATGTGGTACATTTGGAAATTGATTTTGGGAGTAATTGCTTACTTTATGTGGTACATTTGACTTAGTCATTTGCAAAAATTTGGATAGGTGAAATAAGTCTATAAATATTACCTACAATTTTTACAATGAGGGAACTGATGTTGATTATGTTTTTCGATTGAAAATTTGATTGGAAAGACAAATGAAAATATGATTGGTGAGTATAAAAAATTTGTTGGTTTGATAAGGAATGAAAAATCCACTTGTCCACTTATCTTCTAGGTGGTTATCCTCATGTATTTCCCTTTGATTGTCAATAAAATACACTATTATATGTAGACAAGTTGTGTCTCCTGAATACCTATATATGTATATCTATGGATATAGTTGGATATATGTTTTTTAAGAATATATATACAACTATATATATACATATATGTATTGATATATATGGGATATCTCTCTTTGTTTTCTGATAAAATAATAATATAATTAGTAACGGTTACCAAAAATCTATAATAAAGAAAAAACTAAATCAAGGATTATTTGAGATAAAGTTCAATTCATCAAGATAGATCTGGCTATTAGTAAACAAAGGAATATAACTCCCAGAATACCCCCAAAATAGTAGAGAAATTATTTCCTGCTAATTATAAGTAATTATGGACTATAATTACACACTATCATATCGAATAGTTGTTTCCTAAAATTAGGCCCTTAGATAATTACTCCAATTTCAGAGTAATAATGACTCTAAGGCATTGGTTATAAGGTATGGACAATAGTAACTAATAGTAATGTGAATACATCATGTATTCATTGGAGATAGATCCTGATAACCGCTTATCTTGAAGTCTTTGACTTTTTTGTACAAATATTTATTTGGAGGGTCATGTTTCATTTCCCATAGTTTTAAATTTTTTTCCATACACTTTTGTTGCACAAGGAACACTGAGGGTTTCTTTCTTGCATGAAAGATAGATGCAAAAAATGGAGAGCCATTCTATGCTTTCACATATTGACCATTTTAAACTGCACTTTAATATAAATTTATCATCTTGGAGTCCCTTATTTTCTAAGGAATCTAGACTTCATTTAAATTCCATGTCTGACAAATGTGTTAAAAATAGTTTAGGTAAGACTGTGGACCAGTTACTCCAACCTCAAGAAAAAAAATCTCTAAAAAATGATAAAAGAAAAAATTGCTTCATTGTTCCATTGTTCAGGTTAGTCTTTGAAATTCCATTTCCATGAGCTTGATAATTTTTATTCTGGGAAATTTATAAATTATTAGAATGTTCTTACTTCATTTGAGTGAATTGCAAAAATTTAGAAGATACAATATAGTGCCTACTCTAACAATAATAAAAAATAATGTTGCATATTGAAATTTTTGTTACTAATTCATGAGTAACTTAAAGTTTTGTAACTTGTTGTGACTTCACTTCTTCAACATCTTTGCTAATGGCTTTTGTCGAGTAATTCTAATTTTTTAAACATGCTTGAAGGTGTATTAGTTATATGTGTTATTTATTTTATGAGTCTTCTTGTGCTTTCTATCTACTACATTTAGTGTGCTCATTCCTTCTAGAATATAAGAAACATTCTTATGTTGAGATTAAAAACCATTATATGTTAAGAGATAATGAGAAGTGTAGGTCACTAATCAATCCATAGGGAAGATAGTGGTAAACAAATTTTGTGGAAACTTTCAACTCTCATAGATGAACTTTGGTAAATAGATGTGGTGTTTAATATAATAAGTTTGGATTAAACTCACTAGATACTAGAGACAAAGACCTAGTAGGTCATATTATACCTTATTATGATTGTCTTAATGTTCTTAAACCATGGGAGGTAGACATATGGTTAGCACCTATGGTTATTTACTCTTTGGCTTATCTATATGACCATTTCAATTAGAGTAAAATGTATGGACCATTTTTCTTATAATAAATCATAGTGAACACTTCGCTCATCAAATTAAAAGATAGCGGAATAAGTTAGTTAACATATTACCTATGTATAATCTAGAGTAGATTAATACAAAAGACCAATATGCATCTCATATTATTTCTTTCGGTGCATATCCAATGGCTAACCTAACACCCATTGTTTAATAAAGTTTCAACAATATAGGATGGAATTTTTAGCAGCACAAAAGCACAAGCCATGGATTGGATCATTCCAATCTCTAAAAAATTTGTGAGATAGACCAGCCCATCCACTTGGACTCATGTCAAACCCACACAAACCACTATTAAAATTGAGAGGGCCCTCTTGAACGCTCTCCAAAATCACTTGTCCTCCAATGCCTCCTTTGTGGGAAGGGCTCAAAAGTCTTGTTCTGGAATTTTATCAGTTATGTGTTGCCAAAAGTAGTATCTTTAGAAGGATGGAGAAAAACAATTTTAATGTTTGTAATTTTGGCAGTGTCTTTATGATTGCAATTTCAGCAATGTCTTTATGATTAAATATGTAGATTACAGAGTAGGTTGTTCAAAGTTCTAGGAATAGGGGTGGATTCTATTACACTTCCAGTCTTACTTGTCACTATGGTTCCTAATGTATTTGAAAAAATTGAGCGGGCCAATACTTTTGTTTAGAGTGGCATGTTCAATGTTATGAAGGTCAATCATAGTTAGATTTACATAGGTCAGATGATACATATGCTAAAGATTGCATAGTAGAAAATAAAAAATTAGAGCTACATACAACTAAATACAACATGACATGGTAGTAATGAATAACCCACCCTTGAAGAGAGAGATATGGTACTTTTTCAATGTACAAAGTGGAAGTTGTTATTGGTCGATCTAGATCAATTGGGTTCACTACAACCTCATGAGATTGAGCTTGTGTTAAGACTATGATAAGGAACGCACATGTTTCTATGTTAGGATAGAGAATCTATGATCCCTTGGAAAAACATTTTAGGTATTAATGGTAGGATATCATATTTACGTTCGGAAACCTCTTTATCCAAAGGGTATCAATGGAATTTCTCTCTTGACTGGAATCGACGGTGCAGAAGATGCTTTGAATCCTTTGGGTATACAACTCAATTTCTATACCCAGTGGATGCAAAAAAACCTTCTACACCCCTTATTGTAATGAAGATAAAGGACATTGATCCACTTTTTATAAAGAGTCTTCTAAAAAGATAGATGGGATCCTACTGTTTCTACTTGAAAAGCATTCCCAAGGGAGAAAGAGAAACCAATCATTAATAGTTGACAATGGTAAGAAAGAGAAACAATTATACAAAACCATAGTTAAAAATATAGTAAAAGACTTCTATTACAATTCAAGATAGTAATATCAAAGAAGATATAATGGAGCCACCATTTTTGAAATAAGTTATATTTGAAACCATTCATTGTGTCAAAAAAAAGAGGCAAAATCACAATAGTATAATGCATAAGGTTACAAAGTTCATTAGGTAGATAATTTTTTGTAATGATGATGAACATATGCATATCTAGACCCTGAGTATGTATCAACAAAAAAATTACAAAGAGCATTCCAGACATTATGTTAAACAATTAAGTTGTATGTATATGTTTAATTTAAAGATGACCTACGTTATTGACAAAAATGCCAACTCCAAAGAAGTAGTTCATCATAACATTCCTATCCTCATAAGTGAAAAAATATTCATTGTGATCATGGGAGATACTCATAGAAGCATAGTTATCATTAGTGCAAGATAGCTTGAAGACCTCCCACACCTCCACCATTTTATTTTGAAAGCCATCTCCATTATCAAAAATTGAGCCAAGCCTGCTAGAGATAATGTTTGGATTGATCGTATGAATCCCCTGTGCAACTTTTTATGAATTTTGGGAAACAACCACATGCTTAACCACCTTCAAGACCCATTCAAACTGACTGGTAACTTCAAAGAGAGTAGAAAATACTAGTTTATAGATCACCCCATCATGTATATGCGAGCCAACAATATTATGTTTCAGAAGGTAGAGAATATCATGTTTGATGTCATCATCACACACATTAAATAATCTGGAGCACTATTCTTCCAAGGACTCCAAATGAAAACATTCAATACCAAATGTTCTATTCATTGAGAAGACCTAAAAAAAGTAACAATAATAAAAATAATGAATAAGTACGAAAATATAATGAATACTTATGCCAACATAATGATGCATGCACATACATATTGATGTATGTATATATATACATGATTATGTAAAAATACACATAATTATGTATATCTATACATATAAGAAAGAAAGCAGAAATGATTAGACAACATAGACTGGTTGCATAAATGATGACACAAGATAAAAGGGGATGTTTGTGTCCCCACTTTCCTATCGTCAAAAAAGAACATGTGAACCGGCCTAACAAATTAAACACTTTAAATTAGACATTTTTTATATTTGATATTGGGGGTTGTTAAAGTAGTTGTCAAATTAAAAAGACTAACAAAAATCACCCTCAAATTTAACAACTTTTTGTGCTAATTAATCTAAAATATCATACCTCTTATACGCTTGTTTATCAATCTTACTACTATATATTCTAAGTTTAAAATTGCAAATTAAATGCACAAATAAATAACCAGAAAGAAGTTCTATGCCTCATGTCTTTTTGTTTTATCACACAATTATATTTGATTATAAACAATTTGAGTAATTACAAACTTTAAACAGAGATAGAGAATAATGTAGTCAATGTGCACTGGAGCAAACTATGTAGTAGTGATAGGACATCACTTTTACAATGATTTTTGATATAAATTGATGTATCCTGTGTTGGCAGTTGCAAGCCAAAGTCAATCATGAAACAATTTGCAGCAACGTGGGTAGTCGCTCAGTAGAATATAACTTTAACTCCCAACCTATTATAATTCCTCCAATCCGCATATTGTTAAATTGACCTTCCTATTATCCACAATAAGGAAACCATGATTACTAGCAAACAGGGATGAAAAGATAGTAGTAGTGATATGAGTTGTTGAAGTTATGGATAGATGGAGAGTAATAATAGTGAATGGGTTTCAAACATATTAATAGAAAATTAATGCAATAACATTGAAAATAGAATGTAAAAACAATGAAATGATGTTGAACTTAGAAAATCATAATGGAAATCTATCAATCTTAAAAGTGGTTAAGAAGTGACAAAATATGGAGATTTATAAGGTGTTGTGCCTTTCATTGTCAAAATCGGTGACAAGGAATATCAATACACTGATAGTTAAGTTGCAAGATAGTCTTATCTAGTGAATATCTACATATACATTTCTATATGAAGTGCAAACCAATGATTTTTATGGAGAAAAAAATATGTCAAGAAAGAGTTAAAAAAGAGATATCATGGTTCTTCACTGAAGATATATTCACTATTCCATTGGATGTATGACTACCCAATCAGATGTAGTTATTATTGTAAAAGATAAGATGATTGTTTTATTGGATATAATAACCATGTTATGAAGAATCAATGAGTGATCCATATTTTATTTTAGGATATATAGTATTCATTCATTTCCATAAAGATTCATTTACTATTCAAAGATAGTCACAATGAGAAGAATGAAGATGATAAGTTATCAATGAAGCACTATCATAAAAATAGTATGGAACTATGAATTGAAATTAGTGAAAGAATTTTCCAAGAAGGAATCTCTACTAAAAAATTGATCAAGTGAGAATAATATTGAAGATATAAAGAGAAAATGAACTAGAATCTTATTGACACAGTATTGACAACTTCAACAAAGAAATAATGCAAATAGACAATGAAGAAATGAAAGGTGAGTATATAAATCTTAGTTATGCACACAATTGGAAGAGTTGCCTAATTTGAGATCTGATGAGGCAACTCTTCCAATTGTGTGCACAACTAAGATTTATATACTACATGCCCATGAGAGAAGTAATTAAATATGTCAAAGGTTGCTTGCAATGTTACAAACAAGACTGGCTCAATGAATTCAACACATGATTTAGGTAATAATAACATCTATTTAATATGCTCATTTCTCACTAAAGAGATCTATTTTATGAATTATGTTTGTAAATGATTCCTAACTTGTTTGCAGGATCTCAATCAAGGTGAAAGGTATTTTAATTCCTACTTGCTTTAATTAAAAATTGTGACCTAGGGAAAAAATTGAATGTTTATAAATTAGAGACATTATAATAATATTGACTTCACTTGCATTTATGATAAGAGAATGTACTTATTGGTTTCCTAAATACATTACGAGAAATTCTCAGACATTAGAATCATTTAAGTAATTTTTTCATTCATGTTGGCAATTTTCCATTCTCTGCCCGGCCCATTCCGGTTGTTCATCACCGCAAAGATGCCTCTCTATGGGCTTTTGTTGGGGATCAATTATGAGGAATTAACCCTAATATATCATCATCAAACTTCTCTAGAGAGGCATGCATGAATGATCTTATGAATGTGCCAAGAATATATCAAAATCATTTAGTTTATTCAAAACTAAGGTTTGGATAGAAACTAGAATTTGAATAAACAGGAATGTGGACCAAAAGAGTCGATGGATACTTGAGAATTAGAGAGATTTAAAAATCTTGGAGTTGTTGTGCTGTGACCTTTGTTGGTTACTCTGTGGGCCCTCCTTCAATTCTTCGCGGTGTGTTATGCCCTTTGCTAGTTATTTTGTGTGCCCTCCTTCAGCTCTTCGTGGCATAACATAACATAATGAAATGAAGTTAAACCTTTTTTTAAGTTATGCCAATGTTGGTCAGAATTACGAACACATTTGATGTTAGTCGCAATTCTGACCAACACGGGCATAACTTTAAAAAAAAATTCCTTCTATCACCTGACCAAGAAAAACTATTTTAATGCTTGGTCAGGAATGTTGGTCGATTTTTGGTGTCAAATGTACTAGTGAAAGATCCTAGATCTTGGTATGATCAGTTAGACAAAAAAAAAATACAAGTCCATGATTGGAGGTTTGTAGTATTTAACTCACACTAGACTAGACATAGATAGTGCAGTTGGAATTACTGTAAGGTTTCAAGATGATCCTAAGGAGACTCACCTTTCTATAGTTAAAAGGATATTCAGATATTTGAAAGGGACACTAGAATATGGTTTATGGTATTCAAACATTTAGATGATTTTACATTACATGCTTAACTTATGTTGATTAGGCAGGAAGTATTGATGACATAAAAAAGAATCAGTGGTGTAACATTTTTCCTTGTACATAGGTTGGTATCATAGTTAACTAAGAAGCAAGGCTATATAGTTCAATCTACTGTCGAATCATAACATGTAGCTTCTTCTATAAATTGCACACATATTATTTGGATGAAATAGATGCTAAAGGACGTTGGGAAAACCTTTCAAAACCCACTGGTTATACGTTCTCATAATACAAGCATAGTGAAAATTTCAGTGAATTCTATTATACATTTAAAGACAACATATTTCAATCAAGCATCAATCTTTGAGAGACAAGGTTGCAGAAAAGGAAGCCAGATTGAAGTACATCAGTACAAAAGAGAAAATAACACATATATTCACTAAAACTTTGTCAAAAGATGTCTTTAAGCATCTCATAGCTATGGTTGGGGTGAGATTTGTTAGAGTAATAAGTTAACTCACTTATTAATTAAATCAGTTTGATTTAATTATTAAGTCACTTATTATATCTAGTTTACTTAAGCTAAACTTTAAGCATATATTAATTAATTTTTTTATTAATTATTATCATAAAACCTAGGTCTTTTGGTTTTAGGGTTTTGATCAGCTTTATAAGGATTAATCTCTTTGTAATTATTCAATTATTGAGGATTCTATTGTATTGAGAATTTTCTCTCCATTTTTTTGCAAATGATGTTTCCTCTTTCACCTATCTATTATTTCTCTCTTCCATATCTTTTTCTTCTCGCTTTCTATGATAGGTTTTCATCTAGGTGATTCTTGGGAGCTATAGAGTTGAGTTTTTATCAACTATAATATGCTATCAAAGCTCCAGATCTTCATGCATGCATTCTCTTCATTAGAGATTTGGCCTTGTTCTTCCAATCTTTGTTTTCACAAGGTTTTATGTTTCATATTTTGTGGATCTAGGAGAGTTTGTTTTTGGAGCACTTTGGGCTCAAACAAACCTCATAGTTGTGCTCAAAAGGCCCAAAAACCCCTATTTTCATATAGGGCACATCCAATTTGGAAATAGTTGTATTCTGAGGCAAAAATTGTCTATACGATCAATTTTCTAGGCACATTTTACGAGGTAGAAGTAAACAATTTATAGAAAAATTATAAAAAAATAAAAAGGACATTTTTTAATACAAGTGGTGAAAAATACTGACGTGGTTAAAGTGGTGGTCACCAGTGACCCCGGCAATCACCGTTGTCCCTAGCGGTTGGTAGACCGCCCGTAGGTAGTCACCACTCTGGCATCGGTCTTCTGACTGCATAGTCACCGCGAGCCAGACCACCACCCATGGGCTGCGTGCTCTTTCTTTTGGTATCAGTCTCATTTCTAGAATCTTCTCTTAGTATATTTTATTCAGTTTTTTTTTGCAATATGGTGGATATCTTGGATCTTTCAGGTCTAGGGATCATTTTCCTAGCATAAGATGACTCCTTTTTAGTTGTTACTTAAGGTCTTACAACTTTATCTTATTCCTAAGCATTGTAGACATGTATTTATGTAGTATTTTTATTTTTGAAAATGCACTAAGATAAAGTGTCATCTGTTGCATGCTTGGGATCTTGCACATTTTGTGCTTTTTTGTACTTGCACTACATTGTAAAGTGCCAAAGGGGGGTTTTATCTAGCTTTTCCAAGTGAGTATTCCTTCCATAATATTATCCTCATGATGTGTGTCAACATAGTGATCCTATCATGACAACATCCTTTACATGTGTTTATACTTTCTTTGACAGTTTCCATTTTCCTTGTTCTTTGACATGTGGTTGTTCTTGGCAATCTGGTTTAATGTACCTATCATTCCTCTTTGTACTCAACATTTTGGGAGGGTATCTCGTGTTATTTCTAATGCTTCCTTGGTTTGATGGAATAAGTTATGTTATTAATATTTTTTCCTATATTCTAGGCATATGCAGTGGCTAGGTACCTATGCATTTTAGTTAGATGGATCATTTACCATATGGGTACTCTTTTATTTCTATTTTGGAGGCATCCTTCCATATTTTGATCAACACTTCAAACTTTGGTGTTTTTTTTTTCCATTTGTTTCCTTGAGTTATGATGTTTGCCTTTGTTTTGCATCCTTATTCAAGTAATATTATTTGAAGGCACTCATGCAAATTACAGCCTTCTCTACCTGATCATGTTCTATTATAGTGGAGGTTCTAACAGTTATTTTTTAACAATGTTTGCAACTTCATGCTTTAGTGGTGTCCTTCATGTTCAACCTTTGTTCCTATTTTTGGGGATATTCTCTAGTTTGGAGGTTTCTTTAGTACTTTATCAGGCTTCATCTCTTTTTCAGAGAGGGGTTTTTCCCACTGGGCTTTCTACTTTTCTCTTCTTTATAGATATTTTTGTACTTGGGTACCTGATTAGGCCATGTTTTCGGGACCCACTTTTCCTACTTTCAATACTTTTTTTTCTAGGTTTTTAGTTACTCCCTAAGTTTATCTTAAGGGGAGGTGTTAGATTAATAAGTTAATTCACTTATTAATTAAATCATTTTAATTTAATTATTAAGTCACTTATTATCTCTAGTTTACTTAAGCTCAAGTTTAGGCACATAATAATTAATGCTTTTATTAATTATTATCATGTAACCTAGGTCTTTGCCTTTTAGTATTTTGATCACTGTTATATGATTTGATTTCTTTGTAATTAATCAATTATTGAGGATTCTATTGCATTGAAAAGTTTCTCTCCATTTTTTTGCACATGGTGTTTTCCCTTTCATCGATCTATTATTTTTGGCCTCCATATCTTTTGCTTCTCTCTTTTTGTGACAGGTTTGGATGTAGGTGATTCTTGGGAGTCGTGGGGTTGAATTTTTATCAACTACAATAAGAGACCCTCCTTGTGAGAACTAAATAATGAATGAATGCATCAATCTAGTAGTTATTAGACCGATATTATTCTCTAGTCTTGATGCTTGGGTCTACGCATCAAGTGGAATGATTTCAGGAACACAACAAAACATATTTGGGTGATCAAGCACATCAGTTTTTGTAGGTATGAAGATTTGAAAAAGCTACACCTTGTATAGGTGGGATGTGAAGAGATGGAAAAGAGATATGGCACCCCTTTCTATTTATGTCAAAGGGGGAGAGATATAATTGAAACATTCCTACTGTCTTAGGGGGAGTTATGAAGAGGATATTGAGAAATTTCTATCAAGAAGGCTACTTTCGAGTTGATGGATTTTCAAATCTTTTTCCATCAATACCAAAGGGGGAGATTATTGGAATTGTTATTGTTTCAGGCTTTGAAATTCATGTTTATTCATTGTTGTCAACATAGGTTTCAGTTGCATGCTTTAGAAGCTTTAGAAAGATTGGATATCACAGTTACATGAAAGATTGACAGTAGTGTATGGTGTTTCAGTATATGAGAGCATGGAGTTGTGTAGAGGGAAGTATGTACACCTTATATCTACGGTTGTTGGATTTTATATTATTGTTTGCATGAGCTATAATTTTTTTGGTAAAGACTGGTTATAAAGCAGTGACAAAGGATTATGACAGAGATGGTCTCTACTTTTTTCGATAAGATTGATGCAAGCATGAGTTAGGATATGAATGCTTAAGGCATGATAGAAGATACATGAGAGAACATTATTTGTGATTCTTGGGTCATTAGATTCTTGATGACATCATTTGTGACATATAGACTGGCATAGACCTATTTTTGGCTGACCACAAAGATGTAACGTGATTAATGATTGGCGAGCATGAATTATGGATCTTGGTGGATAACTGATGATTTATATTTGTTAATTGCTTGTGTAAGGTACTGTGTGTATATTTTTAGGGTTTTTTGTAATTGTTTGTGCACTAGAGAAGTCTTAACAGGATGACCTAAATTATTATTGTAACTTGTATAAAGGAAAGTAGTGTCTTGATGTATAAAAGAATGGATTGGATGTATTAGATGCTATGAGAAATTAGATAAGAGTTTTGATGGATTTAGAGAACTAATTATGTTTGTAATGAAATTAATTGGAACTATATAAGCAAAGCAACTTACTATCATTCAGTTCAATGTTATAAGTATACTTTTATACTTCTCTTTGGATAGTGCATCGAGAAGGTGGGGTTTACCCTTCACTTTGGACAGTGTGCTTGGGCAGTAAGCTCATCATTTCTTTCAACTCCTAATAGGATTGAGAAGACTCCTAACAAGGTCTTTCTATTAACAAGGACTTTGTGTTGGGTCACAAATCAACAAATTGGAAGGAAATAAATATTTCCAATCTATATTATCAATACCATCTAAATTTATATGGCCAACTAACAGGATTCAACCAAAAGTTAATTGTAATACCCTGCTTTGTTAGGCTTTGCGAAACCTAGGAGGGTGTACCCACTCCCAAAATCTCTCTCAACTTTGAGATTTTTATAGAAAATATGAATAATTCCTTTACAAACTCATGAAATCAAGGTGGAAAATCCAAAATTACAAGAGAAAAGACCTTTCGTGTTCCATTAATACTATTTTACTATTGTCTCCCTCTCCTAAAAATAATTAAAACTTGTTTTAAGGATTCAAATATTTTCTTTCTTCCTTCAACATTAATTGTGTAGTGCCTCACTAACCCTATCTTGGAAAACGAATTGAAGAAATGAGCGGGATAAAGTAATTCGATTGATGATAAGGTAAGTACATTACTTTAATGATTCTAAGAACCTAGTTAGCATATGTTTATTTCTTTCTATGCCATTTTAAGTTCTTTAAAATGTGAATGTTAATTTCAAATTTTATGATATTTTTCATAGTGATAGTGATAATGACAAATTTGGATAGAATTAAAGGTTGACAATAATTTTGACGTGATTACTTTAAAAACATTGCATTGTGAATTATTTACATGGATATATGATAATAAATTCTGACAATCAACCCTTAAGGTTTCCAAAATAAATGTCTGCATCTCCATTTACTCAAAACTTTGCGTAAGGATAACCAAACTATCGCACATCATTTTATATAAATTAATATGATATTAGTAAGTGTAGTACCCCTCCATATCAGTGCATTGGTGTGTGTGATTTTGTCATCTTATCAAGTTTTGATGTTTGTTTTGATTAGACCTAAATCGTTTATTGGAAATATTGTGCATGAAACTAATTAATACTACTATGAATACCTTGATACCATAGTCTAATTATGTAATAAATAAAAGGATGAACGGCTATTAATTAATAGCAAGGGTACTTATCAAAATACAAATTTGAATAGAGGTTTATGATTGTTGAATCAATTGTACATGTTTGTGCGGTAGATAATGATTAAAGTTATGTTACTAATGGTTAAAATCAATAATTTATTATATTATATTACAACAACAATTTGATTGAAAGTATTTTAGAATGTGTTTATAATTATTATTGTGTTTAGATCAATCACTAATTTAATATTAATTTGGCATCTTGGTTTGAAATGTATCTTTCATATTATTTTGTACATGTTATAAAATATGAGATAACATTATTATTACAAATTATTACGTTAGCATGAATATGGATAAGGAGTCTAATAATGATTAGAAGACTTTAATAGTTGTGGCAAGTAACACATTGTAAAGGATCTAGTATTTACGAATGGTAATTGATTAAGTGGACATGAAACCTAACAACACTTGATTTATTTGACATTATGTCGAGCATGAGGATGTTAAATTTGATCTTTTGAATACAACATGAATGTGAATGGTTCTAAATGTTACAAATAACTAATGGAAAGATGAGATATTCGAGTGGTTATTGTATCAAGTCATAAATTTAATTGGGAGGACACTTAAATAGTTTCACTTAAATGTGATTCCAATAAAATAAAATAAAAGTATATATAAGTACTTAATTGGATTAATATAATAATAAATAATTATCACCACCCTATTGTTACATCTAGTATTCAGTCCGCAATTGATTAATAAGTTTGGAACCTTGCGTAGGCCTTGGAATTGCAGTAGCGGGTCATTAGTTATGCTCAGCCTACGGGGGGCTCGTGACCATATTATCATCTTTGTACCATCTCTATTACTCCCATCCATCTCTATCACTCAGAAACCATAGTGGGAGGAGCGTAGCATTAACTCACCTCACTAACTCTAGATCATCAACAACTTGTGGAGAAGTGCATCATGGAACAAGAGGGAAGAAATAATTGTTTTGCAACATCATTCTCACTGTTACTAACCCCTTTTTGCCTAAACAATTCAGAAATTGAGAAAGATATTGGGTCTGGTTGTTTTAACTGATTGAGGGAGAGGTGGGAATTGACCGATTTGACAGAAGGAAAAAGAGATGGGGAGTAGATGGAAAGTAATGAGGGGAAGAAGTGCGAAGTACAGGAGGGTGAATGAAAATGGTCGAAGAGGAAAAAAAAAGGATAAAAATGACGGTTCGGCGTGAGCAGAGAGGACACAAAAAAAATTGCAGCAGGGAAGCAAGAGCTAGTGTTGGGGGAGAACCAATGAAGAGATGGGCTGGGACAATGGCAGTGGCAAGAGAAACATAAAACAACAAGATTGAATGTGACTGCTACCGATAGTGAGTGGTTTTAGTGGATGTGCATCCCCTGTGCTATGGGGAAAACAAACCACAGCCTCTGCCTTCTTCCACTGGATCACAGTATTATTGTCTTCAGTAACCACCAACGATCCCATCATTGTTGTTATGGAGAGGAGAGAGGGTCGACCAAATGGGATTGGAGGGCTCTCTAAAATGTATCCACTTCTGAGGGATGAATCTACACCTTATTCTCTCCAACTCCAACACAGAATTTGGGGCTGAGAATACAGGCTGGATTTGAGTTGTCATTATGATGATGTAGGCCTATATTAAAGACGTGAGCACATGGGGACACATTTCTTCACTCACCTGCCTTTGCTACTTAGCGTAAAGAATTATAGTTGCGTTGACAATGTTCTGATTAGAAGGGGTAGATGCAGAGTTTTCAGTCGATTACTATAGAGTGACATATCCTCAAGTGGAGGATGTCATGAAAGGGGAAATCTCTCACAAGCAGGCTGCCAATCCTGCTACTTCTGCTGGGCTTCTGCGCATTTCTGTTGATGACTGCTTTTTTTTAGATAGGTGCGATGCATCAGTGCTGATAACTTCGACTATGAAGCACAAGCCTGCAGATATAACTTTTTCCTGGTCAGGAGACAGATTCGATGCCTTTAGCTGAGCCAAGACCGCGGTTGAAGCTCAGTGCCCCGACATTGTCTCTTGTGCGAACATCATGGCTATTGCAACTAGGGATCATCTGACATTGGTAATACTCAACCCTTGTAAATTGTTGATCTGTTTGGGTACTAGTTATGGAATGGTATTTGATTGTTGACAGAGTATTTATTCATTGGAAAAGATTCACAGCCATTGTTTTGAAATGTGCCCTTTGTCTAGTTAGTCCAGCGTGAGTTTAAACTATTCTATCACATTTGTATTAGATCTTTCAACAAGATTTATGTCACTTGATCTGTGATCAAGTTTAAATCATTTCACGGCCTCAATCAGGTTATCTAGGTATATTGCATTTACTTTAAAAAATTCTCCAATAGAAGCCAACTATTTGGAGATTTCTATTTGGAAGCAAAATTCAAACATCGCTCTGTGTAGCCCTACTTAAAGTTACTATTATCCTTGAAAATTAGTGGCATTGAATTAATGAATGTTGTTTCATTGTTCAAAAGATCAATGAAATTTTTTTAATTAGTTGTGTTATACTTAGTTGTTATTCTGATTATTACAAAGAGGTGAATCATATATTTACAAACATAGACATGTGGGTCACAACAAGATCAATTGTTTGGAATTGTATATTGATAATTCAAAAACTTGGTGATGATTGCTTATGTTTAAACCTTTAGATTTGTTATCCGTAAAATATCAACCAAGTGATTATAAGTATAGTATAACTATTTTTGTTACAACATAAAATGTTACGTTGTTTAGAATTAGACCTTTGTGTATAAGCTGAATCATATTTTCATGTTTTCTTTCTAATCTTTAAACCTTTAGATTGAATATGAATGTTGGTATGTATAGACGAAAGAAATGTTTTCAACATAAGAATACTATACTTCATTTCATTGCAAATACACACGCACACATTTTTGAAATACATTCTCACCCTAGCGGTCACTATATTGTTGATAGAGAATCTATAATTAATGTTAAAGTGTATCTCTTTCATTATGAATATATTTATAAAAGATTTATTTAGCTACAAATGAGATATCAAGGTTTTTGGAATAATACATATTGGCATCTAGAGTACTCATTGGTTTGAAAATTTCTTAGCACTTATTTGAGATAGTATTTTTATTGTGCTCCTTATACCATCTAAAATCATGTCATTCTATAGATCTATCTTATGGTAAAATAGAATGAACAACTTGGATTCTATATTTAATTTCCCTTGATATATTATCATAAATTATTTCAGATCAATATCTTGTTAATTTGAGGTTCAGGTTAAAATACATTAACATTCATTCATACTCCCTTACATATACCGCTTTTGTTTTCTAAAGTGGTTTGTACCCCATTAAGGCATACCTAGTATGAAATGGTTTAAGTTTTGAAAAACCAAACTACGATGTCTCTGTGAGTTACATAGGCAAGGCCATCTACGATGAGCCCCCGAGGCATTAGGTCTGGCCCTTAGGACTTGTACTTTTGAGTTTTCCTAGCTCTTGACACCCCTTACCAATAAATTTTTGCATAGTTGCATCTCCTTACAAAACTAGTTGAAAAAGCTTATGATGGATTTTCGCTATGATATTGTTGTGGCTGATCTTACGATCATGTATGTAATTAGAAATGAATTTAACATCATGCATGTAGTTGTGTAGCAATAAATGAGGATGCAGGAAATAGAGAGACAAGGGGAAACATGATACAAATGCAAGGAAGAGAAAACTCAGGTATGTAACATCTTCTTATGATTTTCATTTGAATACTATGAAAGAATATTGTTTGAAGTTGCTCCATTTCCTCCCTGTGTTATTGGTAAATATTATAATTAGTAGAATCATAAATTTGGGGATGCAGTTATAATGGTATGTTATATTTGTATTTGTATTTTTTTTAAATTTTTTGCATTTTTTTGGGCATTACATATTGGATAGTACCTTATCCAATTGGGCAAAGGTTAACTTCTCTAAATTCCTAATGTTGTCTTTGAAAGACAATACTCCCAAAGAAGGTGATTAATATTATCATTTATCCAATTCTATCAATTTGGATAATATGAACCCACAATATGAATATTCTTAAATCAATTTAATCCTATCAAAGGAACCAGTTAAATAGAAAAACAAAAGGAGAACACTTTACTTCTATCTCCTAGTTTCTTCAAATTGATATTATAGAACATCAAGTAACTATACAAGTTTTGAAGACAACAACCAATTAATAAATTGATTATGACAGAAAAATGAATCCAAAAAATTTAGTCATGCACTGGACAAGGAAACATGGTATACTTTATTAATATCAAAAAAGAAATTACACCGTATAGTCTTTCTACTTTTGTTCATTTTCTAATTTATACTACGTGGTTGTCATTTCCCTCAAAAAGGGGAAGAAACAAGATTCCAACTGTTTACATTCATGCCTTTTCAAATTCACTAATCCTAAATAACCAAAAGTAGAAAAAATAATCATACACAAAAACAAATAACAAACATAACACCGAAGCTACAAAAGACAAAACATAAGATCATTCCAAGCTTGAAGAATCAATCAGCTTTGCTAGTGCTACCCACTTCCGACCCAAGATATTCTTTGACCCAATCAGAAATCTGTGCAAAGGATGGCTACTAATAATTCAAGAAGCCAGGTATTGTGAGATAGTGTTGTCTACACCTATTACAAGTAATAACCTTGAATTCAACTATAAATTTAGAGAACCTATTTTGTAGTTTGATTGCCCTATCTAGAAAGGAATTGACCTTATCCAAAGAGAAACTCTGATCCTCTTTCAGATGACTGATGATTCATTAAGGCATACTTTGATATTTTGATTTCCATTACTCAAATATTTTGACTCGTCCTTCAGGATCCATAAATGTAGGGAATGTCCAATGCTTGATGGCATCAACAGTTTTTAGCTTTTCTTAAACTCTGGCCTCTTCTCATACAACGTAATCCAACTCATAAAACACGACATCCGTAGTCTTCTTTGTTTCTTTAATCTCTATAGGAGCTTCTAGATCTCTTTGAGCAATATCATAGATTCTGGTGATTTCAAATGTTGATGGCCTCCATCTATTTGCTATGCTCTGGAGTAAAGGCTTATTCATTTTGAATCCATTTATCATGTCATTCGGCAAGAAATAGCCTTGATGCACATCTTCACATTTTGCAATTATACTTTTTATTCTGAATGATAATACATTTTCCAAAGTAATGAACAAGTCTATAGAGAATTCTAGTTTCAACTTGGCACTAAGCGCACTATTCACATCCTATTTGATCTCCTGTGGTTTTTCAACTGATGTATTTTGATCATCCTTGTAAAAAATAAGAGATTTCTCAAGCTTAGATGCTTTTTGTTTTTGTATTTCCTTCTCTTTATTAGCAAGCTTAATATACAATTCATAATCACCCTATTCAATTCCACTTTTCTATCAACATAATTTTTTAAATCATCCTTTATCCTTTTAGCTTGATCCTTATTGAACATGGATTGAAATATCAATTTATTTGTAGACATGAGTGGGTTAGTATCCCCAACTTTTTAAACAATATCTTTTCCTTTAGAATCTCTATCAAAACTTAACATTTTAGGTTTATATGGCCCATTGGAACTCACCCAAGTAGCTAAGGTCTAATTCTTTGGATAATAAAAAAAGCCCATAATATTTTCTTCTGTATCAAATTGAGAAACCAAAGAGGAATCATTTTGTTTTCTTACTTGGTCTAAAAGGAATATTTCTTTGAGGGTTAACCGGGGGACTAGGAGTACATCACTCCTCCTCAACATCTCACTAGCTTCCTCAACTGTAGAGTCAATACTATCTAAATTCAATTCTTTACACATTACATCTATAATTCCCTGATATTCTGATTTCTCCACCCCCATAAGCCTGATTTGTTTCTGATCTTTAAAATCTTTTATTTTCATTTGTATCCAAAAATCTTTCAATTCTTGAGTTTGCAAAAAAAATCATCAGTTTCAATGAACCTAGCACCAATGGCTTCTCTTTCATCTCCCAAGCCCATTGTATTTTCCTTAGCAACATCTTTCACTTAAGCATGTTATCCATGAACTTCTCTAAATGTAGACATAGGAGATGAAGGACCTACCTCCTCTTCTTGCCTGATGTTTCTCAAAGTGGAAAAAATTTCTTTAGTGTCTCTCCTTCCTTCAAAAAAATCATATGGAATAAGAGGTGGCTCCTCACCCCTAGGGATTTTTGCAGGAGGTGAATAAGAATCTAAATCATTAATAATTAAGTTCTTTATCCTTTTCCTAGGAGGGGGCCTAGGCTTTGGTTCATCAGTTGTAATAGTTTTCCTTTTCAACTTATCAAAATCCCTAATAGATAACACCCATCTAAGGATCTCGTATGTTTCCTCATCATGGAATCTAAAATATCCCTTGAGCACTTTATCTTTCTCCAACTCTATAATAGTCTTCACCTTAATGAGTCTTTGCATAATTGGTGAATAATCTTCTAAGTTTCTTATCACATCCTCTTCCACATCAAAACAATGGGTGTAGTCTCTTACCCAAGACTTTATATGACCCTCAAGATCAGAATTTTTAGCCTTTGCACACCCCATATAATATAATTTTAAGTATTCCTACACCTTCTCCAAAGTTCTTGCACCTATAGTAAAACCACCAAATCTAATAATATGAGGCAAGAAAGTGCTTTTCCTTCTTGGAGAAATGAGATCCTTGTCCAAGCTTAGGAATTGCCATATAATTTCCAAGAATGCAATTATTTCTGGTACACATACTTGCAATTTATGAGGTACATGTCTACATCCATATACTCTGAATATTTTGAAATCACCCTTGCAAATCTAGTCAGACAAATTGTAAGTGAAGCCTTCATCTGGTTTAGTTTCCATGGGTCTCAAAATTTCCCTAATAGAAGAAGGGATCCTTAGTACTTTTTCTCCTAATCCTCTAATCATCCAGACTGTGAATCTATCATGAAACATAGAATGATTAACATCTTTTCTATTCTTATCCAATACTTTGCACCATAATTTTATAGTAAGACTATTTCCATGACTATTTACAGTGGTCACTTTCAAAGAATTTTGGAAAGCATTATTATTTGGAAATAGGAGCATGTCACATAGTAAAAAATATTGTATGAATACACCTTGAATATTCCATTCTAGCAAATAATTGTTCAAAATTCTTTCCAATTCAACAGCTATATCATATTCATGAGACAAATGGGTATTCTAGGTTCTCATGCACAAGTACCTCATATCCACTATCATTTTATCCTTGTTTTCTTCACCCAACACTTCTCCCCAAGCCCTATAGGTTTTTTGAATAAACTATATGAAGTTAGTCAGAGGAAAGGGGGCTTTACCCTACATCTTGGATACTTGATTATGGTCCTCCCTATTCATAAAGAAGGAAACTTCTCTTAACCCAAAAATTTTGATCAAGCATTCATATTCTTTCTGGAATCCTTCCTTGTCAATTCTAAAAATCCCCTGAATAATAAGCTTAAAATATTCCTAGATCATTTCTTTATTTATACATAACAAAGGGGTACCATCAATCTTTCTCATAGTTCTAGTTTCAAATATATAATTCTTTACCAAACCATCAATTAGCTCAATTATATTGGGCACTATGATCTTAGTTATGTCTGGGCATCATGGGCTACAAACTGGAATCTTGTCATCCCTTTTGGAATAGAAGGACCAAAACAATGCCCAACCATGCATAGGTATATTAGCATCACCACTGAGCCTCATACTGTCACCAAACATACTCTTGGATCCAACGTCTTGAGACTACAACAACAAATTCAGTAGGGTGTAATGTGGACGATGGATGATTTTGTCTCCTACAACCATTTCCTTCTTCCTCCTAGGCATGAATACAATTTAAAATAAATCAAAATGAGACAAAGAGAAAATTTAACACATTGATTACCTATAGCTTCAACAACTGTCTTGCAAATCTATGTGCACCAAAAAAACAACTTGCTTGAAATATTTCCAAAATTTTGTCTTGCAGCAATGCATACATTAACAACTTGTACTTTGAAATGAAAATTCCTTCATGCGAAATAAATTTATTTACTATCTACCACCCTTTCTGACTGATATAATTAATGTGTCATCATTTCATACTGCCTAGGTACTTTGAAATCTGAAACCCCATTTTTTTGCCAAATTTCCAACTCGCCATTTATTCAATAGCAAAATAACGCTTGCCACTATTTCAGATACATTAAATTTTAATAATAGAGAAATACCGCATGTCACTATTTTGAAATGCCTTCAGATGTAACTATGAGAAATAGCAAAAGGTTGAAGCCTTTTGACCTTGAAAGAATTCTTTTGAGGAACATTAAGGAAAATGAAAAAAAAATCACGATCCTACCACTTTGTACTGGATGTAATAATCAGCTCCTAAGAGGGATAGATCTCCTAATAGAGATACAATATTTCTCATGAATTATTTGTGGGTGTTAATTCCCACTAGGGTTTTTCCCTTATATTGGTTTTCCTCGACAAAAAATTAGGGTGTTATAAGTTATCAACTTTTTGTGTATATTCTTATTATTTATGCTATTTCATGGTTAAGTTTCAAATGGTTGAGATTAGTTAAAAGTGTTGCAACACTGATTCATCCCCCTCTTTCTGTGTTTCTTGATCCTTACATATTATCCACCTCTTCTTAAAATAATTGGGTTTATATTTTCATAATAAACTTTGTTGGGATCCTTGAAGAGAAAAATGTTTACAAGGGGGATGGAAATAATTACACTCACTGTAAAATAGATGTAGAAGTACCAAACTATGGGACTGGAAAAATAGAAAAACTATTTTTGGGCTTCTACTGGTGTTGGTTGTTCTATATGGTTATGAGGTATGGGGTGGTAACACTTCAGTAAGTAAATAGAGATAGATAGAAAAGCTGCAAAAACATTTAATCATGATTAGCCTTAATATTAAATTTCTTATTCCTAATGAGATCATCTTGGCATAGGCTGGGACTTTTCTATTGAAATCACAACTATGTGCCAATTTCTGAGCTACTTAAAGAGATTAGGAAACATAGAGACATACCACTAGCCAAAAATAGAAGCAGCTGAGGAATTAGACAGAAGAAAGAACACATGGATGAAAAAAAATGGATGGATAAATGGAGTATTAAAATAAGTGAGTGCTTGAGAAGCAACAAGGAAATAAAAAAGTATGTTCAAGGAAAATTCAAAGAAACCATGTGGTCTAGGAATATTTTGAGGAATAAGTACTATATCACACATTTTAATCCCATACTTGACCATACTCAAAGGAACTACATAGGAATGGAAATAAAATTGAAATAAAAAATGTTAATTACCCAAATAAGAACTAGTTCACAACAACTTAGATGTGAAATGGGAAGATGAATAATACCTAAAGAAGAGTGGGCACATAGAAGATGTTTTTATTGAACCCAAGAAGTAGTGGAGACCGAATGACATTACTTCATAGAGTGTGCAGCCTACAAGGATATTTGGGAAAATTACAATGATGCCCTAAAAGTGAAAACCTTGAGAAATTTTTTTGAGGAGGAAAAGATCACAAGGGTAGCAGATTTTATAATCAAGATAAACAATAGAAGATCCAAGCTACAGAAATAGAAAAAGGTCTAGTGGTGGGGGCCTACTACATTTTTTTTTTTCATTCACTCATTTTGTTTTCTAGCTACCGATGGGTCCCATAGGTTGCTTGCCCTTGTGACCGATATTTGAAAAATTCCTTCCTTTCTTTCTTTCTTTTAAATGAACCACCACTATGATATATAATTTTCTTAGGAGATCTATTATTGTTATCATCCACCTCCACCTTAAGAGAGTCACTATATCATCATCCAAGTTCACCACAACATAAAAAAGAGAATGACGAGAGGTAAGGGCGTTTGAAAAGCTAAGTGGAAGTATGAAACTTCTCCTAGGTTCGTTACTGATATCCAAGATAATAAAATGTCTAAATATTGAGACAAATTAGCATCTCAATTAAGTATTAATGCTCGAGCCCATGAGTGAGTTGATCCTAAGATTCATGAGGCCAAGTAGAATTGAGTCTATGACACTAATAGGGAAAATATAATATCTCAATAGTAAAATGGAAAGATAGATTATTAAATTTATTTTTCATTTTTTGATTGTCAAATTGTTAAATTTTCAAATCAAAACAATATGTAATTCCTTTGATATCAAAAATATAATTCAAAATTGATTCAAAATTATAGCAGTAATATGGAACCCGTATAATCTACCATATTTGACAAAAAAAAAGTTCTCTTGAAGGTAACAACAAAAAAATCCATAGCATGTTGATAAAATATGGAAAAACAAAATCTTAGACTCACAATAGAATATATGTTGGGTCTTAGAGTAATAAAGATGTGCAACAATAAAATTTTATCTCTCCACCTTATTTAAAGGAAAGAGGGCTCATATTATCCCATTGAGCACATCTTGGGGGCACTGCCGCCAAACCCTCGTTGAATAATTTGGGGGGTAATTGTACCGATAAAATGGGAAAATGTAACCTTTAAGTCTGATAATTGATTAAGTGATTAACATTTTATCCTTTCAAATTAAAAATTTTTGCCAATAATATTAATTTTTTCCTCCTTAAATAGTGTAGGATTCATGATAATTTTATAGAATTTTCATATGATTGAAAAATATTCGCCAGTAAAATTAACATTTAATCCTTTCAGATTAAATTTTTTAGCCAATAATATTAATTTTTTCCTCCTCAAATAGTGTAAGATTTGCCAGGATTTTACATATTTTCCTAAGGGGAGGTTTCTTAAAGTTATCCTTGCCTCCATGATTCAAAGAAGCTAAAATTGGTCTAAGATAAAGAAACTATGATGAAATTCAAAATATTTAAGATGCACAATTAAACACTAAATGGATTTTGACATTATAACATTTCTATAAAAATTCATTCTCTCCTCCTTCTCTTGAGCTTAGGATGAGCTTAGTTTTATAGGAATTGCATGAGATTGAGTGGTAGGGATTCAAAATTGGTGAAGGATTGATAATATCCCTTTCTTGATCCATGTGATTCAATCCATTTGATTTTCTTTAATTGGCTCCATTTTTACTTTCTTGTTTGTCAGGGAATGTGACAATTTAGTTGATTTATTTAATTCCCTTTAATTTGAAAGTCTGGCAAATGGGTTCACTTAATGAAAAGTACTAGGGAATTTAATTAAATGAATTGATTTAATGATTAACTAGGCTTTATGCTTCATTTGGGATTAGATAATGATTAATTTAATTATCATGCCTATCGATTAAATCACTCACATAATCAGGTATAGTGAGAGATTCAATGTAGCTGATTTGGATTTTATCTTATTCGATTAACCTTTAGGGTCGATTATTCTAGACTACGGGCTCTTGGTCTACTAGAACAATTTGAGGTGATTAAATTTTAACCTCTTTGAATCAATGTGTGATTAGCATGTTGATTCAAATAATATCAGTTGTCAAAGAAGCAACTGATTTAGATTTTGATTGAACAAAGACCACTTGAGATAAAACAGAATGTTTAGCTTGATATGAAGCGATAAAACTTAGCTCATGTCTGATGATGATTACAACTAACCAATTTAATTTGAAGCGGTGAAATTGATTAATGTCAAACTAAGAGATTGGTTTGAATGAATAGCTAGCTTGATTAAGTGTGATGAAAATGACCACCATTAAGAGACTGATCAGTGTAATTAAATTGATATGGATTTTCATGAAGCTAATTACCTAATTAGGAAAACAATACAAAACTGATGTGATTCAATGAAACTGTTATGCCCCTATAGATTCAACTAAATTGAAGTAGATTCATTCATGTTCATGTAATTTTATGTGAAGAAACAAAATCACCCGTGCAGAAAGATTAAAGAACCTGAAATTGATATGAATCCAAACAAAGTTGATATAACCCTAGGGATGAGGTCTTGTTTTATTCGATGATTAAGTTTGATTATCATCTTGATTGCTGAAGAATATTTTGATTCAATATTTGATGATGTATTGATCATGTCCCTTAGGGAGAGAAATCAAAATATGGTGAGCAGCACATTGATTTAAGCTTAATCGATTAATGAAAAGCATTTAGGTTTGATTAGGAATGTTTTTAAGATGGTTTGAGTTTATTTTGAGTAGGTTGCATATGATGGAGAAATTTTTTTATCATTAATTCAACCAAGTTTGACCAACCTTTGAGTAGCATTGATTCAGTGTGATCATGGTTTGACCCTGTTGAAGTGATGGGGAACTGATTTGAGTAGATTCACAACTGATCCTGCGTTCATAGGGTTGATTTCACAAATGGTCAACTATGTTTTACTAATCTTTTACTGAAGAATTTGACATGAAATAGGAGGCTAGATTTTGATTTTAATCCCAAAAATGGATTCAGGATATGCAAATTAGGTTATGTTGCTAATTTTGGGTAGATTCGACAATTTTGAAAATTAGGGAAAAATGGGTAAAAAGGGCCTTGAGGGGTCATTTTCATTCTCACAAATTTGAAAATTTCAAACCCGCCTCTAAGAAAAAATGGTGATCCTAATCGAAAAACACTGATTCGAGCTACAAAGAATCCACAATAGGTCATGGAACTACGGTGCACCAGTCAGTGACCTAATCCATCTCTTGTTTTACAAATTTTCATGAAATTTTGAGTATTTCTATGTACATTTTTTTAGTCATGCACGTTTTGTCGTATGAAACTTTAGATTGTCATATTTTCCCTAGGATTTCCTTGTACCAAAATATGGTAAAAAATGCTTTATCATTTCATTTGCTAAATTTTTTTCATTTATGCATTGCCCTTGTGTTCCACGAGAATGTTTTCTTATGACCATTACTTTGCATGATCTGATTTGTTTTTATTGTATCAACCTATTTGAATATATTAGTAGGAAATACTTTTCATACGATAATATGGTGAATTGTACATTATAACAAGGGAAACAGTGGCTTCATTTCATCAAATTTTCATTTTTTTCGGTCATCATACTTTGAATTTTGATTTGTTCACCTGATTCATTATGTTGTTTGATGTTTCTAATTTCCAGTAAAATTACTTGATTTGATCACATATCACCAGTTGTGTATATATGTGAGGAAATTATCCATTAGACAACCTTTGTATTGGATATGGACACTACAAGTTTATAATGGTTCCATTTGGCTTGACTAACACTCCTTCAATTTTTAGGATCTTGATAAATGAAGTATTTCATACATGCCTAGATTGCTTTTTCATTATCTTTCATGATGATATTTTGATCTACTTGAAGACTATGGAGGAGCATGATGATTATTTGAGGTAGGTTTTGTAGTGCCTATAGGATAATTAGTTACATGCTAATTTTGCTAAGTGTAAGTTCTTTGAGACCAAGGTTAAGTACTTGGGACACGTGATTTCTTGAGAGGCTATCTATGTTGATTCCTATAAGAACTAGGCAAGTATAGAGTGGCCAAGACCCACTAATGTACTAGTTGTCTGCACTTTCATGGGTTTGGTAGGTTACTACTATTGATTAATGAAGGACATTTTAAGGGTAGATAATCCAATAAATTACCTTAAAAGGAAAGGGAAGAAGTTCACGTGGTCAGAAATAATGTAAGGAAACATTTTAAACTATCAAGGAGAGATTGGATAGTGCACCCATTATAGGAGTTCCAAATCCAACAAGTGACTTTATGGTTTGCATAAATGCTTCCTAGAGGGTATTGGAGTGGTCCTTATGTAAGATGAATGCATGATCAATTATGAGTCATTAAAACCTCAAGGATCAGAATATGAATAATCATAACCATGATATGGAGTTGGAAATAATGGTACATTCTCTTTAGAGATCAAGGCACTTTCTTTTGGGCCATTGGTTTTAGATTCATAGTGATAACTGCAATTTAGCGTATATCTTTACATAACCCAATCTAAATGCTAGGTTGCATTTATAGATGAAGTTTCTTTTGAAGTGCTACTTTGACATGGGTTACATCAAGGGTAAAGAGAACATGTTGGTAGATGCCTTAATTAGGAAGAGGCACACTATCTCAACAATTACTCTCAAAATTGATTTACAAAGTCAAATTATTCAGGCCTTTCCTTTGGCTATTTTGTCCCAAGAGGTGAAGTTAGATATCTATATAGGGAGAGCATTGGAGGGAAGATTTGTAGTTTACACCTTGGAGATAGATGGACTCTTGTGGCATTTGGGTTGGATTGATGTTTTTCCATTAGATGGCCTTCATACTTTGGTTATGTTAGAGGCTCATTATGCACCATATTCAAAGCATCATGTAGTTAAGAAGATGCATGCATATATTTGAAAAATATATCACTAATCTAGGTTAAAGAGATATATTGTGGATTTTGTTACCAAATTTTTGGAGTGTCAGGGGGTAAAGGAAGAGCATGAACACCACATATAAATTTTGTAGCCTAATATCATTTTGGAATGGAAATGATCAAGATATTATTTTAATGGATTTCATTATGCCATTGTCAGTTTCTTCTTAGAGATATGATTCCATTATGGTCACTATAGATTGGTAGACCATGGTTGCACAATAATCCCCCATTCAATCATATTATACAATGACTAAAGTAGCTCAATTCTTCATGGAGGATACTATGAGACTCCATGGTATTACTCAAGGATCCATCTCTAATAATGATTCAATTTTCACTTAAGCTTTATGGACTTCTCTTTAGCATGCCTTGGAGACTCAATTCAATTTATGTTTGGTGTATCACCCCGAGACTGATGGTCAGACTAAGAGGGTCAACCAAGTATTGGAGGATATGTAATGGATGTATGTGATTGATCAATACTCACATTCAGAGGACTACTTGTACATGGTAAAATTTTCTTGCAATGATGGTTATCACAGTTTGATTGGGATGTCTCCTTTTCAGGTATTGTGTGGTTGTCATTGTCATACTCCTTTGAGTTTGGATCTGTTAGAGGATTGTATTCTATTGGGATCAGATATTATTTTGGACATTGAGTAGGAGATAGAGTATATTTGAGAGAATTTTGTGGTGGCACATGATTGCCACAAGAAATATACATATGGGTATAAACTGGACTGACAATTTTCTCGTGGTGATAGGTTATTTATGAGAGTGAGTCCAAAAAAAGATTATTATCCATTATGGAAAGAGATGTAGGTTGGTGCCTCATTTTGTTGGTTTATTTAAGATTCTTGATATGATAAAACTATTTTTGTATCACCTTGCTTTGATATCAAGCCTAGCCTACATTAAAAATGTTTTTCATTTTTTCACTACTTAAGCAATATATTCCTAAAGTGATCCATGTACTTGATTATAATGCATTGTAGGTAAAGGATATCTAGTTGGCTTTGGAGAATATAAACATACTAACTTGAAGTGGGGGCTAACCCTCAGAGGTCAAAGTCATTGACCAAATGTAAGGAAGTTAAGTGGGGGAACAAATTCCTACACTAACCCTCAATGGAGAATAATATTAAAAAATTCTAAGATTTTTTCCATAGTTACATAAACTTAACAAAAAAAACATGAGGATAAATAACATTCATACCACAAAACAATGATTTACGTAGGTAAAACCCTTTTAGGAGAAAAACCCCACACTTCAAAAGAAGCACAATATTTTATTCAATAATTCAAAGCATGTTAACTATGATTTGATAACTATGGTCAAAAGTATGGATGCCCTGGTTTTCCATGAGCGGATGATAACTACGACATGCCCTTTTTTTCATGAGGGCATGATAACTACGCCCAAAAGTATGGATTCCATCATCAGCTACCTCGAAGGTAATGGCCCCTCAAAAGCCATTTTGAATTTGGATAAGGATTTTGATGACAATGATACCATGCCTCCTGGTCTGGGAAAGCGTACAAGGGTGAGCCTGAAGAATAAGGAGACTTTTTTTTCCAACGATGTCTTTGCACTACGAGAGACTATGAAGAAAATGTCTAAAATTGGGACGGAGGTAGGATAAATTATCAAGGTTATGTTGTAGGTGGCCTTTGGTTCTTGTTTTGGTCTGGGTGTTTCTGGGGGTTGTGTTGGCTTTCTAGGCTAGCTCTGTTTGAGGTTGATGTTGGCTTTTTTGCTGAGTGTCTACATTTTTGTAGTTTGGTCTATCTCAAAACTTTATTTCTTATCTTTAGTTCTACTATAAAGGGTTGTGGGGCCCCTTGAAAACCCCATTTTTATTTGATCCAAAACAATAAAATATATATTATAATATACTTGGAGAGAGATTCTATCAAGGGGTATGTGCACGATCATGGTATGCCAAAAAGTGGCAATGTGAAAAAGAAGTCTTGATTGGTAGACTGATTCAAAAATAGCTATAATTTTCAAATGGTATATCATTTTTTAAATCTGAAACATGTGTCACATTCTATGCTTCACTTACTACAAGAAAAAAATGAAAAAAATTTAATTTTATGAATTTTAGACTAAGTTAAGGTGGTCAGACATGAGAGTTTTTAATATTCTAGAAAATTTGAAGAAAAAAAATCATAATTAATTATTTACTTGGAAAAAAATACAAAAAAATATGCTTCACATCCGGACATTAATCTAATACTTATATCTAGAATCTGGTAAAAACATATTTTCATTTGATTTTATTTAAGGTGGTAAGACATACGCCTAGTTCTTATCTTTGTAGTCCCGATTGATAGACTGATTAAAAAATAGCTATAACTTTCAAACAGCATAAGAATTTTGAACTCCAAAACATGAGTCACATTCTATGCTTTTCCTACTACAATTAAAAACTAAAAAAAATCAATTTGATGAATTTTAGACTAAGTTAAGGTGGTCAGACATGAAATTTTTTATATTCTGGAAAATTTGTAGTAGAAAAATCATAATTAATTATTTACTTTTAAAAAAATTATAAAAAAATATGCATCACATCCGAACACAAGTCTACTACTTATATCTAGAATCTTGTAAAAAAATATTATCGTTTGATTGTGTTTAAGGTGGTCAGACATACACCTTCTTCTTATCTTTTCCTGAAATTATCATGCTACTGCATTGAAATTTGCAATTTCACCATTTAGAATATTTTTTTTTTAAAGAATGTATAGCAGATTAGAAACTACATTCAATTTGTTACAAATTCTCTTTTTACACATTTTTCATATAAGATTGATAACTTGTCCAAATTTTTACGTCAACTTTCCTAACACTGATTTTCTGAATTGCCACTTAAGGCCTAGTTTGGCATACCATGATCCTGCACATACCCCAGGAGTATCACCAACCAAAGATCTAAAGGTATCTAAAAATCTATAAGAATCTTCTACGAAACTTCCATCTCACACACCTATTATATATGAGATACAATACAAGAAATTGTCAATGGTATTACAAAACCATGGGCTAAAACCACTCTAAAAAGAACAGCCCATCTGATCTCAAATCAAATATAATATATGCTGTGTAAATACACACACACCAATACGTGTAACTCTCTTTCAAAATTCATTTACATGTTTGATACATTTTTCCATTTCCTATTTTAGGAGACCAAACTTTTTGAGACCATAAATTTTGAACCTTTTACCCGATTTTATATTATAACCACTTTTCAAAAACCTCTCGTAGCTATCTACAGCTTGGGACACAAAATGTCATCTTGGACAACTTTTGACCCCTTTTAGGGCCTCTAAGGCTTTCAAAACTGAGTTTAAAATGTTTGTATGACCCCATAAAAACTAAAAAAATCAATATCTTCACAACCAGACATAATTTGCTAAGAAGATTTACTGGTATAATCATATAATCAAAATAAATCTCTAGAATAGAAACTAGAAAAATCCTATGCTCAAATGAATATATTACAAAAAAATAGCTGTCATATGTAACTACAAGGTTGAGAAAAGTTTTACAAACACTAGGAAAGTGTCCAATGTGACCCCAATGATAAGTTTTCCGGTACCTAGGAGAATGCAGCTAGGATAACAGATTTATACCCCCATTTATTTTCTAGCTTCTAGTAGTAAGTCTAGTTCTAGGGGGGGGATGTAGTACCCTTTCGTATGTCGATATTTGATTTTGTGTTCAGGAGTTATGATTTACATATGCATGAGTGTGTGTTGATACTTATACTGATTTTTTTCTAGATTACTCATGATTTTTTATTTATTTTACTTATGATGACATGGATTCTTATGATGTGATCAACACTTTTACATTTCTTGTGATATCTCATATTATATGGACATGTTGATGCTATGAGATCATTTTTTTTGTTTCATTAATTCATTATGGTTGGTGAGTATTTGGATGTTTCATGATGATGGTTGTTTAGCAGATTATGATTTACTGATGTACTAATCATACCAATGTTTTGATTTCTACTATATGTATGTATTACTTTATGTTGATCTTGTTTGGTGTGTTTGTATGGTGAGGAACAAAGTCATGTTACTCACTTTTGAGACCCATAGGATGTCTCATTTCCAATCATTGTCCTCTACTATTTTTCATGATATATGTATATGTATATGCTTCATCTTTGTGATGCAAACTTGTAGGTACTAGACATCGACTTCACCTGAATTGGCAGGTTTGGAGCATGCCTTTACAAACTTGATGGAAGTTGTTAATGCAGATAGCATTAAGGCCCGATCTATTTTTCTTAACGAACCATCATTTGACATTGGTATAATTAAGCCATGTGTCACCATTTGGGTTTTCAAGAAGACAACTTTGGATTTCCTTGACCCTTCTTCTTGTGGGGTGCCAGCAAGAATTTGAGTCTACTTTTTGGCCAAAAAGTGGAACTATTTTTCCTATTTTTCAAAATTCATCACAATTGATTAAAAAATTTGAAGCACTTAAAGATTGAATCTTAGGAAAAGTCAGTAATAGGAAATGTAGTACTCAAAGTCTAGTTTCCCAATATGTAATTTATATTAATACCAAGATACCAAAAATTGGATTTCACTAGGTGTTTCCAAAAAGAAATATATAAAACTCACATTTTTGAGACCTTTCATGCCTGTGTATGACAACCATAATTGGACCTAAATGAAAGTTTTTTTTTGAATCCTTTTGGAATATCACTTTTAAGATAATCAAGATTGATGAGCAATTTTTTTTGAAATTTTTTACGTAATATATTTTTTTCTACTATATTTTTATTGGGCATAATTTATATTATGAAAACCCCTCAGGTACGACAAGCATATGTTGACCTAAACTCATCATTTTTGAGTTTTTTTTATTTTTCAAAGTGAAAAGAATTGTATTTAGTTTGATGTCATATAATTTATTTTTTCAAAAAACATAAAAATAAATTAATGTTTTAAAATATAAAGGAAAGGAAAGGATCTTTATAGTCCACGATACCGACTATATGTTTTTTGGTCTACATATGGTGACAATAAAATGGGACTACCCCATACTCCTTGCGGGAGGCACCTAAGTGTACTACAAACGAGTCATACATACCCTACCCCTAGTGGGATTTGAACTTGTGACTTCTCTTTCAAGAGTACAAGTTGTCCACCACTAGGAAACCTGTTATTTCACGCTTATTGACCCATTTTATTAGAAATTATTTAAAAATAAAAATAATAAGTCCAATTTACAAAATAAATAGGTATTTATAATACATGTAATCATATCTAAAATAGGTTATAATTTGGTGGAAAAAATCTTTATAAAACATCTTTTTCCAAAAGTAGGTTTCACACGCAAAAAGTTCCTCTAGAAGTGGACTTGATTGCGCTTGATCGTGTTATTTCTTGATTGTCTTCTTTCTAACTTTTTTCTTGTTATGTTGGTTAATTAATTAGATTAAAATGATTATTCAACTATCCAAAAAAAATTGATGACATTAATATCGCTTAATTAATTATATTTAAATTAATTATTAGATTATCATTATATTATAATGTTGGTTGAAATCCATTATGTATTAAAATTTTAATATCCATGAAATAATTATATTAACATGATTAATTTAATATTATTTAATTATTGTATGATTAACTTACTAAATAATATTAATTACCATTAATTTAATATTAATGTTTATTTAATAATGTGATAATAAGCTCTCTTCTTCTATGCGATTAATAGATTTAATATATTTTAGTATGTTGTGGCTTTCTATGAGTGTGAGCTTTCCCGTGAATGGCTTTTTAGTAGCTTTTGGGGGAAATAAAGAGGTTTTGTGGATTAAAGAGTTTTGAATCTTTATGAAGCTTTTGAGTTTGCATTTTTGGAAATGGAATTTTGAGGGAATGTTTTTTTGATGAATAGGCCCTTTACTATTAATTAAAATTTATAAAGAACATATTCACAAAAAAGGGGTCAAGAAAAAAGTCACCCCGCGAGAGTCACACGGCTCAAGGCCGAAATCACAAAAAACAACTATTCATAAAAAATAAAAATATAAAAATATAAAAAAACAATTGTGGATTCTCTAAATTTTGAATGGTGGATTTTAGATTAACAGGGTATTGGAAATTGGTGGTTACCTAGAATGAAGTCGTGGAAAGGGATGAAGCTAACTTCAAGGAAGACTTAGGTGATTCCTGCAATTGGGCTCTTCTTCTCTCTAGGAAAGACGCAGATGTTGATGGTCTAGAACAATAGTGTTATATATTGGTCCAGTGGTGAATACACTGGTAATTATTTTGCCAATATTCCGGAGGTTTATGCTCCTAAGAGAATCAAAGATGCCTATGTGAGGGTTTCTCCTTCAAGAATATACTTCAATTTTAGCATATTTCGGCAAGAGCGCACCCTTGAAGGGAGGATAATAATGGATAAGAAGGGTGAATTAAAACATTGGGACTGGATTGATAATTGGGGTTGCACTCAGTCGTGGGCGACATATGGAAGTCAATGTAGTGAGTTTGATATCTGTGGGAAAAACAGGCTTTTCAATGTGAATGATGTGTGTAGTTGTGTTGAGAGTTTCACATCCAAGTATGACAATGCGAGTACTGAAACTTGCCCTAAGAAGAGGTTCTCTCATACAAAGACGAGCGAACAAGGCAAGCCTAAAGGACTGCTTCTCTCAATAATTGCTCCTGTACAACCTTTTCTTTCACTTATTCTGGGGCAGGTTGAATGTTATTGGCTGAATAGGGAGGTGTGGTTTTGAACAATCTTGAACAAAGAAATAAGTTCGTAAATGCCTTTAAAGCAGTAAAGTGCAAGAACCATGGAGGGTACCACCATGTCCACAATAAGCTCACTGATCCTTTTGATTGTCTGTTGATGATGTTCACGTTTTTTACTAGTGATATGTCTGGCTTTCATCCACAAAAAAATAGTGTACGTGCATAGAAATGTATGTTTTTGTTTAGAAGATCGAAACCGGTTTCAGCTTCATTTTTATGAAACAATTCAAAAGAAATTGTCATCACATTTTATTACTGGTTGTACGTTCGTTTTTCATGCAGGACCAAATGCTCGTCATACCTTCCCGTTCCCACGCATTCCGGTTGCGCTTGACCAAAGGCATCGAGCTCTCTTTATCCTCAAGCTTAGAAAAAACATATAATGGTCAAATCGCACGAATGATGGAATCAATTGTGGGTGTCACGGAGTGGGGTCTGTGTGGTGCAGAATCCTCCATGTAGATTATATGATTACTATATAAGTATTATTAACATGAGTATGCTATGGAAGGAATTCCCAAAGTTCATCATTATACATAGCAACAAAGAGTTGATGAAAGGAAATCCTATTCAATGTTTCAAGTACTTCTCACATAGTTAGTGTGTGGAAGGAGCTCAAAATTAGCAACTAACATACAGCTAAGTGTGGTAGTATTCAATCTTCAAAATTTTCTTGACTTCATGAAAATAAGAGTCATGAAGACTATTCAAAATCCTCTAGAATAATTGGAGAAAAGATTGGAAGTGTCATCAATCATCAAAGATTCTCTTCTAAAATCTACCATTTTATTCATTTTAAGTGTTAAAAAAAATCATATTTTCAACTCTATATAAAAAGATATTTGGCAAGTGTGAATCATAATCATAATAATCATTCTAATTATTTGACTAACTATATTGACTTGTGAATAACAAGACATATATGATATAATTTAGAAGGTGGAAACTCCAACCTAAAAAGCCTCATTAAGACTTTGTTGGAGGATAAAATTTAACTAGAAGCTAATTTAAAACAAACTAGCAAAGGTGACCCAAGTCTTGTGGTCGATTTTTGAGGGAAATATTTTCTTGAAGAGAAAAGTATGCTTGGAAGTATTTAAGGTTTTATTTTTATTTTAACATTAACATAATACATGTGATCATTTTTTTTAATTTGAATGAAGAAAAAGAGGTGTTAACATAGAAATGATATTACTAGCAACAGAAAGAGACTTTGAGTTGATCATGTTCCATCTTTTGATGTAAAAGCGAAGAGTGAGTTCTACAGCAAAGTGCATGAACTAGAGATTAGAAAATGATAAAAGTAGAAGTACAAGGTCTATTATGTCACTCTTCAAATTTTGTCTCAAACAAATGTATGTCTTGGCTTTAGCTATGATGTTGTTGCCTCCCAATTTATATTGGGTTGATGCCTCTAGATTTGTAGCCTTTTGATTTGTATTGGGTTAATACCCTAATTGATGTATTGATGAGGGGATTGTAGTCTCCTAAAGGTTGGTGCATTCTTAACTAACTTTAATCATTGGTTTTCATTGACTGTAGATCCAAGTAGCTTGCTCACCATGGTTTTTTCCTTTTAGAGTTTCCACATAATAGCTGATGTTATGGTTATTGTGTTTCTTTTCTTACTTTTATTGATATGTTTGCTAAAAGACCTAACAACCTAGTAAATGTTAGATTCGAATTAGAAAAAATAGAAGTTTGATCATACTGATCAACCCCTATTAGTATATTGGTGTGTTTGGAAATTTGTATTACCTAAACTTTAGACATAAAATATTTCACTATTAACAATTTTGAACTAATTACTATGTAGGGTTTTATTGTGTTTGATCACTAAATGATTAAAGATGAAGTTTTTATTATATTTTCTTTTATAAAACTAAAGTTCAATTTAAAGAAATAAAACAATATTATGTCCTAATTTTTTTTAGGAAAGCTAAATACATTTCTAAATTTGTTCTATAAGAAAGTGCCCCATTCTTCTTCTTTTTTTTTAACTACTGATAACGAGAGCGCTTGCATTTCTCTTAAATATATTTTTTTTCTTAACTTTTATAATATGAAAGCAAGATGTTTTCCACTTTGAGGGCTTAAAAAAGTGTCGTCGACCTAAAGTAAATGGATTGAAAAGTTTTTTATGAGCCAATGATTTCAACTGTCGAATGAACTTAATAGATGTTACCAAAGTGTTGAATACCCCAGTAAATTACAGCTGTATGTTTGTTACCTATTTTGCATTGTATTCTTCTTGAATTCAAAACAAAAAAAGATTCCATAACATCTTATCTGCAATTTTATTTGATATCGACGGATCGCTATTGATATTATTGCACTCTCAATTTTAAGATAGAACAAACGTATGAAAGTAAACATATCAATCCTAATGTAAGAGGCCCATTCTATCAAAGTGAACAAAAAGTCATGTTTGAGAATTAAAGTAAATTTTGTTATGTTTGCAACTCAAACATTTTGATATATTCTACGCCTATCAGACAACTCTTTTGAGCCGAAAAAAATACTAGGATATCCTTATGAACACAAATTGAAAGAATAGAAAGTCTTTGATTGTTTTTGATGAACGCGAAATTGCAAGATATTTGAACACACAATTAGGAACGATATAATGGAATTCGCAGGAGGCTAGGATTTCTCATAGAAGAGTAATAGATAATTGTAATGGTGTAATTTCAATTTTGTTGTCTAATTTCATTAGACAGCATACTGCAACTAATTGGGAAAGTAAAAAGAAATCATACCAGTTTAAAGTAGAGATAGTAATATAGAGCGACCATTAGCACTCCCTTGATTTATAATTCCATTTCTATTTATCTAGTTTTAGTTTAGTTAGATTATAGTAGTAGTAAAGTTCTTATCTTTTTATTCAAGCGAGGATATAACATTTTTTTTAATTATTATAATTTATTTTATTATTGGTCAGTGTAATATTCAATTTACATTATTAATTAATGATTATCGTATTTACATATGAAGATAGATGTAGGGCTATCATATTGTCTATGTTAAGAATGGAAAGACGAAAGTGAATGATGACAAAAAAATAAGAAGAAAATGTGAATGTTGATGACTAAGAGAAATATTTTAATTTTTTAAAATATAAAGAAAAAATATATATTTTTATTTTTTGTGTAACTATTGTTTATTAACATTTTATCCTTAAACATGCAAAACTTATTAAGAGGGAAAACTTAACATTTCAAAGAGGATATTTTTTTTGGCTCTGCAACTCCTACGCTCTTTCTGCGCTCTTTCCCGCCCAAGACATTTTCAAATTGAGGACCCCATGCCCGCCTCCCCGGGGGGAGTTGCTGCCCCCTTGGTAGTCCCACCTGCTGGTCCAGATGGACCCCAGATCACGTGCACTGAGCCGGAGTCAACGGGGGACTCCCAAATGGTGTCGTCTTCCTCTGCCGATTCTTATAAACCTAACTGGAAAGGGGCTCTTGTAGGTGAAGCTCAACATTCTTTGCAAGCCCTTTTGGTGGATTTTGTGCAGACAGAGGAAGGTGTAGAACTGTCTCTCCCGGACTCTGTAGTAAATCGCACAATGGCTGATTTCCAGATGGCTTTGGTGGGTAGATTCTTCGATTTCCGCCCCTCCATTGATATGGTCAGAAAGTGGGTTGCTAACCAGTGGAAGATCAAGGGTTCAACATTGGTTTCGGCCATGCCGGGTGGGCTCTTTCTGTTTAAATTTACCACCCTTGAGGATATGTCCAGAGTGTTATCTGGCTCGTGGGTATATGGAAAGCACTTCCTAGCCCTTGTGAAGTGGAAGCCCGGATTCAATCCGGAAACGGACCTTGCTAGGTCAGCCCCTGTTTGGGTTCGCCTCCCAGACCTCCCGCTGGAGTATTGGGATGAACAGGTTTTCTGATGGATTGGGGATTCCTTTGGTGCCTTCATAACGACGGACCAGGTAACAAGATCTAAATCTAGGCTTGTGTTTGCTCGATTTTGCGTGAATGTCAATGTGAACAAAGTTCTACCCAACTTCGTTATATTGAAATCCAAACTGGGTAGATGGACCCAAGCTTTAGTCTATGAGAATGCTACCCTGTTTTGCCATGAGTGTGAACGGAGAGGACACTCTAGTGATTCCTGCAAGGCCAATATTCCGGAAGAGAAGCAGCAGAACAAAGATAAGGGCCTCGCTGTGACCCCTCAGCCTGAAGTGTTGCAGGAACCGGAGGTGTCTACGCCACCCTTGGAAGCAGGGGAGATTGTTCCTGATGGGCTGCCGTCTGTGGTCCATAATTCATGAAATACTATTGTTGACATGGTCCATAATACTGCTGTTGACGTGTTTCCAATGGAAGATGGTGAGATTATCTCCCCCCGGGTGTTGGTTCGTGGGATTTCGGAGGAGCCCCCCGCCATTTCCCAGATAGTCCTGGAGACCCACCCTACCTTAGAGAAGGTTTCTGAACCTTCCCTAACAGTGACACCTCCCCCAGCGGGGAGCCAACCCCTTTTGAATAAGAAAGAACAACCTGATATTGTGGTAGCCCTTGAACTGACTAACCCATTACGAATATTCAAAAATACCCCTAAGGGGGTTTTGAAAAGCCCCCTCAGCTCCTCTGATGGCTTAGAGGATGAGACAGGGGAATGGAAAACTCAGAAAAAGAAAACCAAGAATAAGAAGGCAGATGTGGGAGCGGATACTCCAAGAGGAAGACCCTCGGAAAGAGTGAGGAGATCGAAAGGATCCACAAGGGAGGTTGCGGCTGGTAGGCAACAGACCCTAGAAACTAGTTTCAAAAGTAAGAGATGAACTGCCTCTCTTGGAATGTGAGGGGTTTGAACAGCACCCTCAAACATACGGCTGTTAAACACTCTATTTTTGATCTCAAACTGGAGATTCTTCTTCTGCAAGAAGTCAAAATGTCTGCGAGGTCCTTTGCTACTCTGGTGCCACTTCTTTGGCCCGGGGCTGATTTCCATTATGCTGAAGTGGTGGGTGCGTCAGGTGGTATTGCCACCCTCTAGAACCCGTCTAGAATAACGGGGCAGTTGGTTAACTCCTCCCCAAAATACTTGGCGGTCTCCTTTCGGAGGTCTAGAGTCGAATGGACCACATTTAATATCTATGCTCCAAACACCAAACACGCGCATGCCACTCTGTGGAATGAATTGGGACTTCAGGTGGACTCTATTGGCTCTGCGAACTATCTTTTGGCTGGTGATTTTAACACCCCCCTTTACCCTTCAGAGAAATGTGGAGGTCTTATTGATTTCTCTGACAGTATGGGGGATCTGGCGGAATTTATTTCTTCCACTGGCCTTCTTGACCTTACCCTGAGGGGTGAACCATTCACCTGGTCCAACAACAGAAAAGGTTCTCATCTTATCCAGGTAAGACTTGATAGGATCCTGGCCAATCCTTCTTGGAATCTATGTCTGAACTCCACCCTGACGGCTCTCCCTAGGACTACCTCAGACCACAACCCCCTTTTGCTTTACTGGTCGGATTCGCCTAGAGTTAACCTGTCACCATTCAGATTTGAAATAATGTGGTGTTCCCACCCCTCCTTTAAGGATCAGGTGAACTTCTGGTGGAAGACTAATATCAGAGGCACTGCTGTGTTTAGGATAGCTCAGAAACTAGAAATTATCAGGAGAGAAGTCAAAGGTTGGAGAAAACATAACTTTGGTGATTGGCGTAAGGAGAAAATCGAGCTTACGGATTCCTTGGTTTCCCTCCAGGCTCAGCTGGCTTCCGGGTGCTTCTCGCCTAAGATACAAGAGGATGAGGAGAAGACTAGACGTAGGTGGCAGGAAAGCCTGAAAAGGGAGGAAATTTACTGGAAGAAGAGATCCAGAATTCAATGGCTTACTGAGGGAGACAGGAACACAAATTTCTTTCACAGATCTGCTTGCATTCACAAGAAGAGAAATACCATCTTCCCTCTCCTGGATGAGGGGGGGAATGTAGTTAAAGAAAAGGAAAAAATTAACCAGGTTGCGGTTCAGTACTTTATGGACCTATATTCTGAAAGGGGTCCTGACTGCCCAGATCACATCCAAAACCTACTTCTGGAACAAATCCATTGTGCTATCACCAATGAGGATAACGACATTCTCACGAAGAGGGTTACCGATGAGGAAGTTAAGAAGGCGGTTTTTAATATGGGAGGTTACAAAGCCCCCGGACCTGATGGATTCCCCCCTGCTTTCTTTCAAGAATACTGGGAGATTGTTGGAAGTGATGTTACTAGAGCTGCAAGAGACTTCTTCAGGATGGGACGGATGCTTCGATAGCACAATCAAACCTATATTGTGCTTGTCCCTAAGATTGATAACCCTACTGCTATGAAGGATTTCAGACCCATTAGCCTCTGTAATACTTTCTAAAAGATCATCACCAAGATCCTGATTGGTAGAATCTAACCTCTACTGGATAAAATTATCAGCAACACCCAGAAGGGTTTTGTTCCAGGTAGACAGATTTTAGATGCGGCCATTACCACACATGAGATTATCCACTCGATGGACAAATGTAGAGCCCCAGGTATGGCTTTTAAGCTTGACATCTCTAAAGCGTATGATAAAGTTAATTGGTCCTTTCTACTAAAAATCCTTGGAAAATTGGGCTTTAATGAAAAGGTTATCCAAATCATAAAAGAATGTACTCAAACTGTTAGTTTCTCCATTTTAACTAATGGTTCCCCGGGTAGACACTTTACCCCTGAGAAAGGTCTCAGACAGGGAGACCCTCTCTCTCCCTACCTATTTATCATGGTAGCGGATGTGCTAATCAAGACTATCAGTATGCTAATTAATACGAGGAAGATAAAGGGATTCAAACCGGCCTTTACTCACCCTCAGGTGGTTCTGGAGCAGTTCGTGGATGACACTTTCCTTTTCGGGTACTCGTCTGTTATCGAGGCTAAGCAATGGAAACAAACTCTAGATTGGTATGCTTGGGCCTCGGGCCAATGTATTAACTATCAAAAAAGCTGAGTATTCTTTCTTAATACTCCTGTGGATGTTCAAAATAAGGTGCTGAAAATTTTAGGATGCTTGATAGCTATGCTTCCTTCAACTTATTTAGGTCTCCCCCTCACTGTCAAAGATGTTTCCCTGGAATTCTGGAATTCCATCTTGGAAAGAACCCAAAGGAAACTGGCGGGGTGGAAAGGAAAGATACTTAGCAATGCTGGTAAGCTTCAATTGGTTGCTTCTACCCTACAGGGGATCCCGGTTTACTTTCTATCCATATTCAAAATCAGAAGCAATATGGCCAAAAACTGGAAAAAATTCAGAGAACTTTTTTTTGGGCAGGGACGGAGGAAAAAAAGAGGATTTCACTGGTCAATTGGGACACCGTCTATCTCCTAAAAAGGCTGGGGGGTCTCGGACTAAGGAAAGTAGGTATGATGAACAAGGCCCTTATTACTAAGGTGGCCTGGAAGCTCATTGAAGGTAAAGTGGAGTGGTGCAGAATTATGGAAACCAAGTATTTACAAGGTCATCCATTCAAAAATCAATTTCATAACTGTGATGTCCCTAGTGGTTCAAAACTCTAGACAAATATATGTAAGTGTAAGGCCCTCCTCACCAAAGGAGCTATATGGCAAATTGGAAATGTGGGATCTATTAGATTCTGGAATGACCAGTGGACCATGAACCATCCTCAGCTGAGTATTAAATTCAAACCAATTATGGATATCATTAGACCAACCCTGGGCCATTGAGCTTCCAACTATATCAATGGTGATACTTGGATAGATATACCTAACCAATTAAGTGACAGACCGGATCTACAACACTCAGCCAGAGAACTCATGGACATTCTGAAGGGCTTTAGAATTTCTGAGAATGAAGACTCTATCATCTGGACCCCCACCCAGTCTGGGTCCTTCACTGTTAGATCAGCCTATAACCTACTTATCAAAGAAGAGTGCAACCAGAGTGATTGGAAGAAGGTCTGGATCCCCCAACTCACGCCTAAAATTAACTTCTTCTGGTGGACCCTTATGCACGGAAAGATCCTAACCCAGGATAACCTCACCAAAAGAGGGTTCTCATTGGCCAACAGATGCATCCTTTGTGAGAAGGAGGAAGAGACTATTAATCATCTCTTCATTCACTGTGACTATGCTACTTGCATCTGGAAAGGAGTTTATGATAGGCTGGGCATCTCGTGGGTCCTTGGTTACGAGATACAACAATTTGCTAATTGGAGATCCCCCTCTAACCACCCGCTTCTCTAGATTCTCTGGCGTATGCTTCCCCCGCACATATGCTGGGCTATTTGGAGAGAAAGGAATAATAGGATCTTCAGGGAGACAGGAATCCAGGCAGATACCTGCCTCCATATCAAAACTAAGCTCCTCAGAGAAAATGTCAGAATGGCGAAATGGAAGCTCCCTTCTAGCCCTCCTGCTGTCTGGGAAACTCTAATAGCAGATCGCTGGAATCTACTGAGTGGGTTCTCCAAGTTTGATAACACTAAAAATAGCATCAGGAATGCCACCACCTAGACTGCCCCTCCTCGAGACTGGATAAAACTGAACTTTGATGGTGCTGTTAACAATCTTGGGCAAGGTGGGGGAGGAGTGATGAGAGACCACCTTGGCACTTGCCTCCTAGCTTATGCTGGACTGGCCATTAACTGTACTATCACACAGGTGGAAGGATCTTCTCTACTTTGGGGGATTAAATTCGCTAAACAGATGAATTTTAATTAGCTGGAAATTGAAGGTGACTCCAAAGTAATAATTGGAGCAGTTAAGAATGGCATGAGTGCTGGGTGGTGGACTAGACCCATTATTTCAGAGATCCATGAGCTTCTGGAGAGCTTCCAACAGATAAATATAAATCATATATACAGAGAAGGAAACGAGGTGGCAGACTCTCTGGCGGCAATGGGACTAAGACAAATCAAGCTTAATAGCTGGTCGTTAGTCAGCGATTTACCCCTGATGACTCAGCGTCTCATCATGGGAGAAATAAAGACAAGTGTCTAATGTGCCAGGCTGGAATCTTTATCACATTTCCTCCCTCGAACACGGGTTGGCATTTTCGAGTTAGCTGTATGATTATGAAAATTAAAACACAAGATTCCATAAAGTTCAATAAGTGCTTTTTGTTCGTGCGGAGTGATCGATGTCAGGAGAAAAAGGCATTTTTGGCGATTTATGATGGTGATGGTATTATTACTATTTATGTTACTCTGAGATACGCAAGATCTGTTAGTACGGTGATGGATTTCAAAAATCCCCAAAATAGGCAGGATGAGTATAAACAACTCTTGAAAAGGATTTGCAGAAAAGAGAAGTTTTTTATGGCATGCAACGACAGTAGTCTCCTAGAAAATAGTCTGACGAGTGCTGCTCAAACAGAGGATATGGGGGGGAATGTGCTTCGTATCAAACCAGATTTCATTGATGTTGTCTTTACCTCAGACCCTCTAGTTACTCACTACTATAAGGAGTCTGGTATCTGGGGTTTCATGGAACGGATGAAGGCAGGCCATGACGAAAGAATATCCAAACAATTTGTCACCTCATGGAATAACAGAAGTGTCTTTGTGGGAGGCATTCATTTCCAGATCAACGAGGAGGTCATTTCTGAGGCTACTGGGCTTCCGATGGTTGGAAGAAAGTACAAGAAAATGAGTCGGACCGCGGACCCTACAGGTCTTAAACAATTTTTCAAGGAAGGGGAGCTGGCGGTTAGGAAACAAGGAGGTTTCGATAGAGAACAATTGCCTGACTTCTGGCCTAAGATATGCCTCATCATTATGAAATACTTCACTCTCGAAGGTAAGTTCACGGTCTTCTACAATTATCACCCTCCTTTCCTGAACCACATTAGGAACAAAGACTTAATCTCCATTCCATTTTATCTGTTACACTCTATTGAAAGTAATATTAGCGATATTAAAAGCAACTCGGACAGAGTTATCCTCCACCAAGGCCTTCTGCTCTGCCTCTACCAGTTTCATAAAGCCATATGCCCAGCCCCCCAACCCCCTGTGATAATTCAAATGTTGTCCCAAGATACGGATGCTGGTAAAACGGACAAGATGTCCAACTCCTCCTCTAAGTCTATCCGGATCACACAAGGTCCTGAGATTGGTGAGAAAAAATCCCGGAAAAAAAGTATTAAGCTCCCCACCCTTACTCAGGAGGATTTGGTTGAATCTTATGTTTCTGACTCTGTGGGCTGCTTGGATGGTAAAGAGAATGATAACACCCCCAAGACTGAGTGTAAGCCTAAAAAATAGAAAATAACCGAAACCCTGGTTAATCTTGAAGTGGACCTTAGCGGGTCAGGCTGAAGGAGGTCTCACAGAATCGCTAAGGAGCAATGTAAACTCAAAATGCTGGAGATGGCCTCCAGAGAGCTCTCCCCGTCTGAAAATGCCTCACATTCCACCGAGTCTAAAAAGAGTTCTTCAGAAGGCTATAGGAGCCTGGCTAAGAATACCCCCATGAACAACCCTAACAGAGCTATGAGCCTTACCCCTCCCCAAAGTTCCAAAGGCGACCCCCAGGATAAACCCCAGGATAA
>MU223792.1:5996-16957 GCA_018584345.1 Thuja plicata
TGCCCAGCCAATACTGAGCATCAAGAACAACGTTTCGGAAGGAGTAGAGAGAAACAATAGAAGCTTCAAGCATCGAAGGGTTTGCATTCGTTTGTCTTCCTTTTTGTTGTTTGTACATTTTATTTCTTACGTATCTGTTATTCGTTTAGTAGTTATTGCGTATTTGATTTACATGCACTTGTAAACCTTTGCTACTAACCCCTGCCCTTGGAAAGCTGTGGGAAACCGGAGAGAGAGGCGTATAATAGGTTATCTAGGTGTATAGGAGGGAAGTGGCTTACAATGGAGACTGGGGCCCGCAAGTGGCTTACCAAGGCAACTCATTGTAAGTAACTTAATAAAGTGATAACTTAATAAAATGTCAGGTTAATTATTAGCAAGATAATAGTGTGCCTCGCTCATGCCTTAAGTGCTAGTACAGGCTAAGGATGGGAGTGTGAGATGATGCTTGTTCGCTCGAGGGGCGTAAGGATCTGGCTCGTTTACATGGAGACACTTCCCTATATGCATCCTAGGTTTCCTACATGTGTGCATTGCCTCTGGTATCATGTAGATTCCTTATTGTGTTTTAGAGAGCTTCTAGGATCTTCCTAAGTGTACCTTCATGTTGTATTGTATATCTTTGTTTTTCTTCTTGTTGTATACCCGTGTGTGTGGGCATGATGTTATCTCCTCAGCACAATGGGAGTGGGCCTTTGGTTCCACGTGGTCGGGTGGTAGTGATTCTTTTACCATTTGAGATATGACATTCGTATCTAGGTGCTTGGTTGATCCTTGTTGTTGTTCTAGCTTCTTGTTCTTTCAGAGACTTGATCTGTGTATCTGATGTATTCATCTTATTAATCTTTGGAGGTTTTGATCTTATCATATCATTTTGTAATATTGTATTAGAGTGATTACTACATACCATGCGATGTGCAAGGTATGTGAGTTATGATGTATATTATATTTTCAAATTTTATATTCTTGTATGTTAGTTTTTTATAGTTGTCCTTCGTAGATTAGTTTGCTTAAGTAGTTCTATGTCAAGGAACCCTCAAGATTTGCAATTTATGTTTGAGTTGCATTTCAGTGCATGTTATGTTTGCTTCCACGTTGTTATTATTATTGTTTGTAAACATTTAAAAAATAATTGTCCTATTAACTTAGTTGCATGTTTAGGTTAGATTCTCTTGAGTTCCCTGACGGGGCGTTACACTTGGTATCAGAGCCCTAGTTTCTACACTGGGAACTCTGGGAATTTGTGCGCCCATTAGTTTTTTTTTAGTTTAAACTTGAAACCAACATAGAAACATAACTCTTTTGTATTTCAAACTATTTATTTGTGATCATTCATTTTGTCTTTATTTTTCACTTGCTTTGAGTTTGAGGGATTCATACCCTATTTTTGTTGTAGGCTTCCAGGAGTAAGCCTAGGTTTGGCGGGGGAGGATGTAATACCCACCCCGTAGTTTTCTTTTCAGTTTCAATTGTTGAACTCTTTTAGGCTTTTTTAGGTGTGTGTTGGTTATTTCAGTTAGTTTTGAGGATTTTCATGTACTACTTTTCATTTTATTATTGATCTATTGGATAGTTGTATTATATTATGTGTTACTATCATAGGCTTGGATCCTATCTCCACAATCTCGAGTTAATGAGGGGGTTAGTAGCACCGATTTGCAATGGGGGAAATCAATTAATTACTACTAAGAACGAAACTACGAACAATAAAATGACAAGCAATAAAGGAGGAATACAAATGAATGCAAACCAACAAAGCTCAAATATTCTATTGTCTCTCTCTAATCTTTCTGAAATATTATTTGTGTGGTGCTTAGTATTGGTGTGGGCAACGTCTATGACTTGGGAGCATCAAGAATATGATATTGAATGCTTTGATTGCAAAAAGGCTTGATGATTGAACCAAACTAACAGAGTAATGGCACATGAAAGCTTGAAATCCTAGATGTATGATCACAAGAAGGCTTGATGCTTGAACCAATATGACATAGTAATGGTGCACGTAAGCTTGAAATCCTTGATCCTTCAAATGGTTATGAATGGTTGATTATATAGAATATGAAAATGATATTAACAGCTGAGATCGATCCCAAAGATAGGAGGATGAATGGTTGAGTTCAAAGGGAACTAGAGAAGCCATCAGTAAACTCCACCTCCTCAACTGGGAGAGAGGAGATAAATTTTGGTTAACTGAACAACTAATTATGAGTTACCTTTAGAACTGAAGAGGTAATTTGGAGTTACGTTTTTAAACTGAAGAGATAGGTGGAATAATTCATGCAATCAGAGACCTGATCAAGAATTCTCTTTTTTGTACTAAAGAAAGGATTTAATTGAATATTTAATTCATTTTTGTAATTAAAGTATTCAACGTGTGAGATAATTAAATTCTTTTTGGTTTAGAATTGAATTATTGAATGCAATTAATTTAGTTAGAAGAATTAATTAATAAGTTTAAATATTTAAACTTAAACTTTAGGAAATTGAATTTAATTAATTAATAGAGATTAATCAATTAAGGTTAATTAATTAAATAAAACTAATTATTTAATTAATTTTGGGGAATGAAATTAGAAGAAAATAGATGATTAATTAATGATTAAAAACCATTAATCAATAGATGAAAATTAGTGTTTGTAATGTAAGATCACAAGTATGTCCATTTTAGGGTGTCTACATGTGCTCCTCTTTGATATAATGTGATTCGTCATGTTGTGTCAAAGAATTTTCAGATTTGATCTTGCCCCAATGACAACAGGTGGACTATATGCCCCCTCAACAAATTAAGCATAGAAAATGCGTCAGATGAGTATTAATTTGTTGAAAATATGAATCACTATATGATGATGATGAATGCATTCCTATGTTAGTTATGATGTTATTAACGATGGATGCATTGATTATATGATCTACTATGCACATGTTTTGGATTTTTCTTATACAATAAATGAATGCAATCTACTATGCACAAAATATCTGAGTAAATACATGTGTTAGTTAGATGAAAGTTAGTGTGAATTTATCTCTGTAATCGATTGATAGATTTGGACTGATAGAATAGGATGAGTGACCCAAATCGTTGTTGAGTTTTCCAATTTTGCTCATCATTGCACCTTATTATGAAAATTGAAGAGCATCCAATGCACCCAAATATTGCCCATCTGGATACCGCTACGATCTCTTGATAACTAGAAGGAGTAGAGAGATTGAATAGAAATAGAACCAAATGCACCAAGATATTGACCATCTAGATACAAATATGTTCTCTAATTTTGAAAAGAAAGAGATTCAAATGCACTCAGATATTGACCGTATGGATACCATTATGATCTCTGATTTTGAAAAAAAAGGAACCAAATGCACCTAGATATTGACCATCTGGATACTACTATGCTCTCTGAACAATCCAAAAAAAAAAACCAAGATAGAAATCCAATGCACCTAGATACAGACCATCTAGATACTGCTATGATCTTTTGATTTTGAAAAGAAAGAGAAAGCCAAGATAGAAATCCAATGCACCTAGATACAGACCATCTAGATACTGCTATGATTCTATTGGTAGGAACAAGCAGATAATAGAAAAGGTTTGTCCATTTCTTTCTAGGGCTAAGCTCAGATCATGGAATTGCGCAGCTGCTAGATAAGTGAGAGTGCCTACTGCATTTATCCCAAATCATCATTGCCCCAGAATCAAAATGATAAATTCCACAAATAAAATAAGATTATGATCCATCATAGCTACTCCCATCACTTGGTGGTATCCTGGAGTAGCGTAAGAACATAATCGTGAAAGATAGATTGACATCTGACTAGCATGACTGACCTAGTCAACAATTTATTGTTCCTTGATTTGCTTGTTTATTTGATGCTTGATTGTGTCTGGTTTCAAGAATGGATGACTCATATAAGACTGATCTATCTAGTTTTGAGCGTATCCGTCACTGTGTAAGACAATTGATTTGTTTGTTATGAAGATTGATTGATTTGATTGATTTTGAATCTAATTGCTTGGATAGCTGATTTGAATACATATTGCATAGATGATAATGCTGGGTCATATGAGTCCATTATTGACTTACGAAAGTAATGATTTTGACCTTTGATTGATTGGCTTGAATTTTATCGCCATGCGCTTGTTGATAGATTAGATAACTGATAAAGCTAAGTCATATGAGTCCATTGTTGATTTGTGAATCTCATGATTTTGACATTAATTGATTGGCTTGATCACCTTTCGCTTTGTTGATAACTGAACTGGTTTATTGCTTTGAGATTTTGCAATTTTTTTTTTTTTTTATGAAGATTGATTTTTTTCGGGACTTTTTCTCTTTTTTAGGATTTTTTATGAGTTTTACATTTTTAGGACTTTTAGAATTGCACCCTATTCTGGTGGACTAGTACAAACTAGGGATAAGTATTAATGCTCAGAGGGGACTGTGCTTATGAAAATAAGCTTGGGTAGTCAGTCTTGCATGCTAGGAGCATAAGCTTTGATCTTTGGAGTTCATTGATGGTGAAGCGGGATTTGAACACTTGGCACCTGTTTGCCAGGTTTTCACCAAGGTACCTGCTCAATAGTGTATGTTTACCAAGTTTTCACTGAGAGAGCGATTATGTTTCTCTTTAATTTTTTTATTTTTCTTTTTTATTTTTTTGTTGTTGCTAAGGCGCCTGTTTTCTAGGTTTTCACCAAGGTAACCTTTTGTATTTTTTGACTTCATGAAAAGAAAGTTAAGTAATAAAGAAACATCCTATCAATTAACAATTGAAATGTTCAATGAAAAGGATGGGACAGGATTTAAAAAGGGAAGAGCCTGACAACTTCCTGAAGGTGAAGGTGAAGGTGAAGGAGAAGGCTATGGTGTAGCGAAAGCTGAGGAAAGGGGGTGTCACTCCCTATACCGTAGTTAAGGTAACATCTAAAGTTTTTCCACCAACTTCAACAAGAAATGAAATAGAACCATGTGAAGGATAAAAAACCATTGAAAGTTTGGATTATAACATTAAATTTATCATAAAGATCATGTTTCAATTGTATAGTGAAAAGATGTTTTTCAGATATCAAATTCACCATGAAAGCAAGGTCAATTAGGATGCCATGGGAATGAAGACCATTAACCTTTTCCACAATATAAAGAGGACCATCAGGTGCTTTAATTATTTCAATAGGGTCAAAGGTAATGCAAAGCTTAGTTTCAAGTTTAGATTTAGGTTCAATTTGATCAATGAGGTTGACAATATTATTTGCTTCATTACATGTATCATCGTAGTCAACAACATGAGTGGAAGAGGAAGAAAAAGATTGGGTAGACTCAACGGTAATGGTCGAATCAGATGGGAAAGGGTTGGTAAAAATGTAAAAGTTTTGATTAGGAGGTGCTACTGATTTATTTCCTTGATAATCAACATCCTCAATAGATATAGCATTGGAATCAATGAGGTCTTGAATAACATATTTCAAACAGAAACAATTTTTAGCATCATGACCAGGTTGACGATGCTATTGACAAAAAGCTTTGTGACCAAAGTGTTTGGGTAAAGGTTTGGATGTGTCAATAGGATTAATAGGAAGAAGAGTTAACACCATAGCATTAATCAACTTCAACATCGCATTATGCAAATATTCATAAAGCTAAGTTAAATTATGAGTAGGTCTAAAAATAGATGTCAAAGGAGCCACACCTTTTGATGTTGCTGCCATTTTCTCATGAATATTGTTGGATGAATTATTGATCTTAATGAAGTTATTTGGTTTTTGAAACTTGCTAAAATTGTTGGATGAAGTATCACTCTTATCAACCAGAGCCATTGGAGTGGTGTTCTCAATCTGACTCACTTACAATTGATAATTATGAAGCATTGCATGTAATTAAGTAAAAGAAGAGAGTTCATAAAGTCAAATCTTATATGTAATGTATTTTTGTAAATTAATATGAAAATGCGTTGAACATCAATATCATGCACATGATAAGAAATCTAAGCATGCAAATGCTTAAATCTTCCAATAAAATCAATCACTTTTTCTTTAACACCTTATTTCATTGCATTAAATTAGTCAAAGAAATATTAGGACCAATATTGTTTTGAAATTGTTGAATGAAAGTATTAGCGAGCTTTTGAAAAGAATCTATAGAATAAGGAGGCAAAGAACAATACCATTGCAAGGCTTTGTCTCGAAAGGTTCTAGTAAATAATTTAGCCATGAACCTATGGTCATGAGAAAAATCACTACACAAGGTTTGAAAGGTTTTGACATGATTCAAAGGATCACCCTTACCATTATAAGTCGTAAGATGAGAAATCTCTGTGTATTGAGGGATAACAACACAAATGATATCCAGAGAAAAATGACTAGCAATGTCACTAGTAGGAATATTGAACTTGGATTGGGTCATCGAAGCAATTTATTGTTGCAAAGAAGACATAGCTTTAGCCAGGTTATTAGTGATAGAATTGGTAGAAAGAATGGTAGGAGGAGATATGTTTGGAGCAATATGAGAAATGGAAGGAATGGTTGAATATGAACATGGAACACTATTGTAAGTGGGCATTGATAAAGACAATGAAACATATGGCACACTTGAAGGAATAGAAGGAGCAGCAGGATTAGGGATGCTAACATGTGTAGGATTGAGATTTTCAATGGAAGTTGTTATGATAGTTGGAGAATAAGTGTAGACACTGGGAATTGAAGTAGAAATAGGCATGCAGGTATCAACATTAGTAGTAGGTTGAATGAAACCTAGCTCTTGAGAGAAATCTCTAAGAGACTTAACATTGTTATCAATGAGATGAGATGTAGTACACAAGATATTAACACCATTTTTATCATTATGAATTATCTTCCTTAAGCCGTCTATAATAGAAATGACATTGGGATTAGAGTTTTCTTGTCCCAGTCATTATTCAAATTTCTCAAAGTCATTGGAAATCTTTTGGACTTGCATATGAGGAACACTTAAAGCCTCGTCCTCATCATGAGAATAACGTGAAGAGTTTTTCTACGTGATAGGATTGATGTTACTAGTATGCATGTTGGTCTCATCAAGATTCCTAGGAAAGAGAGAAGACTCAGGATCAAAGGAACCCACAAGCCTACAACTTATCCTAATTGAAATGCCTATAATTAGGACTTAAAGTGATAACACTCATGGAAAAGGGTATGAGAGAAAATATATAGATCTAATGCAATTATACGATTTGAAAGAGATATACAATCCAAGAAAAGAAGATCTTTTATGAAAGACACATCTAACTATCAAATTCAACACTGTAATGAAAAACATGCACAGGTAGATCTAGATCTAACTAGGAAACTAATAAGGATGTAATGAATGGAATGGATGTAAATGCAATCCAACTACCAAAATCAAAAGGGAAATGCAATATGTCGAGTTCACCAAAATGTACAGTGGGAAAATGGGGAGAGCAGTGCAACATAAAATATACTAAGTGAATTACTTCCCGATTTCTTCGATTACACATTAGGAAGAAATAATATCTCCAATAGGCTCAAGAGGTGACTCATGTTCTAATTAGAAATATGGTATTTCCTTTACTGAAAATTTATTTGAAATTAAACGAGAATGATTATTTCATGTAATTGATCTATTAGAAAAGTCACTAAAAAGATGATTAAAACATGTTGATAAAACCTAATATCGAGTTAAAATTGACGGAAACAAAAATCAGAAGATAGAATTGACCCATACCATAAATTTTAGTCAAAAATGGTAGGGAGAGGGTGAAAGTCGATGTGTACCCAACACTTTCGAATGAAATTTTCACGGGATCCACAACTGTTCCTGTACTGCTCAGAAAAGATCCGACAACTTCATAACTTGTTAATGCACACAAAAAAATGGGGGAAAAAGGGTTTGCCTTGGTCAAACCCCTATTTAGGAATCAACCTTGAAATATGATATAAATTGCATAAATGAAATGTAAAGGATAAAATTGGATGGTCTTTTAAATAGGGTTTTTAACAATGGGGATTTGCATATAAAAGAGACCCTGTGCCATATTTAACCATTTACATTTAATTGTAATAATAAGGGGTGTAAATCTGGAAATGTTTGCAAAGAATAATGGAATAAAATACATACCTCTGAAAAAAGAATCTGCTGAAAACCCTATCAAACGGTCTCAGAAACTATTTATTTCTGCAATCCTAAACTGAAACTGTGAGATCTACAAAACCCAAAAATCTTTTTCCTTTCTAAGAAAGGTCGATTTTGACCCAAAAATGTGTCACCTTTGACCCAAAATTTCCTATTCTGACCCAGAATCTTCGATTATGACACAGAACAGAATGTCAATTCTGGCCCAGAAATGAATGTCTCCTTTGACCCAAAAGTTCTGATTGTGACCCAGAATTTTTGATTTTGACCTGCACAGTCCGACAGAAAATCTATTTTTGGATCTTGAAAGTTTGCCGAAAAGGGTATCTGAATCTGCACTCCAATTCAGTGTTTTGAACCAGTCCCCGCAAGAAAAATGGTTTGTTTGTTGGGGGGAGGGGTTTGCCTTGGTCAAACCCTAGTTTTGGAATTAACCTTAAAATATAATTGAAATTGCAGAGATAAACAAAGTAAATGAACAAATTCACCTTGCTTGTATAGAAACCCTTGTGGCAGATTCAAATCCTTGGATCCACAAGTATGTATGCACCAAATGAATGTATAATGTAGAATGTAGGATGTCTCAAATCAAATTTCTTTTGGATCTTCTAAACCAATCTTGAATGGATATTGGAAGAGGAGGAGGCTTGCATAGATGAGGATGGAGAAATCTTCAACAAGAGGGCTCTGTTAGCACTGCATTGGTAAAATTTGAATTTCTTGGTTTTTTGCTTTTCCCAGGCTTTCTTGTTTCAAAATCCTATGCTTTGCCACGCAAAAGAGGTCAAAACCCTTTTTGAAGTTCATATTTTAGTTTACTCGCTCTGTCGCGTCGGTCTTTTTGAAATGTCTTTAAGTTGAGCGAGTGGGCGACGAGTTGTCAGTGAAGGAGAATCGCGCAATCGCGATCAACTCATGTCAAGTTTTGATCTATGTGCGAGTGAGCGGGTCCAGTGTTTTAAAAGGTAAATCGCACAGTCGCGATGTCTTATGAAAGTCAAGTTTTACGTTAGTGATTGAGCGGGCTAAAAATGGTTAAACTTATCGCTCACTCGCTGAGAAGTTAACTGAATAAAACATTGAAACAGCGAGTCAGCGACAGGTTAAAAGTTTGTATGTCACACAGTCGCTGTAAAGTTATGTTGTTTATCTCTTGCTTCGCGACCGAGCGAGTCTTGTTTAAGTTTGAAGCAGTCGCATACCCGCGTCAAGTTTTATGTCAATGTTAAAAGTCAGCGACTGCGCGACGAGGTCCTAAACCTGTAGGTCACCCACTCGCTTAGGTTCTAACTCATTTGTATTTGGCAGTGCGAGTGCGCGGCGAAGGCATGAAATACTAATGTGAAGATTCATCGCTCAGTCGCGCAAGCATTTTTCAAGTTTCTTAAAAGTCCACGACCGAGCGACTAAGAGATCATTCAACGCCTCGCTCACTCGCTGATGCTTTGAGGTGATGAAATATCAACTCGCGAGTATGTGATGATTTAAAAAGGGAAACACATCGCTCACTCGCCAATCAACAAAGATGAAGGAAAAAGAGCTCGCGAGTAGGCGACTAAAGAAAGAAGAGGTACTGTCGTGCACTCACAGTCAGTGATAAAGTAAGATTTTTGAGCTCGCGAGTAGGCGACTAAAGGAAATAAGGTGTATAGTCGCGCGCTCGCAGTTAGTAATGAAATGAAATTTTCAAGCTTGCGAGTTTGCGACTGAGAAAAAAACAAATGTCGTCGCTCACTCGCACATAAGATGAAGGCTAGAGTATTAAGTGGTGCGAGTGAGCGACCAAACAGAGTATGCGGTAAAGAAATGAACGTCGCTCACCAGCTCAAATCCAAAAGTTAGAGTAAACAGCCAGCGAGTGTACGATGATGAAATAGCTAAAAGATAAGATGCATACTCACCCAGTCGCCAAGACTCAGGTGACATGAAATGTTAACTCGTGAGGGTGCGACAGGTTAAAGGTGAAGAAAGCATCGCTCACTCACATGAACCCAAAAGCAAAGCATAAAAGGATAGCAAGTATGCGACATACATGAAATGAGGTTCAAGAATTAGGTCATCGCTCACTCGCAGAAAGTAAAAAGTGGAGCGAGGATGGATGGCGAGTATGCGACCAGTTAAATAACAGGGATGTGTCACTCACTCGCAAGGATCTTTCCAAAAGTGAATAAAGTGCAGTGTGTTGGCAAGTTTCACGTTGACGAGTGCCAAATGGAAAAAAGGCATACACTCTCTTCCAGCTAGGATCAAATAGTGCAAGTTGATCGTAGCATTAATGACATAATGAAATCTTCATGACAGTTCAAGTGCAGGAATTTAGCTTTCAAGTTGACAAGACACAGTTCTTAATGGCTATAAGTGTAAATGATTGAGTCTGATTCTATACATCTCTCATTTCTGCATTCTGAGTTTTTCTGCGAAGAGTAAGAAGCTTATTTGTCTGGAGTTTTGTGTCTGAGACAGTAGAATTCAAAAGAAGCAAGATGAGTCAGGCTATTGTTCCTACCACCTCACAAGGGTCTGGAAAGAAGAAGGAAGTCGCACCAAAGAAATATACTGAAGAATTTGCTGAATTGCTGCCTGGGACTCTAAATACCAACAGCGCAGATTGGGAAGAATGGAGCGACAAATGGTCTCAATGCAGAAATTCGGTAACCCCAGACTACTTTGGTAGTACTCTATTTCATTATTTTTGGAACAGTAGGGTTAAACCAGTCCCAATTTGCAATCCATGGGATTTAAATATGGCTAAATTAATTGTGCCTGACATCTATGTTGATATTGGTCTCATTAAGGAGCTAGCAAAAAACTATTGCCCAGTGGCTAGGGTAATTAGGA
>MU223792.1:33552-48191 GCA_018584345.1 Thuja plicata
TACATAGGAGAATTAAATGATGACATGTAACTAATTAAATGTTTGAATATTTTTATTTGATCACCAAAATTTAGAAAGATAATGCAATACATTAAATCAGTTAATAGATTGTATTGTCATTGATGTCAACTTGATATATTCTAATTGGTTATATTCAAAGTGTCAAAGACTTCAGAGAATCAAAAAGATAAAGATTATGCTTTTAGTAATGCATGAAAGACCAACATTCACTATGTAACTTCAAACATCGGTGGTTAGTGGAACCCGACGGACAAAGAAACCTGAGAGCAAAGTTATAGCGATGCCCAAGCAAAAAACCTAACAAGCATTACCGACGAGCAAAATCACAAGCATAACTGACGGCCAGAATTACAGTGTTACCCAATGGACAGACAAGCCCAAAGGACAGATAACCCCAACGAAGAAGCCCGAGGAGAACTGAAGTGATGACTGAAGTTAACTGGAGTTCAGAAACGACAAAATATCTAGCTGGCAAAAGCTAAATATAGACTTTAGTTATCATTATTTTCATTGACAAGATAAAGCCAGAGATAAGAAAAGGATTTAAAGTTGTTTTGTCCAATTGGAAAAAATATTTCTACAAGATAAAACAGGAGTTATGCTTTAAATTAGATTGACGAGAATTGTGGATCACGACAAGATCAAGAAAATCAAGAACCTAGAAACGGTGATATCATGTCTATAAAGAGACAACTTAATTAATTACAAATTAAGGAAGGGGAACTGAAGTGATGAGCAAAGTTAACTGGAGTTGAGAAACGACAAAATATTTAGCTGGAAGAGCTAAATATAGACTTAACTGGTAGTTATCATTGTTTTCATCGACAAAATAAAGCCAAAGATAAGAAAAGGATTTAAAGTTGTTTTGTCCAATTGGAAAAAAAAATTCTACAAGATAAAACATGAATTATGATTTAAATCAGATTGGAAATAATTGTGGATCATGACAAGATCAAGAAAATTAAGAACCTAGAAACGGTGATATCATGTCTATATTAAGACAACTTAATTCATTACGAATTAAGGAAGGGGAGTGAATAGAAAAGAGGATGTTGAAGAGAAACTGATGAAGAACAACTTCTTATAGTCCTGATCAATCAAGCTGAGGAAAGAGCAAAAGAATTCTGCGGACACCGAGCAACAGAGCGTAGCATCACCAAGCGGAACAAAAGTGGAGCAAAGGTATTGAAAAGATATATTGATCAAAATGGTTTAATGAGCTTACAATAGATCTGAAAATCTACAAGTATAAAGTTGTATATGTGAACAGATCATACTATTTCAGTTTAACCATTGATTTAGAAAGTCTCTTAACTGAGCAGAATTTAAAGATCCTTTCTATATTAAGATACATCCCAAGGAGTATCAAAAATTTTGATCATGAAGATAGCACGAGATGTCAGATACCATTTGACAAACTACACTAGGTTTGGTCATAAAAGGTAGCATAGAGATGCCCGATATCAAGTGACAAACTAATATTTTAAATTCTCTAACAAGGTCACACCTAATAGTGTGTTTGTAACCTTTAACAGGGTTGGCTCTTCACCGAGCTCACTTTAGAAGAGTGAAAATTTTGGGTTACCAGTCCCAAGTGGATTTTCCCTTAATAGGGTTTCCACGTTAAAAATCCATGTGTCAATATATTTATGAGTCGTTACTTTAGTGTTTTGCATTACACATAACTAATCTGGATTGATCGGTATAATCTAAGTAATTTATTGTTTTTTTGGTAAATGAAAGACTGCTATTTGGGAAACATTAAGAATAAAGTTTAACAGAGCATTCCAAGCAGTAGTAATTTGATAAGTATATTTGAAGGCATTCATCTTATAGGACTGAAGATAACTAGGGGCTTAATATTGTGGTACTAAGTTTTTGGGTTGATTTATTGGAATATTTTTGAGGCCACTGATTCACCCNCCCCCCCCCCCCCCCCCCCCCCCCCTCTTGGTTATTACTAACAATTGGTATCAAAGCTTGTGTGCTTAGAAATGGATTTTAACATCTCAAGCAAAATATCACAAGGTAAACAAACAAGATGTGCCCAAGTTGAATAAAGACAACTTTGCATCATGGAAAAGCAGAATAAGACTCCACCTATCAGGTATTGGTAATGATGTTACTCAACACCTTGATACTGAATATGTGCCCCCTACAGGACCTCACACTCTTGAGCACTTAAGAAAAAAATATGAGCATAATTGCATGATGATAGAACTTGCGTCATCACTCTCCGATGCTGAGTTTGAAGATGTCAAAACTTGCACCTCTACTAAACAAATGTGGGATAAATTGAAGCTGGTACATGGAGGAGATTCTAATGTACTAAGAGCCAAAGCAGAAATCCTAAGAGGGAGGTTTGATGACCTAAGTATGAAAGAAGAGAAAATATCACTCAGTATAGCTGCAAAATAAAAGAGGTAGTTAATGCTATCCGAGGAGTTGGAGGTGTACTTGAAGAGAAGACTGTGGTAAGTAAAATCTTAAGAACCTTACTGCTTGTAAATGCTATTAGAGTTTTTACTATACAAGAAATGAGAGTAGTTGCAAACAATACAGTTAGTCTAGATAGTTTGATTGGTAGACTGATTTCATTTGAGATGAATAACTTTGATAATAGTGTCTTACCATCTATAGAGTCTGCATTCAAATCTTCTTTGAAAATAAGTAAATCAAGTCATAGACACACTGTTAGAAATGATAGTGAAAGTGATAATGATGATCAAGATCTTAATGAGATTGACGCACTAATGGCAAGAAGATTGCAGAGAGGCAAAGGTAGATACAAAGGTAAATCACCACTTGTATGTTTTAATCATAAAGAGGTTGGACACTTTGTTGCAATATGTCCTAACAGAAGAAAAGATGATAGAAGTAATGACAGATCATATGAGAATAAGTTTGATAGAACAGAGATTATCGAAGCAATTGACAATCTGACAAAAGAGATACCCAAGACTACAAGGACAAAGGGAAGAAAGTGTGTTACCTAGCTGAGAATAGAGATGATGGCACTGACACCGAATCTGAAGAAGATATTGAGATAGTGTTTGGAGCCATGAAGGATGACTCAGACGAAGAAGAAGAAAGGTATGAAACTGCACTCATATCTAAGGTTAGTAAAAATGATGTTTGGATCATAGATAGTGGCTGCACTCACCACATGATTGGTGATATGCAAAAGTTTGAGACTTTTGAATACTATAATGGTGGTTCAGTAAGAATGGGTAATGACACACCGTGTCCAGTTGAAGGTAAAGGAGCCATAATGTTGAATAACCTGATCAAATGTGAAAATGCTTACTGGATAAAATGACTAAATTATAATCTGTTAAGTGTTTCACAGTTGAACAAAACATGTCATAGAGTAGCATTTGAAAATAAGAAGGTAAATATCTTCAATGAATCAAGGAGGTTGATCGGAACTGGTGAACAAACAAAAGGTAACCTTTTCTATCTTGATGACATTAACACCACTTGTTTGATAGCTAGAAATGAAGACATATGGTTGTGGCACAAAATATTGTGTCATGTGAATTTTGACAACATGATAAAGATAAGCAATAAAATAAAAGTCAGAGGCTTATCGAGCATGACTAAGCCCGAGCATATCATGTGCAAGAATTGTCAAAAAGGTAAGATGACAAAGTCTAGTTTCAAGAGTAAAGCCCATACATCTAATGTAATTATAGAATTAGTCCATACTAATCTATGTGGACCCATGAGGACAAAGAGCTACTATGGAGATAGGTATTTCATTCTCTTTTTTGATGAGTATTCTAGAATGATGACAGTTATGTTTTTAAAAGATAAATCAGAAGCATTCAAGATGTTTAAATGGTATAAGGTTATGGTAGAAAAACAAAGTGATAAGAAACTGAAATGCTTAAGGTCAAATAGAGGAGGGGAATTTACTTCAGATGAGTTCACTACCTATTGTAATAAGCATGGAATTAAAAGACAGGTTTTTGCACCAAGAACATCGCAACAAAATGGAATTGCTGAGAGGAGAAACAAATCAATTGTTGATTGTGCAAGAACATTTATGATTGAGAAAAGTATCACTCAAGATTTCTGGAGGGAAGTTGTCAGTACTATTGTCTACGCATTAAATAGAGTACAATTGAAGAAGGACACAAAGAAGACACCCTAGGAGCTTTGGTATGGTCATACACCCAATGTAAGTTACTTTAGAATCTTTGGTAGTCAATGTTATATTTTGAAGGATGATAGTAATGGAAAAATTGACTCCAAAAGTGAAGAAGGTATCTTTCTAGGGTATTCAACCAAAAGCAAGGCGTATAAATGTCTTAACAAGTCATATAACAAAATCATTGAAAGTGCAAATGTGAAAATAGATGAATTTGCAGAAAATAATGATAAGGAAAACAGAAAAAAGCTAGAGGACTACAATAGGTTTTTTATACTGAAGAACCTAACACTCTACCCAAGCAATAGTGTACCTCTCCCAAGAAACTAAACATTGCATCTGAGCATCAGGCTATAATTACCAAAAATCAAGAAAATCCTCAAGATGATGTTCCGAACGATGGAGATCAGAATGAAGGTCCAGATGATGATCAAAATGATGAACATAGAGCTGAACTGAAACTTGCCAAGTATGTCAGAAGACATCATCCACAAAATCATATCATAGGAGACAAGAAGGATGGAATGAGAACAAGAAGTAAGTCACTAAACACTAGATGTTTACTTTGTGATTTTGAGCCTAAATATGTTAATACTGCACTTGAAAATGAGAAATGGGTCAGTACTATGAACGAAGAAATAGAACAGATAGAGAAGAACAGTACATGGACACTAGTACCGAGACTAGATGACACTAATGTCATCAGTACCAAATGGATATTCAGAAACAAGGTGAATGAGAATGGAGAAGTCACTAGAAATAAAGAAAGATTAGTATGTAAGGGGTATGCACAAGCATAAGGTATTGATTATGGTGAAACCTTTGCACCCGTTGCAAGACTAGAAGGAGTTAGAATCTTACTTGCTTATGCTGCATACAAAGGATTCAAGGTATACCAGATGGATGTCAAATCTGCATTCCTAAATGGAATACTTGAAGAAGAGGTATACATTGAACAACCAGAAAGGTTTGTTGATCCAGACAAGAGAAACATGGTATGTAGACTACATAAATCCTTGTACCGATTGAAACAAGCACCTAGATCTTGGTATGAAAGACTTAACTCCTATCTCGTTAGCATTAAATTTATAAGAACAAGTGAAAATAGCAATCTGTACCTAAAAGAAGATACCAATGGTAATATTCTAATTGCTGAAATTTTTATTGATGATATCATTTTTGGGGGGAATGAAATGTTATGCAAATCCTTTGCTAATGAAATGAGCAAAGAGTTTGGAATGTCTATGTTTGGGGAGATCAAATTCTTTCTTGGTCTACAGATTCTTCAACAAGATGCAGGCATATATATCACTCGGTCCAAATACATCAAGGAAGTGCTGAAGATATTCAAGATGGAAGATTCCAAACCAGTTGGAACACCTATGGCTACCGGATGTAAGATAACAAAAGAAGACAAATCAATGAGGTAAATCAGACCTTATATAGATCAATGATTGGCAAACTAATGTATGTTGTTCATACAAGACCAGATATAGCACATGTAGTTGGAATAGTTGCAAGATTCTCTGCTAATCCCAAAGAATCACATATGACTGTTGTCAAGAGAATTCTGAGATATCTAAAGAACATCGAGGACTATGGCTTATGGTATAAAAAAGAAGGAAAATTCAAGCTACAAGTATATACATATGTTGATTGGGCTAGAAACATTGATGACCAAAAGATCACAACTGGAGGAGCATTCTTCATGGGTGACAAACTTGTCACATGGATCAGCAAGAAGCAAGGACGCATCTCTCAGTCTACTGCAGAAGTAGAATATATAGCTACCACTGCAAATTGCTCCAATATTGCATAGATCAAATAGTTACTGGAAGGTATGAATATGAAGATTATTGAAGCAGTGATTATATATGGTGATAACACCAGTGCAATAAACATATCAAAGAATATAGTCATGCATGCTAAGACTAAGCATATAGCAATCAAGTAACATTATCTAAGAGAGAAAAGTGCAAGAAAAGTAAGTGATACTAGAATATGTTCAATCAAAGGAACAATTAGCTGATATATTCACCAAGCCATTACCGAAAGATACATTTGAGTACCTGAGAAAGAGACTAGGGGTACGACCCTTGTCGATTAGTCAGTAAGTTGACTAGGAGGCTTCATCAGCCTACACACAACCAAAAGATCATTCATGTTGATGCAAACACCAAGATGGACAGCAACAAATACATTTGTACATAACAAGGTACAAATCTACACCAAACACTAGAGACAATGTATTGCTAATGGATAGGAAAATTCAAGGAATATATTATATTTAGGGATGAAAGATGATATAGAAGAGAATTGTTTGGCATTGTTGTCAAAGGGAGAGATTATCTCATTATCAGGAATCAAAAGGGAGACAAATTCTCATTAGTATAAGGGAGAGATTATCTCATTTTCATATTATCTCATTATCATAAGGGAGAGATACCAAGAATCATAAGGGAGAGATGATATCATTATCAAGAAAAGATTATATCAGTATCCATGAAGAGAAGTTCCTAAGAATCAAAAGGAAGAGTTAATCAATATTCAAAGGGAGAGAGATTGATTACACATGAAATACCCATCTAAGAGAGAGAAGTAGCAAAGGGAGAGAGTTCATACAAAGGGTGAGATTGTTGTCAAAGGAAAAAGAGATTATCAAGAAGAGGAACAGTCAAGGCAGAGCACATATCAGAATAGAAACAGAAGATGATACATCTATCTAGTGAAGGGATTAAAGATTGAAGACAATCACTCTGCAAGAAACTAAGCTATTTGATCTTACCGAGAGCCAGACATTTGTAATAGTTACATTAGGAAATATTGATGAAACTGTTATATTTCATATTGTATTAGTAATAATATAGTGTGATAATGTAGTGTGTTGCCATCAATGCCAAAGGGAGAGATTGATGACATGTAACTGATTGAATGTTTGAAGATGTTAAGCTGATCACCGAAATGTAGAAAGATAATGCAAGACATTAAATTAGTTAATGGATTGTATTTTCATTGATGTCAACTTGATATAATCTAATTGGTTATATTCAGCGTGTCAAAGACTTCAGAGAATCAGAGAGATAAAGATTATGTATTTAGTAATTCATGAAAGATCAACATTCACTATGTAACTTCAAACATCGACGGTTAGTGGAACCCAACAGACAGAGAAACTTGAGAGCAGAGTTACAATGATTCCCGAGCAAGAAACCCGAAAAGCATTAATGACGAGTAGAATCACAAGCATAACCGACGACCAGAATTACAGTGTTACTCGACAGACAGACAAGCCCGAAGGATAGACAACCCCGAGGAGAACTTAAGTGATGATCGAAGTTAATTGGAGTTCAGACACGACAAAACATCTAGCTGGCAGAGCTAAATATAGAGTTAACTAGTAGTTATCATTGATTTCATCGACAATATAAAGCCAGAGATAAGTTAAGGATTTAAAGTTGTTTTGTCTAGTTGGAAAAAATATTTCTATGAGATAAAACATGAGTTATGCTTTAAATAAGATTGGAGAGAATTGTGGATCACGACAAGATCAAGAAAATCAAGAACCTAGAAACGGTGATATCATGTTTATGAAGAGACAACTTAATTCATTACGAATTAAGGAAGGTGAGTGAATAGAAAAGAGGATGTTAAAGAGAAACTGGTGAAGAACAACTTCATACAGTCCTGATCAATCAAGCTGAGGAAAGAGCTAAAGAATTCTGCAGACACCAAGCAATAGAACATAGCATCACCGAGCATAACAAAAGTGGAGCAAAGGTATTGAAAAAATATATTGATCAGAATGGTTTAATGAACTTACAATAGATCTGAAAATTTGCAAGTATAAAGTTGTATATGTGAATAGATCATACTGTTTCAGTTTAACCATTGATTCATAAAGTCTCTTAACCGAGCAGGATTCAAAGATCCTTTCTATATTGAGATACATCCCAAGGAGTATCAAAAAGTTTGATCATGAAGATAGCATGAGATGCTAGATACCATTTGACAAACTACACTGGGTTTGGTCATAGAAGGTAGCATAGAGAAGCCCGATATCAAGTGTCAAACTAATCTTTTAAATCCTTTAACAAGGTCACACCTAACAGTGTTTTTGTAACCTTTAACAGGGTTGGCTCTTCACCGAGCCCACTTCAAAAGAGTGAAAAGTCTGGATTGATCGGTATACTCTAAGTAATTTACTATTTTTAGGTAAATGAAAGACTGTTATTCAGGAAACATTAAGAATAAAGTTTAACAGAGCATTCCTAGTAGTAGTAATTTGATAAGTATATTTGAAGGAATTCATCTTATAGGACTAAAGATAACTAAAGGCTTAATATTGTGGTACTAAGTTTTTGGGTTGATTTATTGGAATATTTTTTAGGCCACTGATTCACCCTCCATCTCAGTTATTTCTAACAATAAATTCCCATTATACCTATATCCTTAAAAGTGGACCTATATTAAATATAATTTCAAGATTTGTTGCCTCAAAGACTGAAACAACCAACCTAGAAGCGAGAATTAAATCTTTTCGAAGCCCGACATCTGGAAACCCCAGAAACATGAAATCTGGACCCTGGGTCATAATCGAGGTCAATTCTAACCTAGGTAAGGGTTGATTTAGACCTTGACCTAGGTCAAGGTCGAGGTCGACCTTGACCCAGAAAGGTTAATTTTTACCCTGAGGTCAAAAATCTCAGGTTTGCAGTTTAGGATGCCAGAAACAGGCCGGAGACAAGTGAGAAATGGGGCAGGATAGGGGAAAGCTAGATCCAAGTTAGAGACCCATTCGAGGCACTTGAAATGACCCCAAACCACTTCCTTAGAGGACTAAACCAGTCTACAATGGAAGTGCTTCCATTTTATGACTATACATTTAGCCCCCACTTTAGCAAGAGTATGGACTCGATGCAAACTCTTGGTAAAGGAGATCATGAAGAAACTATAATATTATTGAAATCAAAAGGGACAAAGGAATCCTCAAGACCCCAAGGAATTAAGTATTTATCAACCCTAAGATCATGATAAGAGAGATATCACCAGTCAAAGAGAAAAAGAGAGAGGGTGTGCTTACCTTGCCCAATGAGATGTGTGTATCTCACTGTCAACCACAAAAAGGATAGGATGGCCCACCAAGAAAGCACTTGATAGTCACCCCATAAAGTCACGTGCCTTCTGGAAGCTTTGTGCATGTATGTAGTGCATCTTTTGATAGATTTTATGAAGTACCCATGGATCCATATCCTTATATCACCATGGAACACATTTGTAAAATGTGTATCTCTTCGGGATTTAGCAACTTATGTGCGTTACCTTCCAAGGATTTAGCATATTGATTTCTAATTGAATGCGTATCTCTTTAGGATTTAGCAACTTATGTGCATTACCTTTAGAGGATTTAGCATGTTGCAAAACAAAAGGTTAGAACAAAAATGCAATAATATAGAACGAGGGAGGCCACATATATGCTCCCCTCCTTAAGATGGAAAAAATACATAAGAACAAGGATAAAGCCTTATTCAACATCAAGACAATATCCATAAACAACACCCAGTCCAAGCCAAGAAGGTCACAACTCCTATGAGGCCATGGAAGGGATGAATGCAAAAAGATATCATGCAAGAAGTGACAAAGTAACCCTTGTGAGGGATAGTGTACTATCCAGTTTCCAAGGTGAGAGATTTATCAACAATGGAAACCCAATTTCAAACAATGAAATAGGTTATAATCAATGACATAGATCCTCAATGAAAACCAAAATTTTCTTGTATGATTGGATATCACATAATAGATAGATACTGCTTAACCAAGGGAAAAGTGGATCCCGGAAAGACAAAAAAGAAGGAGATGACATCCTTGCCCCCTAAGCGTAGGAACAAGGATGAAAGGGGACCTATTATATCGCTCACAACACTATGCAAGACAAGGAGCCCCCAAGGATTAGGCTAACATTGCTTACATAATGTAGAGTTTCATAATAAGAACATAAATGTTATTTATAGAAAACATGATTGAAATACAACTCATTGCCACATGATATATAAATAACTTTACTATCAATGAGTTGTCTAATCTTATAATGTAAATCTTGACATTCATTAGTAGAGTGATCATGAAATCTATGATACAAACAAAAAGGAATAGACTTCAAGTGTGGACTATGTTTCTTTTTGCGTTTAGGTCTAGTAATCATCTTAGCATGAAGGAGTTTAGGCAAAAGAACTTCTTGGTCAAATTCCTTCATAGGTTCATCATGTTTTGAAGTGTTATTTGAGATGTCATTAACATTGATGTGTTGTTAAGGATTAAATCACAATCCATAAGAATGCTCATGCCCCCCATTCTATAAGGGCATTTGAATTCCCTGTTTATGCTTACCACATCCTTGACCATGGAATTATTCTTTAACTAGTAAATGATAACCATCACCATAACAAGAAGCCATATCAGAAAGAGTCAATGGAACTTCAGTAGTCACTATGTCATCACTAGTAGGTTTGATAGATTCATAGTGGGTGGAAGCAGTGACAAAGTTATTACGAAGGGAATTAGAAGTAGAAGCAAAAGCTCATTGTTCAAACTCTCTTTGTTGCTTCATAAAATCAAGATTAGAAACCTTATACTCTCCAATAAAGGTGGGATTAAAATCCAAGGTTCCCAAATCATCTCCAGGAAGAGCATTAGAGGAAGAAGGATTACTATTAGGAATAGGAGTATTATAGGCTTGAATATTCAAACAAGGATTTGGCGCATCATCCGCATGAAGTGTATATACTATGTTGTTGTGAATAAACTTGACTTTATGGTGAAGGGTAGAAGGAACAACATGCATCTCATGCAACCAAGGTCTACCCAAAATGAGGTTATAATTAAGAGGTTTAGGAATAACATGAAAAGGAGTATTCAGGATGACCGGATCTACTTTGATAGGTAAGGTAATGATGCCCAAAGTTTTCTTATCAATGTTATCAAAGCCACATATAGGAACACTGTCTGGTTGAATAGTTGAAAGATCGACTTTAATCGCTTTGAGCATGTCCATGCTACGATGAATGATACTCTTATTGATAGTAATAGCAACCATAAGAGCATCATATTGAGTTTGTATTTCTTTAAAAGGTAAATCCTTTTGAGTAAATATAATGTCAGGAGGACCCGGGGTAGCATGCATGCACTGTAAGAAGGCATTGATGTTCTCTTGATTAGGACGTGGAGTTGAAAGAGTTAGTAGATCTTTTTGCAAGGATTCATGGTAGGTAGGTGAAGTTTGAAGAAGCTACCATAAAGAAATCTTGGCAGGGGTATTGCGCAATTGGTTTATCAAATCATACTCCTAGCTAGGAAGACGAGGTGGAGGAGGAAGAATGGGTTGAGAAGGTGGTAAATAAGTAGTAACCACCAGATTAGTTTGAGGGTTATTCCTTGTATGATAGGCATGTGAAACAAAATCCATGTTATCAAAGAAATCCAAAGGATCTCTAGGTTTACCCTTGATAGTAATGCGAGGACAACCTTTAATAGTCAACAAGTGTTTTGGATAAACCATGTTAGTTGTCTCAACACTACAAAAAAGTTCACAAGAAGGAAGCAAAGAATACATCCTAGGAGGAGATGAGGAAGGATCTTGATTCTCCATGAGATCATAACTAAGATGGAGAGCATTAAGGGAATTCATATCATTCTCCGCTAATGCCTCATCACTAGAAGGAATCCCAAATGGAGGTAAAGAATCTATAATGTTTTCTTCTTTCTCTAAAATGTTTGCATAAGGGGAGTGTGTTTTAGAAAAAGGGTCACCATCATGTATGAATATGTCATCCATTAATAAATCACCCTCTTGTATCAAGGCCTCTTCATGAGGAGGGGAGAAATCAATGTCTTTATCCAAGGGTTCATCCCAAAAAGTAGAATCATCCATAATGGCTTCATGAGGAAGAGAGTAATCAACATCCAAATTCAAAGCTTCATCCCAAATAGGAGTATTATCATCCCTATCAATAAATCACCTTGCAGGAGTGCCATAAATCACTAAAGCTTGATCCCTAAAGGGGAAGAAGGTAGATTATATTCTAAAGTAGGCTCATAGAAAAGACATATATTAGGAGAATAATTAACATCAATCTTCAACTCATCTCCAAAAAGAGGAAGATTAAAGTCATCTGATTGCTCTAATATATCCTTAGAAGGTAATACAAGAGAGGACAAAGCAACATCACATGCACTAAATGAAGTCTTTCTAGGTGTATCAGTGTTGTAAATAGTGGAACATGAAGGTAACCATGCACACACCCTATGGTAAAGGTTAATTGAAGATCTTGTAGAGGAGGATGAAATAGGAATAGGATCCATGGAGATCTTATTAGAACAATTTTCATCCTCACTTCCATGTACCTCATTAGGGGATCTATCCTCTTTCACAACAAAAGCCTCATCAAAGTATTCAAAACAAAAATCATACATGTTGAACACAAAGTAACATTACAAGTATGAAAAATGTAAATGTTTTTGAATTTTTAAAGAAATTTGTGATTTTTATTTTTGACATATAAGAGCATAAAAGAAATATACATTTAAATGCATGTAAGATCTAACATAAGATGCAAATCTAACACCAAAAAGAAAGAGTTGTCTATCGCGGGTTCACCAAAATGTAAAGGATAAAATTGGATGGTCTTTTAAATAGGGTTTTTAACAATGGGGATTTGCATATAAAAGATACCCTGTGCCATATTTAACCATTTAAATTTGATTGTAATAATAAGGGGTGTAAATATAGAAATGTTTGCAAAGAATAATGGAATAAAATACATATATCTAAAAAATAATCTGCTGAAAACCCTGTCAGACGGTCTCATAAACTGTGAGATCTACAATACCCATAAATATTTTTCTTTTATGAGAAAGGTCAATTTTGACCCAAAAATGAATGTCACCTTTGACCCAAAATTTTTGATTCTGACCCAGAACAAAATGTCGATTCTGACCTAGAAATGAATGTCGCCTTTGACCCAAAAGTTTTGATTGTGACCCAGAATTTCTGATTCTGACCTGCACAGTCCGACAAAAAATCTATTTTCGGATTCTGAAAGTTTGTCGAAAAGGGTATCTGAATCTGCACTCTAATTCATTGTTCTGAACCCGTCCCTACAAGAAAAATGATTTGTTTATTGGGGGGGGAGGGGTTCGCCTTGGTCAAACCCTGGTTTTGGAATTAATCTTAAAATATAATTTAAATTGGAGAGATAAACAAAGTAAATGAACAAATTCACCTTGCTTGTATAGAAACCCTTGTGGCGGATTCTAATCCTTGGATCCGAAAGTATGTATGCACCAAATGAATGTATAATGTAGAATGTAGGATGTCTCAAATCAAATTGCTTTTGGATCTTCAACACCAGTCTTGAATGGATCTTGGAAGAGGAGGCTTTCATGGATGTGGATGGAGAAATCTTCAACAAGAGGGCTCCATAGAGCTTGAATCCTTCAATGGCTAGCAATGGATCTCCTTGATGAATTGAGTGCTTGAATTCTTGGATGCTTGAGAGTAGATGAATGCTTCAATAGATATTTAGATTTCTTCAAATCTTGCTTCTTAGCTTGTCCTTCACACTTAGATTTCACTTAAAGAAAATGAGAGGAGAAGGCTTCCTTATATACCAATCTAGGGCACAATATTCTAGAGAGGCCTACATAGGAGAATTAAATTCCCATTAGACCTATCTCCCTATAAGTGGACCTATATTAAATATAATTTCAATATTAGTTGCCTCAAAGACCGAAACAGCCGACCCGAAAGCGAGAATTAAATCTTTTCGAAGCCCGACATCCGGAAACCCCGGAAACCCCGGAAACATGAAATCTGGACCCTGGGTTAGAATCAAGGTCAATTCTGACCTAGGTTAGGGTTGAGGTCAACCTTGACCTAGAAAGGTCAATTTTAACGCTAAGGTCAAAAATCTCAGGTTTGCAGTTTAGGATGCCAGAAATAGGCCGGAGAGAAGTGGGAAATGGGGAAGGACAAGGGGGAAAGCTAGATCCAAGTCAGAGACCCATTCAAGGTGCTTGACATGACCCCTAACCACTTACTCAGAGGGCTAAACTAGTCTACAATCGAAGTGCTTCCATTTTTTGACTATACATGAAATAATTTAAAAAGGAAAACTATTGATTTACATTGCATAAACCCTCATGAACGAATGTAGAAATCACTCAAATCCATAGTGATGCTTGAGTGTGATTGGAATCCAAAGAGTTGACCTTGGAATGTAATTTAGAATCAAGGATTACCTCACAAATGCATAGATCTTTGCCACTCCAAGATCTAGAATGTAGATATGATTGATAACCACATGCAAATAAGGAGAGAGAGAGAGAGAGAGAGAGAGAGAGAGAGAGAGAGAGAGAGAGAGAGAGAGAGAGAGAGAGAGAGAGAGAGAGAGAGAGAGAGAGAGAGAGAGAG
>MU223792.1:56477-114459 GCA_018584345.1 Thuja plicata
ACTTTCTTGTTTAAGAAGCAAATTAAGGTGATTATCCAAGAGGAACCAGCCTAGAACCTGGAGGTCTCATCTCAGTTAGCATAGGTCCCACAACCTGGAGATGATTCCCTTGTTATACTGGATTATCGAGACCAAGAGAGCTTGAGATCAGAGGCGCAAATTCAGTGTATAACAAGTAGTTTAAGGACCTTAGAAGTAACAACAAGCCAATTGGACAACTGAGGGAGTTTGACTCAACAAACTAAAGTATTACTTGTCTTCTTTATCAACACACTTTCCTTTCCTGGAGCAAGTTGTAGCACAACTATAAAAACAAATTATTAGGCTTCATTTACAGTTAGTTTTGTAGTTTAGACAAGCATCATGACATGAATCAAGGTTCTTTCTTGTATATTTCTATACTATACCTCACTTTCATACTTTTATACTACTATACATCTTCTTGGTCAATGAAAAATAAATATTTTTGCTTTCAAACTTGTTCTATTGTGTGTTATTAGATTATTTCCCCATGATCTATTTATAATATTTGGAACTTTGTTTCATTATCAACACCTTTAAGAACAAAATAAAGTTTTATTCAGGTTATAAGATGTGTAAATGATACTAATAGTTAAATTATGAAGAAATTTTTATTTTCTTTCAAAGGCAGTGAACATCATATCCCTCGTATGAAATACTAATGCATGCCATGCAAAAAATTCCAAGTTCTGCATAAAGCAACCTTGTCATTATTTAGTTGTGCGTGTTAAACAACATTATGAGTTTAAAACTCATTTAGTACATCACCCGAGTAGAAATATGTTCATTTTAAGCTGTCTCTTTTCCCTTTTCTTAGCAAGTCATTAGTTTAGTTCATTTTAGGTGATAATCAAGGGAACCGACCCTCTCTAAAAGGTTGATTTCAACTATCAAAGCCCACACTCTATGAGAGCATCCCATCTTTCAATATGTAGCTGAGTCGGTAACTCAACAAGGGTATATACCTCATTGACAACACTAGCAAGTTGTCCACACTCAATGAAAGACTAAAACACACTCCATAGTTAGATGTTTTAGGTTTTTTTTTCATCGTCCAATACATGATAGACATACTGGGGAACAACATAGGACAACATGATATTTTTTTTTACAAATGAAGACCCACTTACAATCTCTTAGATTTATTGTAAATGGTGGATTAAAACAATGCACCTACAACAAGGTGGGGATGAATTAAGAGTTTTGCATTTTGAGGCATGGAAAACATGGCTCCAACGGGTCAACCCTCTTAATGGATCAAATTAACCATGAAGAATATTGAAGAAAACACTGACCAACACACAAATAGCTAATATGTAGATATGGCTCTTTTTGTCCTCTTGGAAAATTTAAGTGTGCTTTAATGTTTATTTTATTCCCCTAAATTGTAACATCAATAAACAATATGTATTGAATGCTTTTTTATCACAACATAACAATTTGTTGCCAAGTATGTGTTAAATTAACTAATAATAACCAATAGAAAGGGATGAAAAGTTAAAATACGAATTTGGATATTTGAATTTTTAGTTCACTCCCATCCACCTTATGTTTGAACTAGACAATCCTAAGCGACTAAATTTTTTTTTAGGGATAAAAAATAATTTCAAGGCATGGAGCTAATGTATGGAAGCAAGTTTAAATGAGAATACATAAATAATAAACATACGTGGACAAGTGTAAATGAGGACATAATGGGTATGGATAGAGATTGAGCTATGTGCCAAACCAAACACAAGAGTGTGTTAATGCTTTTGAGACGTTTCCGTGAAGACGAGTTCAAAACTAAACGAGAAACAATAGCTATATGAAAATTCAACTCTAACACATTCAAACAATTTAATCATAATTTTATAAGGGTAAAAGTAACCTTTTTAGATTAACTCAGGTCAAATAAATAAATGCATACAAATAAAGTCAAGCACTTACAAATGAGAAGGGACAAATGTATAATAAATATAAATATAAATAAATATGAGAATTAGGTACTTAGATTTAGAGAAACAATGAAGACTTGAGTGTTGATGTTACACAAAATTGGTTTGTGAATGTTTAAACAACGATGTTCTCAATGTATTTGCTATTTATAAAGTATCACAACAAATTCTTGTGCAAATTAGATTTATATGATGCAAGTTTGACCTTGCACTCTATAAACAATGTTTTGAGGCGAAAAACTATCTAAAACTCGTAAGGTTAATTTGAATATCTATATATTTTTGCAACTTGGTTCATCCGCTTTTGTTTTTTTTTTGTATTTTGTTATTGTGCAAGAACTAGTAGTATTGAAAATACCCTACATAAAGTTGTTGGTTTGCGAGGGTTCACATTCTCCACAATTTAACCTTGATTTATTACCTTCATAAGTGCCAAAGAGCGACTGGGGATAATGAACTCCAACATGTAATGCCCTATATGATTTAAATGCACATGTCATATCTTCTAGTTCTCCAAAATGAAATATTCCTATGAATAAATGCTCTTTGTAGTGTTGATGATATAAGATTACTTCATATCGTTTCAATGTTCAAATGTTCCTTGTTTAGATACATAAATATGTATCAAGTTTCTTCCCACAATTATTAGAAAAGAATAGAAATGAGCAATTCAAATTTTTAAAATTTAGATTTTATATCATTCTCATTCATTATAAAATTGATCCAAATAAAAAAAAAACATAAGATTTCAAAGTAAAGATAAATATATAAAAATATAATTTAAAAACAAAACAAAATTATTAAATTAAATATATAATTAAAATAGAAATAAAATTATATAGAAAAATAAAAATGAGTGAAAAAACCCAAACCTACCATAGAATTGTACTACCTACCTCAATTTGATAATATTAAAACATTCTATCAAAATGAATCAAACTAAAACAAAATGTTATGTGGCCCGGTTATTGCAATTTTCACCATGACAACAATACTTAAAGCTTAGCGATTCAGTATTGAATATTTGCATGGGTGGTAACATCACGATAATTAATTAAGACAAGTGCAGAGAGAGCCCTATATTCCTAATTTCTGCATGAGCTCGAAAGCTCCAGTTGATCAGTGGCGGGAGGAAGAATGGCGAAGAAGAAATCAGGGTCAGCGGCCGCCTCTGCCTCAGCGTCCGCGTCTTCCTTCGTTTCTGACACGAGGTCCTCCAAGGTTCCGCTCCTTTTTTCTTGCCTTAAGTAATTTATGCCCTACTTCTGTAAGCAAATCAACATTTCTAGAACAATATCACAGATTAGTATAGAGATCCAGAAACTATTAATATCTGAAGACAGTCTGGGTTTAACCTTGAGCATTTATTTGCAATCCATGATGTTAGAGACAATCAAAAGATCAAATGTTTAGACTTGAGATTGTAGTCCACAGTCTAACGCGTAGAAAGCAGATATTCTACAACAAGATCGTCGTTCTCATGAAAAACAAAAAATTGTTCGTTTGGGCTTTGATATGCTACTACAATTAGTAATCAATTGGGTCGCAGGAACTATCCAATCAATTTTTCATTTCTGAGTCGTAACACAAAAGCTTGGGTATCTAGCCTATTTAGTACTAGCTATCTGTTAGTTTGCAAGTAACAATTTTCAAATTTTGCATTTTATCATCTAATGAATGTGCAAAATTTCCCACTTCGAAGTGGCAAAGTTCAAGGTCCATGACAGATTTTTTGCACTAGGTTACACAGACAATCAATATTTTTCTGGCTTTCCGTAGTCAAAGACACATTGTGCTCATTGTAAACTGACTTTTACTGTGAACCGACCTATTTTTTGTTGAATTGCATAGAATAAACACTTATTATACAAAGATGTATTAACGTTTTGACGAATTTCCTGGAATTAGTGATCGAAATAGTCTAATATGCTGATTGTGACATGTTTTTGTCTTCAAGAATTGTAACAGTATCTGAATGTCACCATTAAAACAGAATCATTTGATCGTAACCCGATCTTTAGCTCCCCTTATTCCATATATTCAATGTACGTTATAACTGTTTTACATCCACAATCAGAATAAACTACTATATGATCATTGGCTACAAGCCAGTTACATAGTATAGTATGATATGCTCATTGTCTGCTTGATCCTCCATCTGATCTGCAATACTCCGGCTGAGAGGGTAGGACGTAAAGTGATCCCATCTATTGACGGTTCCTGGAGTGGCCAAGTAAGTATCCCCTAGATCATGTAGCAACCTGACTGATCTGCACACATGAAGTTAAATCTAAATAATAAATTCCCAATAATGTTTCATCACCTTAGGTTTCAATAAGGTAAGGTTCTAATTTACAGTTTTATAAGGTTTCAATTCAGATTTACAATGTCTAATTTGGACCAGTTTTAGTATTACCAAGGTTACTATTACACAAGTAATTGGTAAATATTTGAATGAATTAATGAATGAACAAGACGTTCATTTATAGTTTACAAAGAGACGATGTTTCCATAATGAAACAATTGTAAGAATTAGAAACATTCTAATATGTACAAGATTTACAATATTGACCATTAAACAAAAATAAAAAGATATATACGGAGATATTAGAATGTAGGGACTTGGTGAGAATATTTGCAGTCTGGTCCACAGTAGGAACATATTGCAAATCCACGTATCCATCTTCAACCAGTTGGCTGATGAAGTGACAATGAAGCCCAATATGCTTGGTTCGCTTATGGAAGATTGGATTTTTGGCGAGTTTGAGCACCCCTTGATTGTCGCAAAAGAGGGGAGAAGGGCTTGCTTCAGACAGGTGGATGTTTGAAAGCATCCTCCGAAGCCAAATTGCCTCACAAGCTGCTTTGACTACTCCCTGATATTCAACTTCTGTCGAGGAAAGAGATACAACCTGCTCCTTCTTACTAGTCCAAGTGATAGCACTTGTGCCCAAATTGAAGACATACCCGGAAGTGGACTTTCTGTCATCAACAGAGCCTCCCCAATTTGAATCTGTGTAACCGATGAGTTTGGGATCTTTGTTTTGTCCATAGAGGATTCCAAAGTTTGAAGTGCCCTTGACATAGCGCAGGATACACTTCGCTACAACCTAGTGATTTGAAGTAGGAGCTGTCATGAATCGGGATATGTAACTCACTGCATAGCTGAGATCAGGTCTAGTGGCGGTGAGATAGATTAAACTACCCACTAGTTGCCTGAATGCGGATTCATTCTCAACTGGAGAACAAATTTGGTTGACAACTTTAGACCAAACTTCATAGGTGTAGATGTAGGTTTACAGTCCTGCATTCGAAATTTGTCAAGCAGAGCTCGTGCATACTTAGATTGAGATATGAAGATGCCATGAGATTGCTGCCAAACCTCAACACTTAGGCAATAGTGGAGAAGCCCAAGGTCAGTCATGTTAAAAGACTGGCATAAATTCTATTTGATTCCCTGAATCAAAGATGCCTGAACTGCTAGAGATTATCAGATCATCAACATATATAACCAGGGGGATGATATCATCGCCAATAGTCTTGACATACAGATTGAGTTAGAAGGACTCCTCTAGAAACCCTGATTTGTGAGGTACTTATCAATTTTCATGTACCATGCCTGAGGAGCTTGTTTTAGGCCATAGAGTGCTTTCACCAGTTTGAGTACTTGGTGTTCTTTACCGACAACCTTGAATCTAGGAGGCTACGTCATGTAGACCTCTTCCTGTAACTCACGATTCAGCAAGGCACTCTTGACGTCCATTTGATGGACCTTCCAACCACACTGAGCTGCCATGGCTAGGACTAATCTGACAGTGCTCGTCTTTGCTGTCGGAGCAAAGGTCTCCTCGTAATCAATTCCTTCACGCTTAGAGAAGCCTTTGGCAACGAGACAAGCCTTGTACTTATCCAAAGTACCATCAACCTTGTATTTAACCTTATAAACCCATTTGCATCCAATGGGTTTCTTCCCTGGAGGAAGATCTGACAGAACCCAAGCGTTTTTTCAGCAAACTGTGATGCTCTGTTGTCATATCTTGTTCCCACTCAAGTATCCCTTTCGCCTCTGTGTATGTTTGAGGATTATACACACTATGAATGTTGGCCATGAGAGCAAAATTTATAGAATAAGAAGGTTTGCTCTTCTTCCGAGCAGTTCTATCTTTGATGAGCTCATCATCATGAAGGTCGCCAATTGTGTTAGCCCACCATTTAGGCCGGAGAGTAGAATTGCCAACATTAGAAGCAGGAGGTGCAACAGGATCATGTTCATCAAATAGAAGATCAGATGAATCCTGAGAAAATCAGGTGGCGTAGGTGCATGTTTAGGTGATCCTGCAGGAGAAGGAACTAGTGGAGGTGTAGGAACAGGAACAACTGAAGCCCTCCCATCAGGTGGACCTAGTGGAAGATGAACACCCAAGTCTTGAGCCTTGAGTGGTTGATCCTCTAAATCCATAACTGGAGGAGAGAGCTGAAATGACCCTCATTCCTCGTCAAATACCACATCTCGACTGAAAATGATAGTATCTGTCTTATTGTCAATGAGATGGTAGGCCTTATGATTATCACTGTAGCCGGTTAGCAGAAGTTTTTTGACTCTTGGCATCCAACTTGGTGCGCTTAGCATTAGGGATCCAGACAAAAGCAGTGGAGCTAAAAACTTTGAGATGACTGATTCTGGGCTTACGACCTGACCAGGCCTCTTTCAGAGTCTTCTTCTTGACAACTACTGTAGGAGAGCGGTTGAGAAGATAGATGACAGTGTTGACTGCTTCATCCCAAAATTTGTTTGGAATACTCTGGTGTTCAAGCATAGACTAGGCCATTTCAGTGATCGTGCGGTTTCTCCGCTCAACGACACCATTTTGCTGAGGGGTGTAGTGTGTTGTTAATTGGTGCTTTATGCCATGTTGTTCACAGAAATGAGAGAAGGCAGAAGAACAAAATTTCCCCCCATTGTCAGTTCTAAGGGTAACAATATGTTGACTAGACTCTTTTTCTACAGATGCTTTGAACTTTTGAAACAAAACAAACACTTCTGATTTTTTATGAAGTACACCCACATTTTACTACTGAAATTATCAACAAAAAGTAAGAAATACCTGGACCCAGTAATAAAAGGAGTAGCCATGGGCCCACAGATATTAGCATGGATTAGTTGTATTACCTTAGAAGCTCTCCAAGAGTCGCCATTTGAAAACAGAGTCTGATGTTGCTTCCCAGCCTGACATGCTCCACAAACTCCGAGATTTTGGGTTTGGATCTTTGGCAGTCCAATGACAAGATTTTCCCGAACAAGCTGAGAGAGATAGTGCACATTTAAGTGCCCATACCGCTGATGCCCGAGTGTACTAACAGAGGAGCACTTGGCGGCCATGGCAAGCTCCTGAGAATCACCGGAGTCAACTAGTCTGAATAGACCATGATCCTCAAGACCCACGACAACAGTAGACTGAGTCTCCCAATCAATGATATTGCACTGATGTGAACTAAAGGTCACGTCTAGCCAAGGAGAATGTCTCAGAATTTGACCGACTGAGAGAAGGTTGAGTTCCATTCCAGGAACATAATACACATTGAGGAAAATCAATTTCCTCCCTCCAGACCGAATTTGCACATCGCCCTTTCCGACAATAGTGTACTCCAAAAATAACATAATCTGAGAACGACTGAAAGTTTGTGAACCAATCCTGATGATGAGTGAAGTGGCGTGAGGCACCTAAATCAATATACTAGGTAGAAGATTTCACATGGTCTGCAGGTCTTTTAGCCATGAAGGCGTAAAAGGCAGACTCACTTTGCTCAATGTCTTCCACTACATTTGCCTTAGGCTGTGAACCACTTTGCTTGGCCTGTGCAGCCAAGCGTTTACGACACTCAAGTTTCATGTGACCATACTTATGACAATATTTGCACTGAATGTTCTTTAAGCCTTCTGGTGCTGGAGTAGAGGATTTCCGCTGAGAATACTGAGAAGATGGAGATTTGGTTGTGGAGGCCTGTTCTTTGGAAGATGAACTGGCACCACTGCAGAATTGTTGTTTCCAACGATCTTGCTGTAAAAGCATTGTGTAGAGATCGGAAAACTTTAAGTCAACATTAGTTGAAGCAATGTTGAGAGTCTCAACAAAGTGCTCATAAGATGGTAGACTTTTCAGGGTGATCACCACCATGTCTTCTTCATCCATTTTGCATCCAATTTCTTCTAACTGATCTTGAATGACCTTAATTTTATTGAGATGATTCCGCAGGGACACCCGCTCATCCATCATGATCGTGAAGAGCATGTTCTTTAAGAAGAGCGCGTGACTCTTATCAGAGGTTTCATGTTAACTTTTTAGATTCATCCAAATTTCTGCAGCTGTTTTGCCAGAAGGAACCTGCGGGAGTTGATCATCAGTGACCGAAAGTTTGATGAGCATAACTGCTTCCTAATTTTGCTCATCAAATTTGTCTTGCTCGTTGCCTTCATCTTCAGAATGATCAATCTTATCCAAAACAATTTTGTCAAGACATTTGTATTTAAAGATCATCAATATATGTTGCTTCCAGGTATTGTAGTTTTTGCCGATGAATTTTTGACTTCCCACAAGCAGAATATTCATTAGAGATGCCATCAGGAACAACTGAGGTCAAAGGTGGTTGATCGAATGGTGACAAGAATATTGAGGCAGAATATGTTCAACATGTGAAATCACAAAATGAACGAGACTGAGGCAAAAAGCATGCATTGATTTGGAGGCAGAACAACCAATTTCTGGGCTTGGATCCCAATGCAAGAATTTTGACAGACCCAGAAAATTTCGTCAAAGACCTAGAAATCTTCTCGAAAAACCCAGACGGAATCTATAAGAAAATCTTGAATCCGACGAAAAATGGGCGAGTTGTAACAAACCCTAGCCATTTGAGAAGGTGGTTTGCAAACTTTGAGAAAATATCAGACAAGCTTCAAAAAAACGAAGCCCTAGCAGCGAATATAGACAGGGTAAACACTTCACGAGCCAAAAACAACCTTTGTGATGGTCGTAAATTGCAAAAAAATCCACGGGACGCGTTATGGGTTGCAGGCTTTGTTGGAGAAGAAGATAACGACGTTTGTAGCAGAACACGACCAAGAAAAATGGTTGTCGGCGCCAAAAAATGACAGGAAGTAAGCTGTTGTTTTTGCAAAAAATAGGCAACAAAGGGGCCCAAAAAACTCCAGACCGCGGGGCAGAGAAAAAAAATCTCGTCGCTTGGGTTGCAGAGACAATGGCGACCATAAAAATGGTTGTCGCTGGTAATGGACACAAACTAACCACGTGCAGAGGGCATGAAAAATGCTGTCTACGGGTATGACAACCCGTAAAGGAAGTCACAGACAGAAAGAAAACGTCGACCAAAAAAATAAACACTCCCGTCGTCCTTCGAACGATAGGTGCGATTGCTTCTGCATAGAGACGATCAGAATATGGTTGTAATATTCATGAAAATGTAGAAGACAAACAGCCATGAAAGGAAAAAACTACTTGGGCTTTCAAAAACATATGTTTGCAAAGAAGATTTCAAAGAGAGACCAAGAACTAGAATTTCAAAAAATTTAAAGCTGATAATTTCTAAAAGAAATTTTAATTTTTTGAAAAAAATATAATCCTGCTCTGATACCATAGTATATAGGTAATTGGTAAATATTTGAATGAATTAATGAATGAACAAGATGTTCATTTATAGTTTACAAAGAGACAATGTTTCCATAATGAAATGATCATAAGAATTAGAAACATTCTAATTTGTACAAGATTTACAATATTGATCATTAAACAAAAATAGAAAGATATCTACATAGATATTATTCTTATAGTTACAAGTCTCAAATGAAAGAACTCTATTATGTTAAGCAGCTGTTGAAGTGCTCGAGTCCATTTATCTGGACTACCTACATTTCCAGATGACAGAATCAGGGCTATGCTGTTCTCCTAAATGACCATATATAACATTTTTTCTATTGACAAAATCTTGATCAATTAAGTTAATACAAGTCTCGGCTCCAATCAATGTCCAATTTAGGCCGACATGATCATTAGCATTTAAACAATCACAGTACCACTGAACCAGAATTACTAAGTTGAAGTCCCCAAAATACTCAAATCCAATATAATTATAATTTAAATTGCAGGCATGCAGCCCTTTCCAGGTTATCTGCTATCCCAGGCAACATTCAAGTGGCTGCCGTACTTAAGAACTCTGCTAAGTGACGAAGCTGCATTAGGCAACGACAGTGTGTGTATGTATGTATATATGTGTGTGTGTCTATATATATATATATGATGAATCATCGAGTGTGATCCAAACAGCATCTGTGTCTGCCTTCAGTTCTGACATGAGGCTCTCCGAGAGTCTGCTCCCCCTGTTCCCTTGCCTTAAGTAATTCATGCACTACTTCTATATACAAATCAACATTTTTGGGACAGTATTGCAGATAAAGATCTAGAGATTTAGAAACTATTAATATCTGAATATAGTTTGGGTTTAGCGGTAACCTGAAGCCTTGATTTGCAATCACAGCTCCATGAAGTTTCCTAACAAGGGGACATGGGGATGGGTTTTGGTGACAGGGGACCAAGGGCCTATATTTGGGGATGGTGAGGGGAGCGGCGGTGGAGGGGCGACACTGATATACTAATAGAGGTGAATTGAAATCTTCAAGGCAAAATCTGCAATATAACATATCTGCAAGTGCCACATGAAAGGCAAACTAGTTTTCACAAAGTTGAATGTCTGACAGTGTCCGTGACGGAGGTGGCAGCGGTGGTGGTGCTGCGTCCCCAAGTCTTGGAAATGTCCCTGTACAGGGTATGCAAGGATTTTGTGGGGTGGAGGCCTCCCCGTGGAACAGTGTTTGCAATCCATGATGGTAGTGACAATCGAAAGATCAAATGATTTGTTTTGAGATTGTAATCCACAGTTTTTACTTGTAAAAAGCAGACGTTCTACAATATGATCATAATGATCAAGAAAAACAAAACTTTGTTGTTTAGGCTTGATGCCTCAAAGGAAGATAACGTTACTACTATTAGAAATCAATTGGGTCGCAACAACTCTCCAATCATTTGTTCATTTCTGAGTCATAATAACTGTCTTAGTGCAAAAGCTTGGATATTCAGCCTTTTTAGTATTACCTTTCTGTTAGTTTGCAAGTAACAATTATCAGAAGTTATGTCTTATTGTCTAATGAATGTGCAGAAGGTTCTCACTTGGAAGCAGCAAAAATTCAAGGTCCATGACTGATTTTTGCACCATGATTACAAAGACAATCATTGCTTTTCTGGCTTTATGTGGTCAAGGAGAGGATGTGCTTATGGTACACTGGCTTTTACATTGAAATGACCTAGTTTTTTAAATTGCACAGGACTGTCACTTATCATACAGAGATTTAATAACAGTTTGACAAATATCCTGGAATTAGCTGTCTAAATATTTTAGTATGCTGAGTACAGACTATTTTGACATGATTTTATCATCAAGAATTGTAACAGCACCTATGTGACTGTCAAAATAGAATTTTATGATCATAAACCAATTTTTATTTCCCCTTATTCCATAGATTCAATGTACGTCAGCATTGTAAATTTACATCCACAATCAGAATACGTTTAAAATTACAATATGATCATTGGCTACAAGTCCGGTACATAGTATAGTATGTATATGCTCATTGTCTGCTTGATCCTCCATCTGATCTGCAACACGCCTTTCTAGAGGAAAGGATGTAAAGTGATCCCATCTATTGGCAATTTGGCAGTACCTGGAATGGTCAAGTAAGTAGCCCCTAGATCATGTAGCAACCTGATTGATCTGCACACATCAAGTTAGCTATACATTGTAAATTCCCAATAATGTTTCATCCATAGGTTCCAATAAGGTAAGGTTCCTATTTACAGTTTTAGAATGTTTGAATTCAAATTTACAATGTCTTATATGGATCAGTTTTTGAATTACCAAGATTACAAGTCTCAAATGAAGAAACTCTATCATGTTAAGCAGCTGTGGAAATGCCCGAGTCTGTTAATCTGGACTATCTACATATCCAGACGACAGAATTAGGGCTGTGAAGTTCTCCAAAATGAATACATGTTATATTTCTTTTTATTGACAATATCTTGATCAATTAAGGTAATACAAGTCTTGGCTCAGATCAAGGTCGAATTTAGATCTACATGGTCATTACAATTTAAACAATCACAGTACCACTAAACTATAATTACTTTGTAAGTTGAAGTCCCAAAAATACTCAAATCCAACATAATTAGAATTTAAAATGTGCAGCCCTTTCCAGGTTATCTGCTATCCTAGACACTATTCAAGTGGCTGCTACTCGCAAGACATAATAGTACCTGCATGTACTAAAGAACTGTGCTAGGTGGTGGAGCCACATTAGGCAAAGGCAAAATACATATACAGACACACACATGCTGACACACAGGCACACACACACACATGTACATACATGCACGCGCACACAGACAGAGATATATAAATATGATGAATCACCAAACTTAAAATCATATGAACTGAGAAGAACTCATGCCTACTATACATATGAAAACAAATATATATATATATATATATATGTTCTTTATAGCTATTGGTAACATATACATCCTCTGTATAAATACGGAACGCCCCTTTACTTAGAAATGCCAATATTACCAAAATATATATTCATGTCTATATAGGACACCAATGTATATATAAGAATACAGATGACCATATATATTCTGTATACATGTGTTCAGATTCTAATATATCCATATACCTATATATTTGTTCTGTATATATAAAAAAACATATATATATATAGAACAAATACACACATTGAATTTTTAACTGAACTAATGTTCTGTTTATATGTGTTCTTATACATATTAGGATTTCTAATCAAACTGGTGTTTTGTGTGTATGTGTTCTTATACATATTAGGATTTCTAATCAAACTGGTGTTTTGTGTGAATGTGTTATATATGTTAAGATTCCTAATCAAACTGGTGTTTTGTGTGTGTGTGTATATGTATGCATGTATATGTCAAAATTTTCAACTGAATTTGTCTTCTCTATTATGCATATACTTATGCATATATGTTAGAATTTTTAACCAAAATGGTCATACATATATGTGTAACTGGTCTTCTTTAACCAATTTACCATTTCTTAAGTTTTTGCTGACACAAGATTAGATTCATAAGATTAGCACCTTTTCTAAGTTCTACGAACATATTTCAACTCAGTTGCTCTCTATCCGACTTTATCATCTAGCTAAGGCACCATTTATAACAGCCTTCTATTCTTCTTTGTCAAAATCCCGACAAAGCAAGTCCTAGCAACAATCTCATAGTTGCCTGGCCTCCTTGTTTCAATCTTGACAAGTCTGGCAAGCTATTTACTGGAATCTCAACAATTGCCTCGCTAGTTGGTTACATATAAATGTCTTAAAAGACAGTTTATTGATCTGTTAAAAAATTTCCACTGATTTCAGTCCAAGTCGAATCTCTCATTAGTTCCAATTAATATTACTTTCATTCATAATGAAGTTTCAATATATTATTTCAATGCCATTGGTCACATCTCATTATAGTTTAGTAAGTTTTGGTTTTAATAATCTAATTTCTCTAATGTTCCGCAAGGTAAACAATTATTGTCAATCCATCAACGTCCTGGTAGATAAATTTGGTAGACAAAGTTGGAACTGCTTATGCACTTAACATATGCTGCATAGCCCGCCTTTGTTCCACCCTACCATCAGAAGGTCAATAGTATGTAATATGTTTACATTTATAGTTGGCTCATAACTCATATGCCTTACAATTTTTTGGTGTATTCGTAGGATAACGCAAGAGAATGTACACTTTGAGTGTGCACTCTTAGTCTATTCTCTTTGTACTCCCTCACTAGATCCCATGTGATTATGCTGTATTATTTCAGGGGGTCTTTGACCTTGTCAAGTCCTCAAAATTTGGTTCAGGAAGTGTATTCAAGGAAATCAATCTCCCGTACAAATCCTTAGTTCTTATTGGTTCAACTGAGGGAAATGTATTAAATCTTCCTCCATCCAGCACACATTGTAGTTTCTGCTAGGTCAATCATCATACCATTTGGCAACTGCTTTCACTAATGTCTCTTTCATGTGTTTATAAATTGAGATCAATGATCGCCTCTAACCAGTCCTTGATATTTAATTCAACATTATTCTAGTGAGGTTTACTGGGTTTCTCTCTGCGACGTAATTACTGTATAGAATATAAACAAGCTGGACAAAACAGAAAAAGCCACTCCTTTTGAAAATGGAACAGAACCATTTCAAACCGGAATAATGTGCAGACGATATCCCTAATGGCATGGTAGTATTCTAAGAAATTCTGTCATGCCCTTAATGTGGTAGCATCCTGGGTTCTGGGTTTTTCTTAGAATTTTGATGGAATCATGTTTACTAAGTTCTAATCTGAAGAGCACACAGGAAATATAGAGACGGGGGGGGGGGGGGGGAATCAGTATTTCAGGACTTTTTAACTTTTAAATGCATGAAATCACATAAATATAAAGATAGCAACCATAAAAAATGCAAACACCAAATTTCTCATGGAAAACCCTTACGGGTAAAAAACCACGGCATACAATAGCTTTCATTAACAAAGGGCAATAACCCAGATTACAAAAGAGAGCACCAACTTCAAGCAACTGAAGCACCAACTCCAGTTTGAGCACTAACTTCAAATCACTGAATCTAAAACAACTCCTTAATCTGAATTACACAGCGTCTTACTCAAACTCCATCATCATGCTCCACACTTACATGCTCAATTCCAAAACGCATAGTCAACTCTTCACACAAAAGTCACACTTCAACTTCTGCAAACTCAACTAATTTCATCGCTTTGCATCAATACATTCCACTCGAATCTGCACACAGTTTTATTCATGCATGTAATGTCCCATTTCCAATTTGCATGTAATCAAACAGTATATATAAAGAATTCAGTATTATGCATGTATTCTGTATATGCGAGAATCAGTCATCAACAACATATTCTAATCAGTAATGGGCAGATATAGATAATATTTATTATGCTATCATAAGCAGTCGTAACAACCATGCATCATCAGTCAGTCTTGTGCAGATATAAATGGTACTTATCATGCCATGTATAAGGAACTTATACCCAAGACCACAGTACACGTTCGAATCTGCTATTTATTATTAATTAGTAATACTAAATCTGCTTACTTCCCTTGTGATTTGATGTTGTTGCTCTACTCTTTTGTTCGATAAACTCTGCTGTGCATGTATTTGCTTCAGGTGCTGATCGATGCCTATTTTCAATAAGGTTCTTCTCTTTTAAATCTCCTTCGAGTGTAGGGAGTCGCACCATTTCATTTGTTAATGTCCTTAACCCTTTGGTTATGAAAAGATACATCTTTTTGACAGCAACTTCTGCCCCTTTCACTTCGTATTTAATCTTCACTTATCTCTCACTTCTCAAATCTGTTTTGACTGTTTTTCAAATCTGCACATCTCCGTTTAAGATCTGCATATCTTCTTCTTCTAGATCTACATATCTTATTTTCTTCTTTCCTTCTCAATTCTTATTTCAGATCCCTTCTTATACTTCTGCTCTCAATCTGCTCTAGATCTCATTTACTTCCTTTCTTCCATTCCATTTGATCCTTCTAACCCTTTTATATTTTCCAATGTGAGGGGGAGGTCACACCTCTTCATCATTTCTGCCTTTTGGCAATAATCACAACCCTTCATAATTACAATCCTTTGAAAGAGTTACAACCCTTCATCATTGCTGCCCTTTGAAAGAGTCACTTCCTTATTTTATCCACATTCCTCTGTTCTTCTATTAATCCTCCTTTAATTCCTATGCTCTCCTCTTCTTCCTTCCCCCTTATCCCGTTTCAAATGAACTCTCCTCTCTTTTATATCTTATGTTGAGGGATTCACAACTCTTCATTATGTATCTCTTGACTTTTCATTAACTTAATTAACTTGTAATTATATTTTAGTATATTTTATTATTATTTATCTATTTATTGGTTTTTATATTTTAATTTTATTATCATTATTTATTATTAAATCCTATTTCACAAAGGGGACATTACAATCAAAGGATTTTTGGAGTGTTGTATTTGTGAGAGAAAGGAGAATTCAGCTCTAGGAAACTGTGTGTGTGACAATGGGCAATTGGAACAGCAATTGGGTATCTTCCTCTCTGTACTTGTTAATAATGATAAGTAATAGGTAGGTGAGCATTTGTCACTACCTGCTAGTTTTCTTTCTAAGGGGGTTTTCTAGGATAAAAGTTTTCAGAATTCTGTGTTGTTTGCATGTTTTTTTGTTTTTCTATTTTCTAAACCACCATTTTCCCCATAACCATAATTTGTGATTAAGCAAGTAGAACACTATTAAGTTGGTGATTTTATAGTTTGTACGAATTGCTCAGCAAAATTACTGATCATTTTGTTATCAGAGCTGGTTAATATCTTTTGGAATTGAATTTCTGAGTTGTATGACAGTGACAAGATCTTCAAATGACAAGGAATTCTTATTTAGTAATTTGGATTTGAGAATGAAAGGTGATTTGAATGCTTGAGTGATAGTCTTAAACAGCAACCTGGAGAGGGTAATGAAGACTGAAACTTGAATTACTAAACAACAAGAGACTATGATCTAACAGCAATACTAATGGCTCAAGAATAGTTATCTACAAACTCCTTGGTGCATGCTCTAATCAAGAAACTTGGTATTGGAGACAATGGAGAAACTGTGACGAAGAGACAATCGTGAATGAATGAAAGGTTGAAAAAACGAAGGCAAAATGTGAAACTATTCCAATTAAAGTTGAAACCGAGATTTGAAATCAAATCTTTTGAAGGACAAATAGATACTTAGATTTTAGATGCATGGATTAAGCAAATAGAGGTATCTTTTGTTGTGCACAATTTAACTGAGGCACAAAGAATTTCCTTTGCAAGTTGTAAAATTTCTGGGCATTCTCTCTTATGGTGGGAAAACTATCTAATATCCTTATGGAGGAAAGGAAAACCAGTATTGGCTAGTTGGGATGGTTTTAAAGATTTGTTGCTTACAAATTTCTATCTGATTGGCCACAAGAGTGACCAAAGAATTAAGTGGCTGCTTTCCAGACAAGGTAATAAACATAGTGTTAAAGATTACACCATAGAATTTTGGAGACAAGCAATGTTAAGATGTTCTCACCAAATACCTTGAAGAGAACCATACCCACCTTTGTAGAAGGGTGCTTACTTCAAAATAGAGGAGAAAAAGAAAGGGTAACAATGCCAAAATAACAATCAGCCCAATGTAATTGGATAGGTAAGAAGAAAAATAGTTTTGTAGGTTAATGCAAAGATCCAAAGATTCATTGTAGTAATTTCAATATTGATGGTCATATTGACACTTAGTGTTGAATGTTACATGTGGAATCACATACTAAAATAAAGCCAAAGAGGACTTTGACAAGTCCATTGTCACCATTCAAGAAAAGGTGGAGGTTAAGGATAGTTTGGATGTAGATGAAAGATTTGGTTGCATAGACATATAAACTGATACTTAAGAAAAAAACTTGAATAGATGAGCAAACTTTTCACTTTGAAACTACAAGTCAAGAAGAAAAAGAGTAAGTGCACTTGTAGATCTCGGTTCATCATGCAATTCAACTTTGGTTGACCTTGTAGATTCATTTAAAAGTGTAACAACTCACAAAACAAAATATGATTTTACAATGAACATGAAAGGAAAAGAAGTTGAGAACAGGAAACATAATTGTTTTTTTTTAACAAAACATGTGAACATCTTAATAGACAGAATATAACTTCAGGTAAAGAATACTGTTAATCCCATAATGTACTTCCTTAATTTGAAGGTCTTGTCTGACTGAAGTTGAGGCACATACTTCAATAGCCTATTAAATTTTTCGGTATACTCGTGGACTGAAAGGTCTCCCTGTTTGAGGTCTTGGAAATCTGATAGTTTTTGCTCATAAAACAGCTGTGGTAACCATCTTTGACGGAAGAGTTCCACGAACTTAGTCCATGTGACAAAGAAGGGGAGGAGTTTAAGCTCTGCCTTCTTGCTCTCCCACCAGTTGGCGGCTTCCCCCGTTACTTGATACGAACCCCAAACAGTTTTTTGAGTATCCGTGTACTCACGAAGATTGAAATATTTCTCCATACCGGTCAACCATGCCTCGGCAGCATCACCAGGTATAGTTCCATCATACTGCGGGGGTTTGACCTTCTTCATATCTTCTGATATGATTCCCTTTGCTGGGTTCTGGTTTGGTGTATGACTCGACTCTCTATGATCGGTTTGAGACTCCTCATTGTGACTATCCCTCTCCCTAGACTGTGTTTCTCCCTTGGTTCCGGTGTCATCCAAGTTCCTTATTTTTCCTCTAAGTTAGCTAATCGACTCTAATTCCCTTGCATCATAAGAAGTATCTGATCTGGTTTTTCTGTGGAAGTTGGGCCAGGTGGGCCGTCCTCATTTCGGGTATTCTCCATAGAGTGGTAACTGTTGTAGGAAATGTGTTTTGATTTTAGAATCCTGACTATATTAATCTTAAGAACTGTTAAAGATTTCATGCAGAAAGAAATATTGACATAAAAGTATGAACTATATTAAGGTCACTCGGAGCATAGACAACACATTATTAATAAACTAAAAAAAAATCCATCATTAAATTCGTCCTTTTACAAAAATTTCCCGAAGGATAAATCACATCAAAATTGTGTTTCCCAGTTACAATGTTCTATACCATAAAGGATTAAATCACATCAAAATTTTGTTTCCCGGTTACAATGTTTTCACTTGTGTTCTGCTATCAAGATAGCCTTTATCTCTACTCTAATGGCGGGAGTCCATTCCCGTCTCTGGTGTTTAATTCGTTCCAGGGCGGCTACCAGGGTCTCATAATCTTGAGGTGGGTCGACTTTAGAGTAATCGTATTTTTTGTATAAGGCATTAGCCAGTTTAATTTGAAGTGGGTTTCGGACTCTCTTCCTTTTGGTTTGAATGAGTATGGCCATCCTGTCAATAATGCAGGGTTCCTATTAGTTTCCTATCGGTTGCTAACTGCCCCAGGTCCAGAGTTGAACCTGGATGCTCTGATACCATATGTAACAACTCACAAAACAAAATATGATTTTACAATGAACATGAAAGGAAAAGAAGTTGAGAACATGAAACAAAATTGTTTTTTTTTAACAAAACATGTGAATATCGTAATAGACAGAATATAACTTCAGGTAAAGAATACTGTTTACCCAATTTAACTTGTAATAAGATGAAAACAGTAGTATCTAAATTTCCTTGTTTCATATACAAGCAAGAATGCAATAAACAAGCATAAACAAGGCATAAGAATACCATAAGTACATCACGTTAACTGAGAAGAGATGCTGACATAAGATGTTGAAGAAGGATGCTGAATTCCAGGAAGAAAAGGTATCATCAGGGCGTTTAATCCTCCCAACCATGGATCTACTGATCCCACCTTGCACATTTCCACTGAAATGGCCCGGCCCTCCGCAAGTAGGAGCATGGTCATGGTAATCTCGGAACTGGTGTAAGGATTCCTACAGATGTAATCGGTCAACCCTATAGCTTCTGCTAACATGGTTGACACTTGACTCAATCTGTATCTGGTACCCTTATCTGACTAGTACTAACATCTCGGTTAGAATTCCTCGGCCAAGGAATTATCCTACATGGTGACATGTAGTCAGTCTCCCACCCTATCCGTTTACATCCAGTATCGGCGTTACACTTTTCTAATTCCTCATTATGTTTCCTCTCCGCAATCAAGGAAGGGTTGTCTAAATGTTACGGTAATCTGAGGTAATAAGTCAAGGGGTTGAGACCCTTCTGTCCCAGGATAGTTAACAAGATAACTAACCACCTAGCTGTCACTGTCTGAGGTATTCAGAAACTAGGTAAATAATTAAACAGCAACACTGTAATTTACAAGTTGGTTAGACGTTCGGCATTGAGGTAAGAAAGTCAGCTTCATAAAGAATTAAAAATGAGGTAAGAAAAGATACATCCCTGTCAATTAGTGCTTACATCAGCAAAGATGTTAATAACAAGGAAAGAAGAACTACTTCTAAAGAACTGATCCCGTAATTACTAGGAAAGACTCAAAGGGTACTACTCACGCACCCGAGCACACAAGACATTCTCACTTCATTAAAATTAAGAAGCAGAACCCCCGATGTTACTCTTGTTATACATCAATGACACACAGAGAGGGGTTCCAAAGAATGGACTCATTCCACTACTTCAGTGGCTTGACGCCAAATGGCAAGAAGAGACAGAATTGTCCTTTCGTTAATCAACAGCTTAAAACCCGTATGGCAAAAGGAATACAGAACTTCACATTCTGCAATTTGACAACTTAAATCCGAATGGCAAAGAATACAAAGTTTTCTCTTCCCGTTAATTGACAGCTTAAAACCAAATAGCAAAGAAGGACTGACCTCTTTTACACGACAGCTAAAATCCAATTAGCAAAGAAAACACAAACTCTCTCTTCTTGTTAATCAGCAGCTCATTACCAGAATGACAAATAAAAACAGGACTCTTTTCCGTTAAAACACAGCTTAAAAACAGAGTGGCGATAAAAGTCAGAACTTCACCAATGGTTTGCTTGGAACAAAAAACATAAAAACACGCACAATTCATTGAACATAACTCAGTAATGGCGTAAAAATTCCTTCATTCTCCGCATAGTATCACAACTAACAATTCTTGATACTAACGCTTTGCAAAAATGAACGAGCAACTCTTTCCACACACAACTGTAAGGAAGTTGAAAGATTAGAAGTATGGAGAAAGCGGTCATGCTTTTTGGATGATGAACCGTCGTTTCAACTACTGCGTTCACTAGTAGCTACACTATACTCGCCTCCTCCTTCCGTCCACTCCTGCTATCCTTCCTTCCTCCTCGACTACCAAGACCGAAGCCTACCTTAATGAATACACCCGACGGTTTTCACAACCACCTCCACGCGAGCTGGGGTGACTCAGCTTGCCACTCCGCCACCCAGACAAACAAAACCGGAACCATGCCGGAAAGAAACCCGATCCTAAAAAAAACATCTCCCGAAAGAAAGACCATCGACACTTTCGTTAAGATGCCAAAAAGATTCAAACAAAATAAGAAAAGAGGCAAATTAAAACACCGAAATACTACAAAGGTGACACCGAAGTCTTACACCCCGGAAGAGTAAGAATACTCTCACTAAAGAAACGACACCCAAGTTAAAATGTGGATGAACAATGGAAGCCTAGTAAAAAGGCTAGGGGTTAAGAATTAATATATCACGACCTTGTGATAAAAAGGTGACCAAGTTACCCGAAACAAAGTCTAAGCAATAATCAAGACTAGACCTTGGCCAATAGAATGGATCACTTGCCCCATAAAAAAAATATAAGGTTACCGATGTTAGCTCTTTGTTACCATGAACATGCTCCTTCCTCTTTCCTGATGATACCTCTTCCCCTTCCGGGCTAGTTGATCCTGCATTCATTTGAAATAACAATACGTAGTTAATTCTTGTCACGATAACCACCTTTAATCAATAATACCATACGAAAAGAACTAAAAGATAAATAGATCCAGTATCCCTATTTGATTGCTCAAACCATCTAGTAAGGTTCGTATTTACTAATTCATCCATTAGTAACAACCTTTCACATTTGCTCAACATAACAACTTATTAATTTAAGTACTAAAACCTTAAATATAAACAACACTAGATACCATTAGGTCATAATGCAGTACCTGAAACCATTTAGGGCATATTGCGATACTAGATACCAGTTAGGGCAAAATACAATACCTGAAACCATTTAGGGCATATTGTGATACCAGATACCAGTTAGGGCAAAATACAATACTTGAAACCATTTAGGGCATATTGCGATACCAGAGGATGTTACAAAAAGCGTATGAGCATCCTCATCTATATCCATTGGACTGGTTGAAAAATATTAGAATAATATCTCCATAATATCCTGTTTATTATTATTTTAATGGTCAATATTATAAATCTTGTAAATATTAGAATGTTTCTAATATTCTAGATATTCTTTCATTATTAGAATGTTTCTAATAACTACGATTGTTTCGAAATAGAAACATGGTCTTTGTAAACTATAAATGAGCGTCTTGCTCATTCATTAATTTATCCAATATTTTACCAAATTACTTTAGTATAGTATCATAACCAGATTAATTCTTTTCTAAAATTTATAATTTCCTTCTCAAAATTATTTGCTCTTCAAATTTTTGAAATTTTTTCTAGCTTGTAGTTTTGCAGAAATCAGTTTAAAAAAAACTTGTCTAGGGTTTTCGCGTCAAGATTGACGCCATTTATGCACCGGTTTTTAGCTTCTTTCATGCTTGACGACCCTTCTGCTTCATACGCTAGGGTATTTTTGGGATCGAACAACCATATCTAGTCAATTTGCACACTACCCGTGCTAGGTTCAACCTTTAGTTCCACCGTTTTTGTACTTACAAACACATTTTTGTGTTTCCTTGGTCGTTTTTTTCTAGGCCGACATTCTATCCACTTGCAACTCCAAACACATGCTCACGTTTTTCCCTATTCGTCATCCATTTCTAGCACTCGATGGCAGTTATTTCTGCTTGCTTCAACACTTTTCCTGCAACTCATGACCATTTCAGAGGTTGTCTAGGGCTTCCAACGACTCATAGGTCGCGATTGATTAAGAAAAACGACATTTCTTTTGCAATTTTTTGGCATTTTCAACCATTACTAAGGTCGTTTCTGATAAAAACAACAATTCTTTTCTTCACTGTTCAAAGTTCGGATATGCTACAGCTTCATTTCTGAAGCTATTTCAAGCTTTTTTCTCCAAACCCTATGTTTTTTTGGTTTGGTTGAAAATCTGATTGCAGATTCTTGGTGGGTTTTTCGAGAAGATTTCTGGGTCAGTCAAAGTTCTTGCATTGGGATTTGTGCCCAAAATTTTGTTGTTCTATCTCGAAATTAGTGCCCATTTTTTGCCTCTGTTTTATTCAAAACATAATTTTCACGTGTTGATCATATTCCGCCGCGATATTCGTGCCGCCATCCGGTCAACCACCTTTGACCTCAATATTCTGCAATGGCATCTTTAACGAATATTCTGCTTGAGGGCAGTTAGAATTTCAACGACAGAAACTACAATACTTGGAAGCAGGTTATGATGACGATATTTTGAATACATGTCTTGACAAAATTGTTTTGGGCAAGACTAATCATCTCGAGGAAGAAGGCAAAGAGCAGGATGAATTTGATGAGAAAAATCGAGAAGCTGTTATGCTCATCAAACTTTCTGTCATTGATGATCAACTATCGCAGGTTCTTTCCTGTAAAACAACTGCTGAAATTTGGATGCATCTCAAAGGTTTGCATGAAACCTCTGATAAGAGACGTGCGTTCTTCTTAAAGAACATGCTCTTCACAATCATGATGGATGAACAGGTGTCCCTGTAGGATCATCTCAATAAAATCAAGGACATTCGAGATCAGTTGGAAGCCATTGGATGCAAAATGGAAGAAGAAGACATGGTGGTGATCACCCTGAAGAGTCTACCGTCTTCCTTGAGCACTTTGTTGTAACTCTCAACATTGCTTCCACTCATTCTGATGTTTCATTTTCCGATCTCTACATAATGCTTCTACAACAAGATCGCTGGAAACAACAATTCGACAGTGGCACCAGCTCATCCTCAAACACAAGCTTTTTTAGCTAACTCTATTCATAAGGACACATGCAACTATTAGTTCTCTCACTCTTCTCAAAATAATCCCTCTGCTCAGTCATCAAAAGGCTCAAAGAAGAAAAATATTTAGTGAAACTATTGCCATAAGTTTGGTCATATGAAGTTGGAGTGCCGTAAACGCTTAGTTGCTCAGGCCAAGCAATCGGGCTCACAACCTAAAGCACATGTTGCGAAGCACACTAAACAGGGCGAGTCTACCTTTTACGTCTTCATGTCTAAAGGACTTGTAGATCATGTAAAATCTTCTGCCTGATATATTGATTCACGTGCCTCCCGCCACTTCACTCATCGACAGGATTCGTTCACAAATTTTCAGCCATTCTCAGATTCAATCATTTTTGGAGGGGAATAGTACACTGTTGTCAGAAAAGGCAATATACAGATTCAGTCCGGAGTAACGAAACTGATTTTCCTTGACGTGTACTATGTTCCAGGAATGGAAGTCAACCTTCTCTCTGTCAGTCAAATTCTAAGACATTCCCCTCGGCTAGACATGACCTTCAGCTCACATCAGTGCAGTATCATTGATCGGGAGACTCAATCTACTGTTGCAGTCGATGTTGAGGATCAGGGTCTTTTCAGACTTGTTGACTCTGGTGATTCTTTGGAGCTTGCTATGATAGCCCAACGCTCCTCTATTAGTACACTCTGGCATCAACCGTATGGGCACTTAAATGTGCACTACCTTTCTTAGCTTGTTCGAGAAGATCTTGTCATTGGTCTACTGGAGATTCAGACCTAGAATCTTGGAGTTTGCTGAGCATGTCAGACTGGGAAGCATCATCGCACTCCCTTTTCAGATGGCGACTCCTGGAGAGCTTCTAAGGTATTACGACTGGTCCATGCTAATCTCTGTGGACCTATGACTACTCCTATTAATGGGTCCAGGTATTTTTTTACTTTTTGTTGATGATTTCAGTCGTAAAATGTGGGTGTATTTCCTTCGTAAAAAATCAGAGGTATTTGTTTTGTTTCAAAAGTTCAAAGCATTTGTAGAAAAAGAGTCTGGTCAACATATTGTTACTCTTAGAACTGACAATGGGGGAGAATTCTGCCCCTCTGCCTTCCCCCATTTCTGTGAACAACATGGCATAAATCGCCAATTAAAAATTACTTACACCCCTCAACAAAATGGTGTCATTGAGCGTAGAAACCGCACGATCACCGAAATGGCCGGGTCTATGCTTGAACACAAGAGTGTTCTAGAGAAATTTTGGGCTGGAGCAGTCCACACTGCGGTCTATCTTCTCAATTGCTATCCTACAGTGGCTGTCAAGAAGTAGACTCCGGAAGAGCCCTAGTCAGGCCATAAGTCCAGAATCAATCATCTCAAAGTTTTTGGCTCCACTGCTTTTGTTTGGATCCTTGATGCTAACCGCACCAAATTAGATGCCAAGAGCCAGAAACTCATGCCAACTGGCTATAGTGATAATCACAAAGCCTACCGACTAGTTGACATCAAGACTAATCGTCTCATCTTTAGTTGTGATGTGGTCTTTGATGAGGAACGTGAGCCATTTAAACTCTATCCTCCAGTTATGGATTCCGAGGATCAATCTCTCAAACCTCAGGACTTGGGTGTCCGTTTTGCATTAGGTCCACCTGATGGGAGGGCTCCAACTGTTCTTGTTCTTGCCTCTCCACCAGTTCCTTCTCCTGCAGGATCACCTAGACATTCAGCTACACCATTTGATTTTCCTCAGGATTCATCTGATCTTCTGTTTGATGATGATGATCATGTTGCACCTCCTGCTTCTAATGTTGGCACTTCTACTCTCCAGCCTAAATGGTGGGCTAAGACGATTGGTGATCTTTATGATGATGAGCTCATTGAGGGTAGAACTACTCGGAAGAAGAGCAAACCTTCTGATTCTGTAAATTTTGCTCTCATGGCCAACATTCACAGTGTGCATGAGCCTCAAACATACACAAAGGCGAAAAGGATACCTGAGTGGGAGGAAGCTATGAAGATCTGAGCATCATAGTCTATTGAAAAATAACACATGGGTTATGCCAGATCTTCCTTCAGGAAAGAAACCCATCAGATGCAAATGGGTCTACAACGTCAAATACAAGGCTAATGGTACTTTAGATAAGTACAAGGCTCTTGTTGCCAAAGGTTTCTCTCAGTGTGGAGGAATTGATTATGAGGAGACCTTTGCTCGGACAACAAAGATGAGCACCATCAGATTAGTCCTAGCCATGGCAACTCAGTGTGGCTAGAAGGTCCATCAAATGGACGTCAAGAATGCCTTCTTGAATGGTGACTTATAGGAAGAAGTTTAGATGACACAACCTCTTGGATTCAAGGTTACTGGTAAAGAACACTAGGTACTTAAACTGGTGAAAGCACTCTATGGCCTCAAATAGGCTCCTCGGGCATGGTACATGAAAATTGATAAGTATCTCACAGATTAGGGTTTCCAGAGGAGTCCTTCTGACTTGAATCTGTATGTCAAGACTACTGGCAGTGACATCATCCTTCTGGTTATTTATGTCGATGATCTGATCATCACTGACAGTTCGACATCTTTCATTCAAGAAATCAAATAGAATTTATGCCAGTCTTTTGACATGACCGCCCTTGGGCTTCTGCACTACTGCTTAAGTGTCGAAGTTTGGCAAGAGTCACATGGCATCTTCATCTCTCATTCTAAGTAGGCACAGGCTCTGCTTGACAAATTCAGAATGCAGGACTGTAAACCTGCATCTACACCTATGGAGTTTGGTCTAAAGTTGTCAACCAAATCTGGTTCTCTTGTTGAGAATGAATCCGCATTCAGGCAACTATTAGGCAGTTTGATCTATCTCACCGCCATTATACTTGATCTCAACTTTGTAGTAAGTTACATATCTTGCTTCATGACAACTCCTACTTGAGATCATTGGGCTGCAACGAAGCACATCCTGTGCTATGTCAAGGGAACTCCAGACTTTGGTATCCTCTATGGACGAACCAATGATCCCCGCCTCATCGTTTACACAAACTCGGATTGGGGAGGCTCTGTTGATGACAAAAAGTCCACTTCCGGGTATGTCTTCAGTTTGGGCACAAGTGCTATCACTTGGACCAGTAAGAAGCAGCAGGCCATATCTCTTTCCTCAACAGAAGTTGAATATCGGGGCACAGTCAAAGCAGGTTGTGAGGTAGTTTGGCTTCGAAGGATGGTTTCCGACATACATATGTCTTAGGAAGGCCCTTAACCTTCTTTTGCGATAATCAAGGGGTCCTCAGACTTGCCAAAAATCTAGTCTTCCATGAGCGAACCAAGCATATTGACATTTATTGTCACTTCATTCGTTAGCTGGTTGAAGATGGATCCGTAGATTTGCAATATGTTCCTACAGTGGACCAGACTACTGATATTCTCACCAAGTCCATACTTCCAAGTTTGTTAAGTTTATGGGGCTTCTTGGTGTCGTAGATAGATTGACCATTAGGGGAGGGTATTAGAATAATATCTCCATAATATCCAGTTTATTATTATTTTAATGGTCAATATTGTAAATCTTGTAAATATTAGAATGTTTCTAATGCTCTAGATATTCTTTCGTTATTAGAATGTTTCTAATAACTACGATTGTTTTGTAATAGAAACATTGTCTTTGTAAACTATAAATGAGCGTCTTGCACATTCATTAATTTATCCAATATTTTACCAAATCGCCTGAGTAATAAAAAAGGTGCAAAATTCAGGTCACTAAAAGGAGTAAATTTCAGTTTGCATAAGTCAACATTTTCTTTATGAAATAATTGAGAATGTGATTTCTTTTGATGCCCTTGATATTGTACTTGGGAGTCCATATATATATACTTAGGTGTGCTATTTTTTTGAGGGCTAACCAATACAAGTGTGTTGATGAGGGAGTCAACTACATTATCAAGGGTTACCAATGCAAGGCACAAGTCACAATGATAAGTTTTAATCATGTTATAAAACTAATTCAAAATACCAAGTAGTTTTGTTTACTTTCATTGAAGGGTAAACAAGAAGATGGAATTGATATTTCTTGTAGTATGCCGTCCTGTTTGTGCTCTGAATTTTTTTTTCCTGATTTTGTTTGAGCTGTTTAAATTGTTTTTGCAATAAAAACAATGGCAATAATAGTGCAGATAAAAGATATATTATAGCACCTTTACAAACTCAAAAGAATGAACAAAACTCAGAAATAATACTACTAAAAATTCTAGATTTAATTCATGATCTGATTTTTCAATATTTCTCAAATATAATGACAACCCAATTCTTAAAATGACATAACATATGAAAATCCCACATACCTACAAAATGTAGCCAATAAATAACTGGAACTGCTCACAAAATATTCATTCCGAAGGTGCCAAAATGCTTCTTGAATGGACAGCTAGGTCTGGAAATGACCAACAACAGAAAAACACTCCAATAAATGCATTTTCCAGCTCTTACAAATCTCAACGTCTGCCCTAGAAACCTCACGTGGCCCTTCAAGAAGTGGTATGACTCTAGGGAGAAGATTTAACCAGCAAATAGAGATAAACCCTCTACAATCTTCTCCAAATCTATTCTCTTTAAATCTGATATATAATAAGCTCTAAAAATTCTGATATGTAACCTTTAATAAGCCCAAATGTGACATTTGAATGAAATCACCAAGTACTCTCTAGATTGTATCTCTCAACAACGTAGAGAATGTCGCCTGCAAGGGTTTTTGTCCTCGCAAAGCAAAAATGAAGAAGTAATCTCCTCCAAGACTAAATCAATATCAAAATCAAACTCAACATGCCCAAATGAGAGCCCCAATCCTCCTTTTATAGCTTTTTAGCCGCTTTTTTGGAAAAAAACACTTTTTGCTTTTTTGCTATTAGGAATGTTTTTCCTTTCATTGTTTTTCCAAAAAAGCACTTCTTTTGCTTTTTGCTATTTTTCCGGGAATGCTTTTTTCGCTTTTATTTTATAAGAATCACTTCCCTTGTTAATCTCCCAATGTAGCATTAGATAATAAAGGCTCATTCATTAAAATAAATCACTTTTAATTTACAATTTCGTCTCTATAGCCCCTTTATTAAATAAATAAATAAAAATAACGATAAAGTTAAATCTTTATTTTAACTTTATTAACTTGTAACTTAGCTTTATTTAATTTAAAGCCCCTAGAATATATCAAAGTCGAGATCATCATCAAAATTAGACCCGCCAGCAATACTAAAAATAGGAAGCATGCCAACTAACTTTGTTGTTGCCCATAATTGAGTTATTAAAAATAGTGTAGGAGAATAAACCCGAAAAAGGCGCTAGAAAAAAGCCTTAATGCTCATTCAATTGTTAGAATACAAAATTACACCTGATACTGCTTCCAAGATTCCCTGACCTTAATCATTAGCTCAAGGGAATCGATTGAATAGGCTAATGACTCCACCATGCTGAACTAGCTTAGGAAGGGGGCATTACACCCAGAAAGTCAGTGACAACTGCACTGTTAGAGAACCTGAAAATGGGGACATTACATTTTTTAATTTTTTAACATAAAACGAAACGTTTGGATGAGATGTTGGCATCTTTTTAGAAAGTGTTTTATATTTTATTTTGTTTGTTGAATATTATTTAGTATGGCTTTGCAATCAGTAGTATCCTTGATAATGCCTTTCTGATTATTCATCTTAGCACAATTAATTAGCATTTATTATGTTTCAACTTGATTTATTTTTCAGCTGATTTCAGTTAGAAATTAGAACGGTGTAGCATTTTATTACTGAAATAACCTTTCTATAAACTGCCTGCTTTTCTTATGCTTTGTAGTAGTTTCTTTAAGATACAATTTTAATGTGGAGGTGAATATGCACACATATGGATGATTTTTGTTGCACACATACATCAATAAGCATTAGTGGTTATTAACTGGCTTTGACATGGTTATGAAAAAAGAAAGCTGCTATTGACAGTAAGAAGGTGCTTAAATATTTGAATATGATTTCTCTCATTACTTTCTTGTCTAGAATACTACATTTTTCCATGGAATTATGAGAGCATTTACTAATGCTCCGTCTTTCATTGTATTCCATTTCTTGAGAACACTAGCACCTTCCATTTAGTTCTTGTATCTGTGATTCGTCTCAAGATGTCTCCATTGCACTGTTCTTGCAGTGATACTCTATTATGTGAAACTGGTGCTAAGTTGCAACTCAGTATAACTTGACATTCCTTATTGTATAATCAAATCTAGCCCGAAATAAATATGCTTGATAACAAATTTTTATGCAGCAATGCTGGTGCCAAGGTTGAGCTGTACAATTATATGATCATAGCCTGTTGCCGGTTGGAAAATCTATATTATTGATGTTTTCTAAGAAGAAAAGTTTACTCACTATTTGTAAAAGGTTAAAATAAACATCTTTTTCTGTGTCATACGTGCTAGATCTTTCATGTGGAAGGAAAGTATTCCTTGAAAGGAATTAACCTTATTTGGAGGGTAGCTCTCCTTCCCATGAGGCATAGCAAACAAACCAATGCACCATCTGCCTAAAGGAAAGGAGCAAGGAAAAACCATATTTCCACATTCTAACAAGAGATTATTTTTTGAACTATATGGGTTTATTAGATGCTGTGGCTGGTGCAATTCTTTATTTCTATGAATTTGATTTTCTTGAATCTTACTGTCTCTTATAGAGGTAATTGATTACTTTGACAAATGATTTGCAGAAACCGGGGAAGAATGTAGATTTAGTTCGGGTATATGCCGAGAAAATTAGAGACCACAAGGAACTAGAGTCAAGATGGGCCATTCTAAGTGAAACAAGGGTTGAATATTTCCGAGGAAAGGACTTTGTTTCCTTTTTCAAAAATCATTTAGAGCTTAAGGAAGTATTGGGAACTGAGTACTCATCTTTGGAAGCTGACAATATTGGAAATCTTCTCATAAGACGGAATCTTATTGTGCGATGTGACCGAGTGGTGAAGACAGTTCGACCAGGAAAGAAGAAATTATCAACTTGGCCAGCGCATTTGGAGCTTTTCGAGGTATAGTCATGCTGATTGTGGAAGGAAAATATACATGTAACATCTGCTTTGCATAATGTAAAATCAGTTTATTATAGCCAAAAAATTTGTTATTCTTAAGTTGCCATACTGTACACCTTTTAAATTGTATTTTCTATGTCGTTCATATTTTTGTTACTTTAGCTCAATTCACATTATTATAAGTTTCATGTTTCTAAGATCTAGTGTAGGAATATGAGATTTTTGCCTATCGGTACTGACACCCTGGGCATATCCTTAAGCAAATCACAAGATTTGCTACATTCTTCATGCTTTACATTCCAAATGGTCTTCAACTTGAAAACTGTGCTTTCAATAGAGTAAAACACACTTATGCCTTCAGCTTCATTAAAAAATCAAGGCAACTCAAATAAAAACCTTAGCCTCCATTTCTGACAGTAGAATATGCAAGCATATATTGCTTCCAATTACCTTCATGCATGGGCGGGTGACCAATTTACAAGCACGTTGTATTTTCAGCAATTATCACTCGCTAAAGAATTAAAAAGAAATCATAATAAATGTTTCCTGATCAACCATAGATAAAACTTTTTCTTTGCATCAGACTTAATTGAACAATTAAAGCAACTCTCCAACTCAATTTACAACCTAAAAACTCCTTTTTTAACTTGGACATCATCAACAAGCAGCTCCTGGAAGTATTATTTACATGGCTTTCTCTATGCATCAATCATTAGTTGTGCGCCTGACATAGCCAATCAATGAGATCAAACACCACATGATCAAATAACATTATGAATTAGGGTAAAATAGTGAAAATTTGAAATTCCTAGAAAAATTTATTAACCCATTTATGGTAAATATTAAATGAAAATGATTTGATTTGCCAATCATGCTTTGTACCACTTTCATGTGTTACATCTGCTTTTTCTGCTATGCTTCAATTTTCATTGCCATATGAATTTGTTTACACCTTGCACACTATATTGCTATCATCAACAACCATACTGTCTGTTGGCTTGCCTTTGGCACCCAAGTTTTAAAATTTTAAAACCAAGCATCACAAAGAAATTTCCTCAAATTTTCCCACCCTTTATAATGGCTTTTATTAATAATGTTGCTGTGAAGTTATGCTTTGTAAACGGGCAGCGTTGCGGAAGTTATTGAACTTGAACCTTGTACTGTGAAGTTCAAGGTTCAAAGTTCAAGTTCACTAGTTCTAAAGTGCAGATCCAAGTTCAGGTTCACAGTTCAGATTCGGGTCAAGTACCCCAAATCATGAACTCGGTTCATGTTCAAGATTCAAGTTTTTGTGACCCAAATCATTACCGGGAACCAGATTTTAATGCTTTAATTTTCGGGTTCAAAGATGCCAAAACAATTAAATCATACGTTTTGTGTGTCCTATGCTAAAAAGATTTCTGGGTTATGCTCTACATGGCTCATGTAGCCTACATTAAGATTTCACGGGAAACAGAGCTATCAGCAAAAAGTTATGTAGGTTTTTCTATTGCAGTTTAAGGGAGTAATGTTGTATTGAACTTGAACCTTGAACTTCACAGTTCAAAGTTCAAAGTTCAAAGTTAAAGGTTAAAAGTGTGAAAGTTCAGAATTCAATATTCCAGCAGGTTCAAAGCAGTTCAAAAAGTAATGTGCTTTCCGCGGCATGAACTTTGAACCGAAAAGTTCAAGGTTCAAAGGTTCAAAGTTCGAAGTTGGAAGTTCGAAAGCCCAGAGTTCAAAACAGAGGCTCAGAGGATGCGTCGTCGAACTTGAACCTTGAACCTCAAGTTCAAAGTTCAAGGTTCAAAGTGCAAGTTCAGGTTCGCAGACCCAATAGACTACCATTCCAAAAGTTCGGTTTAACAGTTTGAACATTCGTCTTTGACACTTTTATGGCATGTGGCATCAATTATGGGACCATTACTAATAAAATGGAAGTCTATTCTATATCATGTTTTATTCTTGAAATGGAGATATATGCAATTGTGAAATTCCTCTTTAAACCCGAATTTGCTGATGACAAAAAAACAATCATGTTGCGGGGGGCATAACTTTCAACTCCACCGTTGGATCAGGTTGAATTTCGGATATGTTTTATAAAACCTAGGTTTCTAAATCCTCACCAGAGGGATTTCCAAAATTGTTTCTGGTTGGAAAGATATGGATAACAGAATACAGGTCTATAAAACTAGACATATTTCCAGATTTTCTGATGACAGAACATTCAATCTTGGTACGGGGCCCATAACTCTCAACTCAACCGTTGGATTTTTCTCAATTTTGGATATGTTGTGCAAAGGAAAGTTGTGCAAATTCCCACCGGAGCGATTGTAAAAATGTTTCCTGGTTTGCAAGATATGGATGATTGTGTGTAGCACTATCAAATTGTCAAATATTTTGGTCCGCCCAGCTTAAAGAATATTTGCATTTTGGGTTAATGCATTTAAATCACTTTTCCAAATTAAATTTAATATATTGATTGATTAAAATAAATTCAAGAATCAGTTATGAATAACTGAAGAAGTTACCAAAACTGAATACTCATTCCATGAAGTTATATATAGCAGTAACGAAAAAAAGGGCAGCTTCTTTTCCTTCAGTCTGTATTGGCTACAGGAGGACATATTTTTCTAAATACAGTTTTCTTTGTAACATGGATAAGAGGAGAAAGAATGTATTTTTATTTCTGCATAGTTTGATTTGAGTGCAGGGATAGGGTGATCAGTTGGTTACTTTTGTTTATGTATTTGGAATAAGGAGAAATGTATTTTCAGATCTGTTGGTATGTGTTAATAATTATAGCCTTTCGGCTAAGATCAAATTGGACAAAAGAATTAATAATTAAATATTATTAATTATAACCCTTTCCCTACTTGTGCAGTTTTATAATAATAAGAGTATTATTATAAAATACAAGTAATTAATATATATGTGATTTTAATTAATTAAGGGCCCATAGTAAGGCCAAGTCGGCACTCTTGGAAGGGTGTAAGAATTAAATACAAACCCATATATATAATGGATCGATTCTAGGAGAGAAATCATCAAAAACATAACATGCATTTCTTCTCCTAGAATCCGAAATAATCAGATTATCTTTCTTCTACTTGGAGCGAATGTGTCTTAGATTTCGACCTATATTGGAGTAGCGAGTTAAGGCAAATCGAAGTGCATGCTGGGCATATTTGGACCAGACATCTGGAGTGCGAATTCTTCCAGCCATATCGAATTCACATAAGGGAAATTCAGATCTGATTTGGAGTGCGAATTCAAGGGCTTGAATTCGCATGTTGGAAGATCAATACTATATCAACGTAGGGCTGGAAATCAGACCTGTGATTGCAGCATCTGGACTTTGCATTGAAGGCAGATCCATATGTATTTCATCCATTGGATCTCAAGCAAATTGGTGAACAAATTGGGTACCATCTTTCCACCTTGTTTGTAGTTTTTATATTATCTTTTTAAAATTTTTAAAAGCCATCTATAGATTGTTCTTTTCCTTGCATTAAACTGAAAATCTTAACAGTATGGACATTTATTTCTCTGATTGAAATTGATGTGTTGGTCACTTCAGTCATATTCTAATTATTGTCTTGTTTTCTATTGTCAAATATATGTGCGTATTGCAAAATCTGTAGGTTTTGTATATCCATATATATTGCAGAATGAAATGTTAAACTTTCCTCTGTTCCTGTGTATGTGGGAAGATCAAATAGATGGTTTGTGTGCAATTTATTTGTTTCTTTCTCAGTCATTTAAACCTTGAATCGCACTTACTCCATGTTGATGGGTAAATGCCAGTTACCTTTGTGTCTTCTGGTTAAAGAGATAACCAGCAATTTATTCATTGTATATCTTATAAGAGGGAGCTGTACCTCTCAATTCAGAGGAAGATTATCGATTCAATGATAATCTATCCAACTGTTAGTACTCTTTGTCCTTCATTTTGGGCTCCATGTTCTAGGCTATCGATGTCTTTCATATCTGTGTTCAGGGCATAACATCCATGGCCAGTGTTTAGTAATACTCACTCTGTAACCATTTTGAGCTACATTATCCACATCACATGCTACACTTGTTGCGTTCACTGTCTATTTTACTGGTTTGGCTGCAATCTCATGATTTGACTTTCTTCTATCAACTCTTCGTTTCATGTCAGTTTACTTATCTCATTTAGCATTTCTGCTGGTGAATTTCCTCTGTGAATAAAAGCAGCAATCATAATTAAGTTGCTTTGATTTAAGCTTTCATAAGTGAAAAAAATCCATCCTTAATGTGTTCAATTGAAATGGATTAGCAATATCTAATGCTGAAATTAATTGGTTGAATCATCCATGTTGATGACTAATACTATGCTATCGTATAAAGGTCCTTTGGTTATTTAGATACGCTTTGGCCATGTAATATCCATTCTCTGCCATCCGCTACCCACACAATATTATGCTTTTCCACCAGCAGTTTTTGCAGATTATCAACGGTCTTGTGCACCTTAATTATCACTATTTAAACCTTCTGGTCAGTCTCATTCACACTTTTTCAGAATAACTTCTCCAGTAGCCATCCTCATGCATTAGCAGATTGATGCAGCTACTTGAGATGGAAAATCTGCTACATTGTCAACAACTTGCTGCGTTTAATTGGGAAAAACAAATTAATATTTATTAATGTTAATAAAGCTAATATCTCATATTACGAAAAACCAAATAACAGTTGCAAGATCAATACAGAAAGTTTCAGAGTTTAGGTAATAACCATATTTCTAAATTTTTACTGCATAGAGTGTTAGTCTTGAAAATTCTGATTTGAGGATTTCTTTTGTAGACTGCAAAACTAAACAAATGTATTTTTTCTACAAGTCAACGTTATAGCAGTCCTTGTTGGCATTAGGTAGTGATGTAATGGCTTTAGGTGCGGTTGTTGGTGATTGTGTTAACCAACAACCGTAAATCTTGTCATTCAAATAGCAAGTCTTTATGTCAGGGTAGGGTTGCTGCTATCAGGTCCTCCCTGTGCTGACCAATCTGTATTAAACACCACCTATATGTGAAACTGTGACTATTTCTATATTCTCAATGTTGTGCCATTACGTTGCTTACAGTTGCAATCGATGTTTCTTGGTAGTGTAGAGTTTTATGGGCAAACATCACCCATTGTCCAGATAAGTTTGCTATCAATCCATGAAGATAAATCTGGAGGTGGGTGATGTGAAACAAATAAATTAAAATGTGGAGACAACCCTATTCTAAGACAGATGATCTTAGGAATATTATGGTCTGTTGGGTTCCTTAATAAGCTGTATCAGAAGCTTTATCTTCCTTAATATTTAATTTTAACATCTCTTGACAGTGTTATTTTTTTTAAATATATGTAATTGTTGCCTGTTTAGCTTCTTATTTTACTCAAGCTTGATGGTTCATCTCTGTTTGTTCGTGTTAATTATTTCCTACATTCTCTTATTGGTGTTTATATTGATCTGTTGCTTTCTTTTATACACTGCTCTATGCTGCTTCCATTTTAGAGTTGTAATGGGCCTTGAGAGGGCAGATTTTGTAATCGTTTCGCACACTATTAATATTTATCTTCTTTCAGAACAAAAAATGTTCCGAGAGTCCTAGATAGCAGAGTAGCCGGAAACTCCTTTGCCCCTCCTTGGGTGCACGTATCCCCGTACCCGTATCCGTATCCGTATCAGATACGGATACAATATGGCTTGGATACACATCAGATTCCCTACCCACGTGTGCCCAAAAATATTTTCGACTATGCCAAATACTATGTCATTTGATTTTTAAAAAAATCGACATAATCTTCATTAACTTAATTTAAAACAAACTTCAATCAAGCAACTTTTTTTAGTTGGTATAAACAAAAACCTACTCCAAATGAGGAAGAAAAATGAAATGTTTATCTATTTCAGCTAGCCATTTTTAAAATGTTGTAAATATTTAAACCAACTAATAATTATTATGTAACAATTATATGCCTATATTGCTTTTGACGTAATGAGAATATCCTCTAATAACTTAGAAAATTGTGTTAAATATATGTGTATTTGTTTTTTATGAATGTCGTATCCACCCGTATCCATATTGGGGGTCTTAGAAGAAGGCCGTATCCATATCCGATACCATACCCGTATTTGTATCCGTATCCGTATCCATGCAACTTTGCTAGATACTAATTAACCAACGCACTAGACATTCTGCTGCATCAAATATACACATTGTACACATTATGTAAGTAAGACATAATTGGGCACAATTTAGCTTCATTTATTAGGGAAAATGAAAAGTAATATATATTTGCTTTAAAATCTAATTTGGACCCAATTTGATAACGGAATTCTCTTATGAAACCATCATCACAGTTATATTCCTTTTTCTTCAGACACAAATCTTAGTTTTTTAGACCTTGCATGTCTGAAGGCACCATAACCTTGTTCTTAAGAGATACAACTTTAAGTTGAACTGACCTTACGCTTTTTCTTTGTACAGAGAATGTGAAATCTTAGAATTATGTATGACTTTGGATCTGAATCATTATTATTGGTTCGAGCATGACGGTACAGTTGTCTTTCTCTACACTTAACGTTAATTCATCTAAAATCTTTGTGAAGATTGTTACCCAATTTAATTATTGGATTCTAACCACTCCCATATTCTCTTTTCTTCAGAGACGTGATTCTCAATTTAATACTTCTTACATTTTCAAAGGCAACCCAACCTTGTTCTCAAGAGATACAAATTTAACTGACCTTATTATACTTTGTCCTCATGCACAGATTGTGAAACCTTAAAATTTTATGGAACTTTGGATCTTAATCATTATTGATTGGTTTGATCATAGTGTTTAGTTGTCTTTCTCCACACTAAATATTAAGTCATCTAAAACCTTCGTCAAGATTATTTTCTGTTCGGTTCATCTCCTTATATATATATGTATGTATATATGTATCGATATATGCATGTATATGCATATCTATGTATGTATGTATATGCATATCTTTATATTTATGTATATGTATATCTCTGTATGTATGTATATGTATACATATATCTGTATGTATGTATATGTATATATATACATATTATATGTATATACATACATACATACATACATATATATATGTATGTATGTATATACATATATATATATATATATGTATGCATATATATTATATGTATATGTAATATGTATATATATGCATATATGTGTGTGTGTGTGTGTGTTTATATATATATATTTCACCCTTCTAAATGATATTTAGTCTATTCTTTTTGTTCTTGGTCTGTAACATTGACATTTTGTGCACCAACTTTTCTATCCTTATTTCTATTATGTCACATTTAACTTTAAGCATGCACAGTGAAACAGAAATACGACCAAAGTCTTCTAATTCTAGAGGAAAGGTAGCCAAATTTTATAGCTATCACATTTGGGGTGAAAAATGAAACAGCTAGATGTAGATTTAGGGCCAAGGTAGAGATGAAGGAAACCGAACACAAAGAAGAAGGAGAAGTAAACAATAGAAGCTATTGTATCGGGTTTACAATTGCAACTCAAGGTTCCTATGATGATCTAGGGGGTGATTTTTTCCATAGATCAGATGAAATGTTTCTTTTGGTTAGGGGCTTTAGAGCCCCTCACAAGAGGCAATTGGTCAAGGGGTACTTGCAATTATGTAATTTAGATGTTACATTTTGTTAAACATATGGCATGCACATGCTTAGACCTGAAATAGCTCTTTTATTTGCTTAGTTATCAATTCAACAGCCCCTTCTACCCGCAAAGCTTAATATTTTTATTATGTGCATTCTTGAGAAGTAACAATGACACGCCATATTTTGCACAATTATTTTACAATAAAATTACTAATTGTAAGCCAAGGGATGCAATTTACTTTTCTTTTGAGATGTGAACCATGTTGGTGCTTGAACTTGTGGTTGTGTAGCTCCCATCAAATGGAAGTTCAAATGCCTTGCTTTTCTGATTCAACCTTGAAACAGTTAAAAGCCTTTCCGTTTTGTATCCTTTCATGGAAAATATTATCATATATATTCTTGAACGTGCTTCTTTATACAAAATGGTCGCCTTGGGATCTTTTTATGTTTCAACTATGAACTTGGACTTTTGTTTTGGTTCCAATATGATTTTCTTTCCTTCTACCAGAATGGTTAGTGATGATCAATCAAATGGAATCCCTCCTCCAAGGTCCTTGTAAAAGTTGTGTGTTCATAACACACCATAGCTAGCAAGAATGCCTGCCACTAAGATAGTCATCATGATCCTCTTGTTTGTATGTACTGCAAGGGCAACCTACACATTTTTCAACTATCCAACACCTGTCCAACAAGTTGCACTAATTTGGATTCGAACAAACTTCCTGAAGGTCTTTGTGCATGATTAGCTCAAGGCATTCATTACCTTGAGTTGCATCACATCATTTGATGCTCGTGTCTATAATACAATTGTTCAACTTGTACCTTCCTCTGCAAAGGAATACATAGAAGTGCCTAGGCTTGTTTTCAACTGGTACAGTTTTTTTTAATTAATGCATGTAGATATAGAAGCAAAGGCAAAAAGATGTTTTGTGACATGTCTTATGAAATATACCCCCGTTTGATATTTGCAAATATTGACTAAGATAAGAAACCAAACTAGTATTCTCAGAACAGGAAAGGAAACCTTACAACTCAGATTCAAACAATATATCAATTCAACAATTTCACAAAATCACTGCACCAGTTGCATGCCCAAAAATAAACTGTGCAATATTCAGGATATATATATATATAATCTTTACAATTTTCAGAAATTCTAAACCGCAGAGGCAAATCTGAATTTATACAATCTGACATACCGATTACCAACATACATGCAAACTTCTCACATATGAAAGTTTGACTCAGACGAGGTCAGAAATAAGTGATAAGCTTGCGTTAGATGCACTAGCATAGCAAATATAAACTCTCCCAGTCTGAAGAACACCACACGAGTACTACTGCCAAAACGGTGGAGGTGGCATAGCTTGTAGTGCAAACTTCCTCTCACAGTTGGTGCCGGATCTGAGATTTACTTCCAGCCCTATCACCAATCCAGCCATGGATTCATGGAAGTGGCTAAAATAGTAAAATACAATGAGAAAAGATGTGTGTAGGTGAGGTTTTTGGCTCACCTCCAATTTGTTCACCGAGATTATCACCTCAGTGAAGTATCGTGCTGGAAGGCAGTTTTCTTGAATCCGTGATGCTTTCAAGTCCATGCCAACCTCTATTAATACCCATGCTCTCCTATGTCGGCTAGGAAGGAATCCACTTACAAAAACTTAGATCATGTCGGCCTAACAAGGAAAATCCGATGCAAACAAGAGTCGGCCCAAAAGGGACCGTTATTCAATTATTCAATAATTTTATTTATTAATAATTCATTTATTAAAGATTCTATTTATTCATTTAAGAAAATATCAGTGTTACCCGGGGACGCGTGTCCAGCATAATTTGACCTCTCCCAAAAATGGGGACGTCCCGGGAACTTAGAAACTTTCAGAAATCCGTCCCCTAGCTGTCCCATAAAATAAATGTTTGAATTTTGATAATTTGTTTGAGTTCCACTCTCATGTGAACTCTCGATTTAAATTATTTAATACAAATGCTATATGTTAAGGTTTTATAATGTTTATAAGCATGCTTTATCCATGTTTTCATATGAATATTAAAAATTTTCTGTATTTTTTATATAGCTGTCCCCACTGCCGTTCCCTACCGTCCCCTGCTCCTTGAAAAAAAATCTGTCTCGGAAACCTGTTTCTCCTTCCCACCGTCCCACCATCCCCGAAACCCGGGGTAACATAGAAAAATATCCATGACCTTTAATGTGATGTCTTTTTTCAAACTAATTTTATATTGTTTAGTGTCCACTTTCAATATTCTCTTATTCTGTAACTAGACCAATCAGAAAATATATCCCAAAATTCATAGAAGTTGTTGCTTGTTTGAGCAATCTTATTATTTGTAATTTTGTATTCACTATTTTCCAATTCTATGTTTTGTTCTTCCAAATGGTCGGCATGAGTTTCAAGAGTAGAACCGACCTGAACAAAGATTTGTCTACTTGGAGGTCCACATGTGTACGAATATTTATTTCTATGCGAGAATTTGGTTTAGTTTCCCCTAGATCCTTTGGGTGTCTTGAAGTATTTCATTTTAGCCTCATGGCATTGGCTGGTTGTGATTAGATTAGTGTGTAGTATAGATTTCATTTCCAGCCAATTTTGTGGTTGAACTTATTATTGATTGACGCTCTTGTGTAAGAATCAATGTGACATGTTCTATTAATCTGTCTTTCTTCACACACATCTAAGATGCAAAATATAGGGCCATTATTGTTACTTTGTATAGATGGCTTTAAAATAAAATAACTCTTAAATAAATGGAATAATTTGAAATTATATATATTTTTAAAAATAAATATATTAAGATACTAATTTATTTATCTTAGGATTTTATATAAAAAAGTGTTAATTTATATTTAGAATTACATAGCTTTAATTATGCCCCTATTAGTATTATAGTTAAGATAAAAGGGCCCGCCCTTCTCATATTTAAACCCCTTAAGATGGTCCCAAAGAATTTCACCCAAAGCACTATATTAACTATATTGAAGTTTTACCATGCCAACAAACCACACTCTGGTTCCTGACATGATAAGTACAAAACCTGAGATGTGGTCCAATATGTTATGTTTTGAAGAGACACTAGGAAAGTCGAGAATGTGCGGCAGAATTCTTTCATGAAAGTACGATAGCCATGAAATTGATGAAAGATAAAAACGAGCCGTCTTCCTAAATCTTAAAATGGATTAAGGAGATGGGACACGATGGTTCACATAACTAGTAATGTTCTCAATTATTCTATATTGAATGTTTGTTTCCAACGAGAACTGGGCATGCTTCCTCCCGTAGTAGAGAAAACAAGGGATTATTTGGTATTGGAGGAAATAAACCGTAAGGGAGGTGTCTATTTTTAGACCCCGGTATTAAATCTAGGTCATCAGCAAATAAATTTCCTTCATTGGACCTATATATGGTTTATTGATTCAGATCACAGATTTTATACAAAAGTAATAGATCATTGGTTCAATATCTGTGATTGCTTTACTTGCCCGTCACTGTATTATTCATTCAGATTAACATTTCTCTTATATTTTTTTTTATCTTTGATTGATCTGTTCTGTTATGACAGATTGCTATCACTGTTTTAGAATAGATTGAATGCAATGTAGCTTATCAATCACTTTGTATATCTGTAGGTTTTGATAAGTGAACTTGCAATATCTGCATTCATGCTTTTGGGGTGGTTCAGAAATTGGGTCTAACTAAAGAACTATTTGACAGCACGTTGTTGTGATAGCCCTTATGGTGTTTAGTCAAGTCCCTTTGTAGGTGGTTGATCATAGTAGGAACCACATCTTTTTGTTGTTTCCTGTGTGACTAATTAGATTTCAGTTATATAACAGATTTCAGACATTACAATTTTCAAGATTTTATAACATTTGCAATTCCAAATTTTGACAATCGATTCAGGTTTTCCTTTCAGTTCAGATAGCTTTTTCAATTTGGAATCCTATTTTCCAAAAATCTAGAATTTATTATCTTGACTGGTAGGTTTCAGATTCATATCAATTTCAGCTATTTCAGATTAAACTCAGAAGTTTTATTGTTTGAGTTCCGAGTAGTTTCAGATTTCAGGTATTACATTGCTTCCAATTTTATGGTATTGCAATTCCAAATTTCTACAGTTAGCTCAGATTTCCCTTCCAATTCAGATTGGTTATTTCAATCCAGATCTCAATTTTCAGAAAATCCTGATATTCTTATCTCAATGTTAGGTTTCAGATTTATACTAGGTTCAGGTTCAGGTTCAGATTTCTCTAAGGCAGTGATCAACTGAGGATCATAACCAAATAACTCTTAGGTACTAATCAAGATAAGCTATGAGAGTACAACTACAGACGAAGGGTAGTGTAAATTTTCCAAAGTATATGATGTTATCATTTTTCTGAGAATGAGGTAAGTATACTATCGTTTTATGTTTACCCTGCAGGATGGCAGGATCAAGTGCTCTGATACCATTTGTAATGCACCTTACTGAAAGGCTACCTATTTCCCAATAATTAACATACATTATTAAACATTATTATGCCTTAAATTAAATTATTGAGACTAGAAAACATCTAATTCTTCATAATGTAATAAATAACCAATTATATTTAGGGTTTGTTGTCCCTACTTTCCTAACCCTAGCGGAGGACAGTGGAATTTGTTGTCTGTAATTTTGAATTTACAAAATTAAGACAACACTTCGAAATTTTTGATAAATTCGTAGTTTTCCTCTCTAAGATAGGAGTTGAGGATAATTCTTGAAGGCAATTAGTCATACCTTGCTTCGACCTAAGTTTTTCGTCCTTTGGATGTCAATTTTCAAGCTTTTTGACAAGTTCTTGGTTATTTTGGCTATTTCTTGTTTTATTTTTCTGATTGCGAGTACTTGATTTGCGAAAGTCTTGAGCTTGTAATTACTTTTTCTTGTTTGTTTTGATCTCCCTTAAGTGTCTTGAATCTTTCGTCTTTTTCGTTTTAAAGTTTTTGAGTCATCAAACACAAGTTATGCGTTGAAAGCATGTGTTTTTCTTAAGGAAAAATATAACTTATAATACATGTTATCGGGTTTTTAAATCCCGATTGCAAGTATTATATTCTTTAAACATGTTGCTTGCAAAATGAATCCTAAAACCCGACATGCCTTTGTCGATCTTTAAAATTCATAATGCAATTGTTTTTAACTTTTAAAGGCTTTTAAAAATCCCGACTTCATTGTTGTTGGGCTTTTTTCCATACAATACAAGTATTTTCAAACTTGTAAAATGCTTTATGAAAACCGATGCTTTTATAAGACTTGTAAAATAAATTTCAAAGCCCGAAAATTCAAATATTGGCATTTTGGAATTAAGTTGCAAGCTTGTCAAAGGTAAATATAAACCCGATGGTTGTAATGGATTTAATAAATCTCGACCTAAGCTTAATAAGGAATATGTTGGGCTTCTTGTCATATATTACAAGTAAAGAAAACTTGTCAAACATTTTATTAAACCCGAAATACTCCTTGTGTTGGGATTTTCTCTTCATTATGCAAAAAACTATGCCTGCGACTAGGGTTCTAAGGCCCGAACAAGGAGTCTTGTGAATTTTCAGGCTTACATCGTGGCGAATGAAGACCATAGTTGGAGTATTTTGCGCGTTTTTTGTCTCTCAAAACTTTGCCATTTGTTCAGATGCGTTGGCAACTGGGAGATGCATTCATGGACGAAGTTTTCCATTCCTATTTGGTTTCGACCTCTTCCATTGGCCATCTTAAAGCCCGCGTGGGAGGATTCTTCATTGTTTGCAGAGTTTAGGGTTCTTTTTGTGTGCAGATTGGAGGTGTTTTACTAAGACTTTTCTTTCTTTTTTTCTTCTGCTTCAAAGGTCGCCATACTTGATCGTGTTTTAAAGCTTTTCAGGTTTTCAATTGGAAAAGGACACAATCTAACATGACAATAGATCTTCATGAGTATTCAAAATTAATTATTCTTGCAGGAAGAGCGAAAGACGTTGACTTGGCTGTTGAGTTCTTTTCAGAGATAGAATCTAGAGGAATTAAGAAGGAAACTTCAGTCTACAATGCTCTAATGACTGCATATGTTTGCAATGGTCTTACCACAAAAACTCTGGCATTGTTCAATGACTTGAAGAGGGATCCAGACTGTAGTCCTACCATTGTGACCTATAATATACACTTATCTACCTTTGGGCATTCAATGCTTGTTGAGCATATGGAAATGGTCAATCAAGCAATTGAGGAGTCAAGCCTCCCTCCGATATCTATACCTATAACACTCTCTTTGCTGGTTACTTAACTGCCTGGATGTGGGATGAAATGGAAAGACGCTTCGTAGAGCCAAATTCTTCCACTTATTCTCTGCTGGTTAGAGGCTATGCATTCTCAAGACAATTGAACAAAATGGAAGAAGCATTTAACCATTTGAAGGGGCAGATATATGAGAAGGATGTGCCCATAATTCAGGCTATTATCCATGCATGTTTTAAGAGTACCGATGCAACAAAAATGACAAAAATTGACGAGTTACTGAAATTTATACCTAAGAACGAGTATAGGCCTTGGTTAGATGTGATACTGATTGTACTCTATGCTCAAGCAGATGCTGTTGAAAAAAAATGTAAACTTCCATAATTGGAGCACTGAGTTGTCGCACAATGGTTACAACGATGAGTGTAACTCGTTCAGTGAACTACTTATTTCAAATACGATGCAATAGATAAACTGGAAGCTTTTGTGAAGTAAACAAAAACAACAGGCTGGAGCTATGCCATTTTGTGTATCATGGCAGGATGGTCATTTATGGATTTCAAAATCATTTAACTGACATGGAAAATGTCATGGAGGAAATGGAGTCCTCTGGTTTCTCTCCTGTTAAGAAGGCATTTTTGATTTTGTACAAAGTATACATGAAATTAAGGAAACAAGTTGAAGGTAAAAATTGTTGATGTTTTTGAGAATCAGAATAAAAATAAAACAAATAGCAGATAAAGCAAAACGTACAAACACCTGAGATACCTTGGGAAAACCCTCCTACTCGAGGGTGAAAAACCCAACCCCACAAAATAGATCTTTTATTGCATGCAAAAAATAAATACAATATTCTCATGCTTATGATTGATGACTCTTAATAGTCAATCAATAAGCCTTATTCTCGATTTAAACACTTTAGCTAAGAAAATGCAGAATAAAGAAAAACTACAAGTATCTCATAGATACTTCTAACACTGTGAATGTCTTACAATAATAAATCGATCATGCACCGATCGAACATACAAGGATTTTGAAGCAAATCCCACATACATAGAAGATACAAACTTATACTTCAGACACGACAAATCACAAATTACTCCAAAAACAGAGGTCTTGCCTCCAATAGAGGAAAGTCTTAACACACTATTCTATCTACACCCCATAATCTCCTCATCCAGTTTATTCAAAACGATCTCCAAAAGCATTCGAAGAGACTTTGCCCTAGAACACCAAGAGACACTGTCGTTACTTCATAAGAAACCGTCGACAGTTATCATACAAGTATATTTCCAGCTCACAAGCCTGCACAATCCACATGGCATCAAACACAAATTGCCCGACATTAGGAAGAGACGATGATGCCAAGTGCTGTAGCTGTAAACTTCACAAGGGCCCGATTACAGTTGTCTAACATACACGATAATGTAGTTCGTGTTCTTTTCTTTTAGTGAACCACCAACATGCTCTACACTATGCGACCATGAAGCCGCCAGAAGACAAGAGTTCACCACTCGAGAACATTAAACACCCGACGACAGTCATGAAAGGAATATAGAGAGATATCATAGATCAAACTCAGCTGGAATTTAGACAAATATCACCACAAAGAACATAGAGCTATCGAACCAGGTCCAAAAACGAACAAGGAGCGAATTGCAGTTCATTATTACAAAATTCTTCCAGAGAAGCACACGACATTCATCGGAGGTATAATTCTCTCACAGCTACTTGAACTTCAACAAAAATATCTATCATGATTCACGAGGGCAGATTCATGACTGTTGTGATAGTCATCAATGAGGAATAACAGTCATAAATTAAGAAAATGACAATTCTTTTGCATGTCAAAGGACCAATGAAGAAAACAACTTGATATGTCAAAGAGTGATGACACAATGTTGTCACAAAGAACACAATGGATAAACAACCAATAGAATGAAAATGCGTGACAGTGTTGTAGGATTTCCAAGGAGAATGGTCATGCCCATTTCGGGTTCTCAATGCAACATTTCAAGTTTCTGAATGCTTCAATACCTATGTCTTGTCCAAATTTGGGTTTCTAGTAACACATTGCAAGTTGTGTTACAAGAGGTGATATCAAGCTTGTTCTCCTCATGTTGCAAATTCATGTTGCAGCTAAATGTACTTCCCTTGCATATGTAAAGTACAACAAGATCTTCCCATTTGTGAAGGAAATCCCTAGATGATATTCCCATTTACAATGTAATTCCCAAAATTTGAATTTGACTTTTGATGTCATTTTCAAAATAAAAAATTGAAGTTATTCCCCTACTTGTAGTCGGGATTTTAAAGCCCGAATGCAGGTGAAAGTACCTCTACAATATACATGTAATCAGGTTTCTAAATCCCGATTACAAGTAAAAGTCATCTTTCACGATATGTCTATTCATTTGCAATTTGAACTTCCCATTTCTGATTTCAAATGTGTATGTTTTATCTACTTGCAGTGCCCATCAAAAAACCCGAAATTCCTCATTGGCCTCATTTTGAAAGCTGATCCCGTCCTTTTTCCTTCAAATTCGCTTGTCCAAAACCCCTATGTTCTTGTTCTTCACATGCATAGCTCCAGATCTGCAAAGTTCTAGCTTGAAAGATTGTGTTATGACTTCTCCGGTGACTAAAGAATGACACAAAGCAAGAACGACACCATGATAGAGCTAACAAAGAGAGGGATAAGTGATGGGATGATTGAAAGCATATAATGCTTTCAAGACTGAAATGGTCATGAAACATTGAAAAGATGCTTTCCCAGTAAAGGCCACCGTGATGCAAAACAATCAAGGGTGCAAGTACCTGTTCTGGTTCAAGATGCTTCCACCAAACCTAATTACTTCAAGACGGAGCATCCTGTAGCAGCATAAGGAATTTGACAAAGGATGATGTAAACAGAGTCGTGTCTTGTCAAGACACTTAAGAATAGTTTTCAATTATGCACTTGTAATTTCTTTTCGACATATTACATGTAATTGAAAAACAGGTTGTAATTGCAAGTGACCTTTTCACCTGTAAAGTTATTACATGCAATCAAATTCCAGGTCAAGTACATTAGGACTTGCAGTTTGAAGAAGTCAAAGTTAGTTATGGAATAGGTCAAAGTTTGTTGGGTTTCTCCCACCTTTTTCTCTCAGCCCCTCACCTATATATAGGAGGGAGCCTGATTGTAATTTTTATCTTTTGGCCATGCATGAAAGCTCTGTCAGTTTGTATATGCACTCTAAGACTTTGAGCTTTGATGTAAATTAAATTGCTTTCAATAAAAGAGGCAACTTGCTTTCAGACTTTGGGTTGATTCAAGGTGTTATGTGACAACATTTTCTGGATATTGATTGTGCGTTTTGTGCTTTCGTTCAAGAGGGATTTGAACTCAATCTTGCAGACTTTGAGCTGCATATTGCGTTTAAAGTTATAATTTGGTTTCAGATTTGGTCTTGTAGACTTTGAGCTGCTTATCAAGTCTGAGATCAACATAGAATGCTCAAGAAAGGAAATAGCTTGCAGACTTTGTGCTGCTTCATTTTCTTCATTTGTGCATGCAAGGTGGAATATGTGTTGGAGACTTTGAGCTGCACATGTGTTTCATTCTTGTTCTCATAATCTCATAAGGGGTCACTGAAAGACTTTGAGCTTTTGTGAACTCCTAAGTTACTGAAAGTTGTTGGTACGCTGAAGGTTATTCTTATGTCTAATCTTTGGTTTATCAGGATTATTGCTCCAACGAATACTTTGTAAGTGAAATACACCATTGATTGAAGATTGTATTGTAACAATAACATTGTTCTGAAATAAGAGAATAGGATGATTGTCCCGCCCTGATTTAGCTTAGTGTAAATATAAGTAGTTAAGTGTTTTGTTGATTCTAGTAACAATAAGAAGGGGAAGCCTTCCCTTATAATTAGGAGAGACTACATCTCACACTGTGGTTGGAACCACTATTTTGCACTTGATCCTTAAAACTGTCGGTTGCAAAACATCCACCCAACATAATTATTGTGCTAGGGCACTTGGAAACCATCTACAAACAAGCTCCCTCAAGGTTTTAGGAACACATGTTCATACCCATCTTGGGACTTCTCCCTCGAGGCTTTAAAAATACATTTCCTTACCCCATCTTGGGACTTACCCATCTTGTGAGGAATTACTCTACCTCTCCCTACACAAACCTGTAATGTCTTCTTTATGGGACATTAGAAGTCAATTAAATAATTATGTTTTAATTTGTAAATTTTTTTCAAATTTAATGATGACTTATTTTAATTAATTAATAAAGAATTAAAATGAATTTAATGGCAATTTTAGTGAAAAATTAATAAAGTCATTTTATTATTATTCCCCTATTTTCAAATTTAAAGGGGGGAAATAAAGAGACAGAGAAAAGGAATCTAAAGAGATAAGCAGAGGGAAAAGGAAGAGTGACAGGGATGTGCTATTAAAGAACATTGAGAGGCTCGTTCTGATCATGCTTGGTTTATTATTTTCTTTTGGAGAATTTGGTAGCTTCTAGCTTTCAGTTTTGAAACTTGAGGACGGAAACCTTCAAGATTTCTTGGTCAATTGGATGGAAACCAAATTCGACTCCTAAGGTGGATTCATATGAGATTCACATTCGAGCTTCACTGTTGGTGAAATTCGGGAAGTCTTCAATGAAGACTAATTTCAGAGGTATCACTAATTTTCTAAGTTAAGTTTTTTTTTTTAATTTATAGATTAGTGACTACCAAAGGGGCTTGCTCCCTTACAGACATCATCATCATATTACATCCACCTGGCAATGGTAAGGTAACCATCTGCTAGATCATTAAGCCTCTCCAACTGAGTGGCTGAAACAAGGTCTCCATTGTTGGCTACAAAAGCAGCAAATGAGTTCATATCCAGATCAAAAAGACCAGTTCTGAACAGATTTAGAGCCTCAGCAACCTTTTTCTTTTTAGCCACAACCTCTGCATCAAAGACCCCAGTGATCAATCCTTTCTTATGTTCAATTTTCATTCCCATCATGGCCACCACCACTGCATGCTTATATTCTTCTTTGAGCATAGCATCCAACATTTTTGAAGCCATATATACTGCCCCAAAAGCTTCAACAATATTGTAACAGATTTTTTTCCACCAACACCCCATTGTGGACATGACTGGATGAGAGGGGACCAATCGCCTTCTTAATTGTTGGTAACAAGCAATCATCTTGGAATTTAAATAGCATTCCCAATTGGTTATCCACATCCGTCTCTCCACAGTTGCAGTATATGCCAAAATGGACGCACCCTGCCATTCTCACAATTAGTTGCTCTCACTATGAAACTCTTTGATGGTTGAAGATAGTAGCAAATAGGAAATATATGGAGCAACTCCACATTGATCGAAGTGGAATGGATAAGAACGAATCGCAACCTTCCCAAAAAAGCTTTGTTTGAAGTTTGGAAACTCTTAAAATAAGCTTCTTCATACCCATTTTCTGTTAATTATATTCCTTTTCAGCCCAAGATCTTAAAACTCTGTTGCTAGATGTACTATTTTTGATTCTATCATTCTACATATGGATGGGATTATGTCGTTCAAGCCACAAGTCCCTCATTATCTACAAATTAACCATCGTTTATCTCGATGCAGAGACAGGCCAAATCACCCTTATCCAACACCCTTCAGATTCCTGGCACATTCACCAACCCTCTCTCCCCTTACAATCATGTACAATTTCGGCAATGTCTGAATCTCTTCTAGGATATGCAACTTCTCTATCTGATCGATGCCCATGTTTGCTAAATGATCTGCAACACCATTAGCCTCTCTAAAGACATGTGAGATCTTATGATCTAGAAAACCATTTAGCGTTTTGACTATCTTCTGAACTTTTTGGTCCTATTTCCAATTTGGTGTATTCTTTTTAGTCATTGCATTTATTACCAACTGTGAATCACCGTCAATGTCCAAAGCCATGATGTTCCCGGCCTTATAAAGTTCGATCCCCTGTTCCAATGCTTCAAGTTATGCTGTTTTGTTTGTAGCATTCCTTAAATGACCGTGCACCGCCCACACCCATTCCCCCAAAGAGTGTCTTAGGATACAACCGAATCCTGCAGGCCCTGGATTTCCTCTTGCACCACCATTGAAATTCAACTTTACCTGCCTTTTTGCAGCACCTTGTAAATGACTTCTTTACGGTTGCTTGGTTTGCTGGTTATATTCCCTGTTGGCATTTGCAGCTCGATCCATTTCTTGTGAATGTCTTCATCCTAGCTACAACTATATAGAGAATTCTTGAGATGTGTTTTACCATTGATCACTTCAGTAATAGCCTCCTTTATTTTAATAATTAATAATTCAACACTCATACTTTGGTCCTTGAAGATCTTCCTATTACGTTCTTTACAAACTTGCCATACCAACATGGATGGCCCAACAATCCATAGATCACCCCATACAAAATTACATTTATTAATGGGCCAGCCGCTTAAAAACTTGCTAGCTTAGCATTCCTAGTAGCCTGCCATCCAAGGATGTTAAGAAACCAATTCCAACATTGTTCTGTATACGAGCACCAAAACAATAGATGATCCGGGGACTCTTCTGCAGATAAACATAGTGGACAAACATTTGGACTGATATTCCCCAATTTTTGTAGCCAATCTCTGGTTAGCATAATGCCATGTAGTACTATCCATAGGAAGGCACCCGCTATTGGGGCGAACCATTTATTCCAGCAGAACGTGGATGGCCACTCCTTGTTTCCGACCTATGTTTTTTGTTTTTTGGACCAAATATCCCAATTTGATTGTATAATTTCCATGCTTATATTTTCCTTGCTGATAGAATCTCCTAAAGTTTGGGTTTTGCCCATGCCGGGATGTTAGGCTGATCAACTGGCTTCCACTCTATGTTCCCATCTATACCCCCTAGGTAGTTGGCCACAAACATACCATCTAATTCTTCCATTTCTTCAATCCAACTGCTGTCTTCAAAGATCTTTCCAGTGTCTCTTCCCCATTCCACGAGTCCCTCTAGAAGCGTGTTGTCGAACCATTTCTGATCTTCCAAGGTAAATGGTCCGTGATTATACTCCTGCTTTCCCACAAAAACTTCCATATCGTAGAGCCACTAGTAGAAGATACCAAGGTGAGTATTCTGTTGGGTTCATTACAATCCAAATACTTGTGTCTCATAATCCAGCACCAATGCTTATTAGGATTTTTAAACATTTTCCATGATAATTTGGCATCAAGGGCCATATTTTGCTGTCCAAGATGTCAAAGCCCAACACCACCTTCGTGTTTGGCTAAACATGCAGTGTCCCACCTTATAAGGGGGAATTTTCCCATTTCTTTGGCACCTTTCCATAGGAACTTTCTCATAAAACTTTCCATATTTCTGATAACTTTGGCCGACAATTTGAAACATGACATAGAGTAAATAGGAATTGTTGAAAGCACTGATTTGATTATCAATATATGTCCTGCTTGGGAGAGTCATCTGTTTTTCCAGTTGGCTGCCTTCGATCTGATCTTCTCACATAATTCCTCCCAGTATATATTGAGAGAATTACTAGAAAACAAAGGGACTCCAAGATATTTTACTGGGAGTTTTCCAACTTCAAATTCCAAAACTCTAACAATACCTCTTTGAAGTCTTTGATTTGTGTTGAAGAAGAATATTTCTGATTTGTTCTTGTTAATGCATGGTCCTGACCACCTTGCATATTTCTCCAATGTTTCCTTGATCACCGAAGCTTCCCTAATCGTGGCTTTCCCAAAAAGAGCTGTGTCATCAGCAAATTGAGAGTGAGTAACCAGTTTAATTTCTCCGGAAATTCTGATTCCCCTCCGTATGTTTTGGCCTTTCAGTTTTTGGATGTATCTCCCCAATGATTCTGCCATTAGTACGAAAAGGAAGGGTGAAATGGGGTCTCCTTGGTGAAGATCACTCCTACCTTCAAAAAACCAAACAAAGAACCGTTAACCAAGATGGAAAATCTTGGTGTAGATATACAAGATTTGTAATATTGATCCATTTTCGATTAAAAGCAAAACATTCTAAAATATTAGAGAGAAACTTCCAACTTACCATATCATATGCCTTTTTAATGTCTAGTTTCAACATCATACCATTCAGCTTGTTGTGCTAAATTGAATGAATCGTTTCTGAGACCAAGATAATGCTATCAACAATTTCTCTGCCCGGTGTAAAGCCATTCTGTTCTTTAGAGATCAGACTTCCCAGTATAATTTTTAACCTATTGGCAATGGCTTTGGTGTAATTTTATAGATTGTGTTGCAAAGAAAGATCAGACGGTATTCTGCAAAGGATTGACAATCTAACTTCTTAGGGATGAGCACGATCACCATGTTGTTCAGATCCTTAACAAATTTCCCACTTTTCCTTACATCCTCCACCAAACGCAGAATATCTTTTCCCATAAAGTTCCAACACTGTTGATAAAACATGGCTGTGAAACCGTCAGGCCCTGGAGATTTCTCAGGGTGAAGTTGGAAGACAACATTTTTAATTTCCTCCAATATAAAGGTAGCCCCGGAATGGGATTCAAGAAATCTTCCCAAGCATTTCTATCCTACTGTTGATCCTGCCCCAACAAATTCCCGAAAAATTCCACTGCCAGATTACCCACTGCCTCCTTACCTTTACACATAGATCCATCTTCAAGCCTGATACTAACAATGCCATTGAACATTTTCCTTTCTTTCATGGATGCATGATTTTTTTTTGTATTTGAGTCATCTTCTTTGATCCAATTTTCTCTGGCTTTGTCTTTCAAAAATGTTTCCTCCCTTAATAACAACTTTAGAATGCTTCGACTTAAGTTCTTTTTCTTTTAAGTAATCATCTCTAAACATTCTGTACTTATTAACTTAATGACTTTCTCATTCAAATGTGTCAACTCCTCCACCTTGGTTTTTTCTTCAAAATTATTCTTGAACCCCTCCTTATTCCATATCTTCAATTTGTTTTTGATGAACTACAGTCTTTTAACAAAACAAAAACTTACCGTGCCCACCATTGCTCCAGATTTGTCACCAGAGATTTGTCCCTCCACCACATGCTTTCAAATTTAAAGAAGCCTTTGCCTGTTGGTTGGTTTTGTCCAATATCGGTATGAACTGAAAAGTGGTCTGAGACAGATAAAGGCAGTATTGAAGCTGAAATATTGATTTTTGATTCAATCCAAAACTTGCTAACCTCTCTAGCCTTTCTGAAATGTTGGTGAAGCCAATCCGTCTATTTGTCCAGGTGAACATTCCATTTTTGGGAATGCAATCAATAACCTCCAATTTTTCCACAAACATCCTGAAGTCCTTGATAGTTATGGTAATTTGGTTAAGACCCCCACTTTTCTCTGACAGATTCAAAATGGCATTGAAATCCCCTCCAATGATGAAGTTCATGTAATTTCCATTTGAAATGAATGTGCTAAGATCTTTCCATACTTCCGCTTTCTACTCTGTCCTAATTGGCCCATAAATATTGATGAGGAATGTCTCTAAGGCATTAGATCTACTTTCCATTTTGCAACATATCTAGTTTTTGCGGGCATAGATTAAGCTTCCCTTATATAATTGCTGATCCCACATTATGGCCAAACCCCTAGCAGAACCATCGGCATCCTGAGAAACACCAGCCCAACCTCTACAATGTTCGATAAATAAATCACCGTCTGCTTTGCCAATTTTTGTTTCTTTTAATAGCACTATGTTATCTCTAAAATTTTGCAAGTGACGCTTGACGAAGCGTCTTTTGTTAGGGGCCGTAAGGCCTCTTACATTCCATGTAGTCATCTTCATTGCTCTAGAGTCAAGGGAGGGCTTAGCTCCCTTGGTCTTCAGAAAAAATTCGGAGACGTGATTGATTTCTTTTCTATAGCCCCATCCTCCCTTTTCTGTTTATTTGACTTCCTGCCACGACCTTTCTTTGCTTCAGAAGCTGATTTGTAATTTCCTGAATAAACTGTGAAAGTAATATTTTGGTTGGCAATTCAATTATTTCCCTTATCAGGCTTTAAGTTATTGGCATCAGTATAAATGATATGAAATTGCGTGATCAGAATATCTAATTGAAGTAATAAGGTTTAAAATTAAATATTTATATTGCGTCCACTATGTTGTCTGGAGTATTATATTTGAATAGAGCTCTATTAATTCAACCGTATGTCTAATGTTCGGCATATGAGATTTTGAATGTCAAATTGCTAATATGCTGAATATTTTATAAGCCCAATATCGAAGGTTTATCTATTCTAAAGTCTGGAAGAAAATTTTATTTGTCAGGCAAGGTAATCTATTGGATTAATATTGTGGGCTTGATACTTCCAAAATATATTATATTTCACAGAGCAATTATTTAGCGGTTCGAATTATTCAGATGAGGATTTTTGCATTCCCGTGAGAAGCACCTGCAGCACGAAACTCCCAGGATTCATATTATCAGGAGTTTTGGGCATGAAATCTTTGGTGTGAAGACTCAAAGGCATTGTGCTCTCCCATTTTGCAGGGTATTGATGAAATTGTTTGGGTTCAATGAAATTGGGGTTAATTTGGCATTATTCTTCATTCCATCTGGTGGAGATAATCTAATCTGAAACTTGATATTGAATATACAATTGGGCATTCGAATTTACCACAAGTTGAAATGAAAATCTTGATATGCGTTGACAACAGGGGGTTGTAGCTGGCCTTGGTGGTGAGAACCTTCATTTGGTTTTGTGTGAAGCCCATGGTGTCTATCAAAGTATTAGCTTCACTGGTGGTCTTCCTTTGGGCTTGAATGATGACAACATTGGTACTCAATAGACTATCTGGAAATTTCAAAAGTGAAACGATAGACTCCCATTTTTCTGGAAGTGGCTTTTGGTTTTTCTGGAGGCTCGTAACCAGTTAATCAAGGGAGTTGATTACTGCCGTCTGTTGTAGCTTTAGAAATAGGTCATGAAACAATTCAGATTCTCTGTAATTTGGTAGCAGAAATTTAAATAAGCAATCACTGTTATACATGATAATCTATCTTCATATATTTTGAGATCTTTCAATAGTTTGTTCAATATATTAACAATTCCAAACAAATACAATTCCCTCGGAAAGAAACTCAGAGAAATTATATAGACATATGTTTTCTGCTATTGAAACCCATAACCAGCATTCATGCAAACTGTTTGATAAAGTTACAAAGAGAGGAATGGTGGAAGTTTCAATCTGGGTTGGGTGGGATTTTAAGCATGATAAATGCATGCTTGGAAACTTAAACATTGAAAAGTGAAAAGGGAACACAAAAAAATTGCAGCCAGAACAGGGGGTGTTCTTACAGTGGTATTAGAGCAGGTGTATCTTGCCATCCTGAAGGGTCCAATAAGCAAAATGAAGACAGTGGCAGATTAGAAAAGTGTTCTTTTCCCAAAAGAATTCAATGATACATTCAATGGTGATCAGCTAAGGGACTTACAGAAAGAAAAGGAAAGCTTGTTTACTTTCTTCTCCAGGTCATGGTGTTGTGCCTTGCCACTAGTACGAGGCAAATGCTTGAATCTGATATCCATGTATTCCCTAAAGGTGATGGCTGCTTGAAATTCTTCTCTTCCATTCTCTCTATCTCGTCTAAATTGTTCCTATAACTCTGTAAGCTGGGGTTCATTCTTAGGGTGTATTGGAACCCTCGGTGGAAAAGTAGGTATAAGTGGCCTTGATCTCATTGTTCTTGCTGGCCTAGTTGCGTCTCCAAAATTATCAGCAACATTTCCTCCACCATTGCTTCCATTCTGTCCACCATTATTCCCACCATTGTTACCTTCATTATTTTGTCTTTTTGTTGATATTTACCATTCTTATCTTCATCTTTCTTTGATGAAAAGCCCTTGGATTGAAATTTACTCTTGGATGATGTGGGTTCCACATCCCTTGCATTCTTATAAGCTTCCTCTAATGTAGAAGGATCGAGACCTTTGATCCACCTTTTCAATGGATTTGCTAACCCATCCATGACTAAAACCAAAAGTCTCCTCTGTGAGATGTCGGTCACAAGTACTGAAAGTTTCTGAAGCTTTGAAATGTATGTCTCAATAGGACCCCACTCCTTGAGCTGAGCTAACTCCTCAAAGTGTAGTTTAGGATCCTTTTATCAAATCTCTCAATCAGTCTCTATCTAAACTCCACATATGAAGTGTTTTGGTTATGCCCCATACTTAATGATTCCACCATTCATGTGCGAGGCCATCTAAGTTTATCACTGCAAATTTTATAGCTTTCTCCTAGCATGGGATTTAACTGAAAATAAGTATCCACCTTCTATACCCACGCTCTGGTTGTGGTCTTCCTGGATCCATCATAGTAAGGTAATGTGTAATGAGCCCAACCTGACTCTTTGATAATGCAATTTGATTTTGCACGAAGATGACAATTTCTAACAATAATTCCTTTATTTAAATATACATTTTCAGTTTGACAATTCTCAGCCAGCATACACAATTATTTCAGAATGCTTATTTGGTGCAAATTCTGGAAATTATCTTCAATCTCTTTGTTTTTGTGAAAACTTTTCAATATATAAAACGTCACCACAAGCAATAGTCTTTTGTATGTTTTCAGAAATTCTGGAAAAACGTAATTCAATTGCTACAAGCCTACAACCAAATTGAATGTTGTATGTTAATAAACTAGACATACCATTAAAGCGTTTGAGAAAGCAATGTGTCTATATGGCTGTGCCACGTCCAACCTTAATCCCACGCCTGCCGCCTTGTTGTCTGAATTTCATACACTGAAATGAGAATAGACCAGCAGCTCCACGATTCCCTTCAAAGATCTAAATAACTAGCAGCCGTCGATTCCTAACTGCATATGACCAATATTAAAGACGCCACATTACCATAGCAAGCACCCATCTTCTCCTATTGCATACTATCAGCAAATTAAATGCCACATTATCATAGCATTCATGGCGTTCAGTCCCAAGCACTCCCAACAAATTCACCAGACAAGAAACTCTTAAATAAAGTTTCTAGAATAAATCCACCCTTCCAGAATATGAATCGGCCTCTTCAGCAGGCCTCAGTTCAATAGTAAATAACAATCTCAGAATTGATTTACACTCTTAGTTTTCATAAACCAATGCTTCAGAAATCCTCTTTCAGATACAGATGAAACACAGTGGAGAGATCTTGCAATTGTTTACCTCAGCACAATTGCACAGAGTAGAAACTTAGAAACCCTAGCCCAGAGCTCAAGAAGAAAATTTATAAAATATTCAATTCATGATGAATGAAT
>MU223792.1:114568-139816 GCA_018584345.1 Thuja plicata
ATATTGAGTAATATAATTTATTAACTCATTTGGCTCCAAAAATGACCTTTTCATCAATATCATGAAATTATGACATGCAAGGTCCCTGTTTCTTGTGCCCAAGATTTAAAACTTTTCATCCCAGTTCTGACGAGCTATAACACTAAGGTGCCCAACATATAATACGAACAATAATGGCAACCTTAGCAAATTTAGTTAAATAATAATAATAATTCACCCGTCTTGCGAAAACAACTGAAGAAGCATCAAAATCGAAATATGTCTGCAGTGGAGTGATTTTGATGATAAAAGATGATGAACGAATCTAACAGGGTGACTTACTAAAAATAGACGCTCTCCAAGATTCTTGGAGCCCAAACCGGAAGCCAGAAATGAAAATTGAGAGCATCATTCACTCCTCTAACTCATTTGAGCTCATCGGAACTATCCATTGACTTACTATAAATAGTAAGTTCACACCAATGACCCTCTAAACACCTCGCCAGACCACGAGGATCGCAATAATGACCTGGCACCATCCATTCAATGACCCTACTAAAAATGGGGACATTACATAATGAAAGCTTGCTTACTTTCTTCTGCAGGTCAGATGTTGTGCCCTGCCACTAGTATGAGGCAAATGCTTGAGTTTGGCATCCCTAAATGTGATGGCTGTTTGAAATTCTTCTCCTCCATTCTCCCAATCTCGTTAAATTGTTCCTGTAACTCTATAATCTGGGGTTCATTCTCAGGTTGTATTGGAACCCTCGGTGGAAAAGTAGGTATAAGTGGGGCGTTGAACTCACTGTTCTTGCTGGCCTAGCTGCGTGTCCAAAATTATCTGCAACATTTCCTCCTCCTTTGCCTCGATTCTATCCACCATTGTTACCTTCATTATTTCCCCCGTTGTTTCCTCCATTAACGTCAATACCTATTTGTCTAGCTATCATCTGTATCAACAGGTCCATCCACTGATTCTGTTCTTGAGCTCTTTGTGCAACCTGTTGCTGCCTCTATGCTAAAGCTTCCAACATATTGAATAATCTCTCCTCACCTGGATCTCTTCTCTCACCCATATTTCCTATGACCTGTTCACTTGTATGACCTTTGTTCTCTTCACTTGTAATCCTATTTTCTTCTAGAACCTCTTATCCTTCTAGCCCTGTATTTAATAATGCCCTGTTTCTCCGTGTATTATAATGGTGAGTCCACGGTTGCACACTCCAATCAGTAATATTACTGTCCAATCATTCTTTACCCACCAGGATACACTGCTCTGATACCATTGTAATGGCTACCCTTGGTGTCAAACTGATTTTTTTTGAATCTTCTGATTTTTATGTTTTGTTTGAGTTTTGCAGTTGCTTGGATAGGATTTAGAATGAAATGATAAACACAAATATAGCACTGAATATTGATATTGCTACTTGCTATTCTATCATTAACAATTCAAAACCAATTACATCTACTATTCTAACACCACAATTCTGATAAACATTAACAGCAAACTCTTACTAGATTTCTTCAACAAATGTAAAAATTACAATGCTTTGCATACCCAAAGGCTGTCCCAGGTATGGTAACATTCATTGAGTCCAATAACAGCATTCACAACCCCTTGTTTTGCACTCCAGATCTATACGGCACAACTCCAGGTAGGTACGGCTCCCTATAGTGGATACTCAGACTGTATGACACCCTGTCATCAGCAATTTCAGACCTATACAATACCCTGTCATTAGCAATTTCAGACCTGTACGGCTTGTCCAAGCATGTTCCAGACTTTACAAATTGCTGCAGAAGGCCTAGACTGGTACAACACTCTTCCCAGGTAATCTCAGATTTGTATGGCCCTTCCTTGACTAGTATGGCTCATCACAAAACTCAGTCCAGGCATGGAATTGGTGCGGCCAGCCAGGGAAAGATTAATCTCAGCCAATATGAACTCAAACACCACTTCTTCCTCTCCAACCGAACTCCTAAATGACTGATAACACCTTCAAATAGAGGCAAACAGTGGTATTGTGCAATCAGATTTTACCTCAATAAATCACCAATTGAATCCTCCTGACTGTGTCTTTCAACAGCGAAGAGAATGTCATTCATGAGGGATTCATCCTCGCAAACCCTTGAAGAAGAATTCTCCATTAAATTCATAAATTTCTTATTTCATCCAGCCTATTGAAAGTGAGCTCTTGTAAATCTTTTATAACACTCTCATGAGAGCTCATTAACTCATCTTACCAATGTGGGATAAACAAAATCACTTTTTCCCATCACTTTTGCCTTTTCCTATTTTTCAGGATTTTTCCTTTTTCTCCTATTTTCTTGCGATTGCTTTCCCTCTCTATTTTTACACGATGCTTTTCCTTTAATATTTCCCCATTTCATTTAAAATAACTTTCCCTTTAGCTTAAGTCCCTAAACATTTTATGTCTCCAATGTGTTATTAAATAAAGGGACTTTAAATATTTTCCCACTTAAGTATAGTCCCGCATTAATAAAGTTAAATAGTTATATATAACTTTATAAACTAACTTTATTAATGTATAAATAAATCGTATCGATGGTATGAAAATTCTTCTGTTGATATTAATCATTTACCATCAACATGACACTGTTACTGAAGATCCCGACCATGCCCAAAATGACTTACTATAAATAGTATGTCCAAAACTGCATCCAGACACCTCAGATCGACTTGTAACTGAAATTGCCTGGCCTCAAGATCCCTCTAATGTCCTGGTTAGCCTATGGGATAATGAAGAAATAGGCTAATGACAATGTCCTGCTACTAATGCTAGAAAGGGGGCATTACAATCTAATTGCATTCAATATGCTAATTCCACTTGTTGAGCAAAAAAGGAGGATTATTAACTCAACATTGGTGAGAATGCCTAGTTGGAGGCTATGGAGGGATAAAAAAAATGAAATTGTGCTAGGTAATGGGTCAATTTGAGCCTTCACATTTCTTTCACCGATGGTTGCTGTTGGGACTTGGTGATATTCATCTATAGAGATTCCTTCTAGGAAGAGTTTGTTTGCAGAATGCAATCTGGTTAGATGTAGTGAGTTTCTGGTATTGTGGTACAATGTGCATGTTGGTTTATATGTGCTGGTGTTGTGATGATGACCGCAACTCACTTGGAGAAGATGTAAAAACCCTTACAGAAAATCGGTTCACATAATATACATTTTTCCTCATTCAATCATGTAATTCTCAAACTTCTAAAAAATATTTTAAATTTTGTGGTAGATTCGAATGCTTATGGTGCATAGGGTTTTATTACAAATGTCATTGCATAATAATTTCAAATGAAATCTCTCTCTCTCTCTCACACACACACATTCCGACATCAACCTATTGCAGAAAATGACTAATCAGAATAACAGCATAATTAATTTATTTTATAATTTCTTCATCTCCTCAACTCGAAAATATGAAATTAGTGCCCTTTGAATGCTTCTTCTCCTCAGTGCTTTAAAACAGATCTGGAAAGAGTTTTAGACTTGACTGAAATGACTGTAATGTCACTTGTGTTGCCATTTCTATGTAGATGCCCAGGTCTGATGTAATATTCTCAGAAATGACCGTAATGTCACTTGTGTTGCCATTTCTATGTAGATGCCCAGGTCTGATGTAATATTCTCATGCTTAGTAATTGCTTAAGGAACCAAAATTAATAATAACCTATCCAAATTCATGACCAGCAGATAAATAATGGAAGTCTTTATATTACCGCTGGCAAACCCACAACTAGGGCACATGATATATCATAAACATTGATGAATATTCCAGTAAGTCCTAATTCGCCCAGCACAGCTGCAACACAAATCATCCATCTAGGAAAGGATGGCCATGGCATCCAAATCTTCAGTTTCAATGCCCAACAAACTCTGTACATCAGTGCGGATTTCTGTAGCAGCAGTACGGACTACTGTACCATGCTTATAAAATTCATAAAATCTTCAAAGTCTTCACAAATTTCATCAAATCTTTACCAACTGATCGAATAAGCTCAAATGTGAACTCTGAAATGAATCCATCCAATCGGTGAATGGGTTTTCGTCCTAGAGCACATTGAACGTGCAAACACAAGCTCTCCAAAATTCTCTAAATGAAATATCAAAACTCCAGATGTCCAAATGACTTGTTCTCATCTCTTTTCAAAGGTTCTGCTGGATCTTCTAGAAAGATCTGAGTTAACCTCCTCAAAGCTTCTAGAAGAAACTTTATTTAATAAAGTGACTAACAATATTTAATTTATTTAACCTAATTAATTTATTCCCTTATAATTGCGCATCCTAGCCTATGGGAATAAAATAAGCTAGAAATCTCTGCTGGATGTTCACTAAGAAAAGGGGACATTACAGAAGAACTCACAACAAATTAAAAATAATGTTTGCTACAAGCATGAACACTGATGCATAAGCACTTGTAGTAAAGCTTGAGGTCATGCAACACAATCTAAGTGCAAGTTAATGCTTTAGAAGATGACGTGATGCTATGTTTGTAAGAGCTATTTCAGGTGTGGGCCTAGTAGTGGTGGCTATACATGGAAAATATGGATTCATTGATAGTATTAAGGATGTTAGTGTTGATTCACAATGTGTAGCGGCAACTACATATACAAGATGATTATCTACAAAGAGACATTATATTTGGTGTATGTGATGTATACTAATGTCATGATATGGTTGGAATATGGTTGTATAGCTCTTCATATTCGACACGTTGGTTGAACAATTACATGGTTTGAATTCTGACGTGCGCATCCATATGTATCATCTTGTGTGAAGGAACCAAGGTTGGATTGTTGTATAGGCTTATAGGTTAGCATTGGATTGAACATTGTTGGTGTGAAACATTAGAGTAGTTGCAAGAGAAGTATGTTGTAGATTGAGACTGTTAAAGATCTTGTTGTACTGAATCCTTGATTCTAATTAATATGATTGTGAAAGTGTTTTGGTGGTGGGGTTTCCCCAAAAGAGTTTCCCATGTAAATCTTTTGTGTCTTGTGCAATCTTGTTAATGCATACTGTTCCCCTTACTCCTATGCTTATTGTTAGATAGGTTTCACAACTACTGTTGACTATTTTCAGTGCATGATTATTAAGTTTTTTTAATCCTAGTTAATTGGTTGTCTGCAACAAGGGTGCAAATCCCCAACATTTGGAACTCCCATCCACTTGTTTTGTATACTTAGGAAGAGTAAGCGGGATTGCGTGGTAGCAAGATGGAACATAGCTTCCATCAAAATCAGCAAAATCAGTAGTATGGACAGCACTAGTGGTTTTATCTAGTGTTGTAAGCATTCATTTCTTTTCATAGCAATGTTGTCATTTTAACAAGTAAAGTTAAATTGTTGTGTGTGGCAACTAGGGTGAACGAAACAAGGCATTCCAAGAGAGGAAGCTTTGGATAGCATGAGTTTGGGAATCCACTTCTAGCAGTGGAATACATCTTAGTGATGGGTCACAAAGCCACCATTATTGTATTTGCACAATTAATTTATCTATTTATTTTCCGGACGTAACTGTGGGAATTTTATCATCTGACTTCCCGAATATTATGTTTGTTTATAAATTTTTTTAAGAAATAAATATGAATCTATGTTTCTAAGATATAGCTTACACTATGTGGTGAGAGGTTTGACATGGTCTTCTCTAACTAATAGCAACTCTTAATGCATAATTGTCCACAAATTTTATTCTAGTCTCTTGTGAACTTTGTGCTCAGTTCATTTGATTACATATATATGATTTACAGGAACAAGAATTTTCCGAAAACGACAGCTTCTTTGCTTGGACATTTGAAAAGCGAAGACCACTTTGGCAGACCATTCTTTCATTCCTTGTGCCTGTTATAACTGTAGCATGCTGTTTGTTCCCAATATTTCCACATTGGTGCAAACTTCTGGTTCTCTATTCTTGTCTTGGATTCCTCTCCCTTATCTTCAGCACTCTCTTCTGTAAGTTCCTTTGATGTTTGAGTTTTCTCGTGAAGTTGATGTGTATAAATTAATGCAGCAATTCCTTTGACTTCATTATTTTGCTTGCAATATTGGGAAGAAACATTGGTTTAATGCGTGTGATGAATACTGGATGGTTAAACAATGCAATATGCTGGTTGAATACACTGAAAGTTTTTTACTCAATCCCTTCCAGCAAACATGCAGCAAGGAGTTATATGAGGTTTATAAATATCGAAAGTAACTGGTTTTATTTTAATAAGTAGGAGATATTTTCCACAGCAAGTCAAATTGTGATATTGCTGCCAGGATTCAACTGTGTAGTTTTTGAGTCAAACTCATTGACCCATGTTTCATGAGTAGTGGTTCACAAGAACCCATCTCTCATGAGAATGAATTAAACACTTAGCACCCATTGCATCTAGGTGATGCTCACAGAGGTGAAGCACCAGGACCTCCCGGGAGGTCACCCATCCCAGTACTACAGCTCAAGCGCGCTTAACTACAGAGTTTCCTCCATGGTTAAACCCACTTTGGTTTTATTTTAGCTTATCCATTTCTTTGTTGAAAATATGTATATGGTAATTTACAACGGTCAATAATTTTCTATGTAGCATGAGGCGTCAGATTGCTTGCCAAAACTCAGTGTTCTCTTTTGTAGATTTATATCGACCTTCTAATTTAAGCATGGGCCTAATCATAGTTGTAAAATTTCGACTTGGCAATTACTTAGTTGGCCCAAAATTTAAAAAAAACGAGGACTTGGCAAAAACACGGCAAATATGTCAAATAATTGAAAATACAAAATTTAAAGAATATTCTTCGAAAACATGTACTACTGAATTTTGGAACATACTATTGATTTCCTTCATATATAAATTAGAATCAAAGTTTAACACATATCATAGATTAAAAAAGGAGGTCAACCTTTCAATACAAATGGACTTCAATTTTCAATATTTATAAATTAATAAATCATAAATTTATGCTGACTAAAGCTCAAAATTTAGCTGTAGTATTCTTAACAAGGGCCTCATCCGTAGGTTGATTGCATAGTCGACGACTCGCTAACCTTTCTTTTTGTCTCATCATAAACTTCCATATTTGCTTGCCATTCGGTTGCATCCTCGACAAATCAACTATGTCATCATAAAAACAATGGAACTACATCGACATTGTCAACAATCTAATCCAAATATGGCTAAATGTCATCAAGGTCAGACACTTTGACGTGTATCCTATCCTTGTATCTTCTTTTTGTGCAAACAAAGGTTGTATTGCACACATACAAGGTCAATCTAATTCTTTTGAGTCAATCTATTGCATTTCTTTGTGTGAATGACCTAAAAAACACCTCAATTTTTGTTCACAACCAGAAGCAGCTGACAATACAAAGCTAAGATTTTGAAGATTAGGTGTTGTGGCACTATATTTTTCCACCATAAATCTATGAATAAAAAAATGAAGAAAATTATGGTACCTCCACCAACATATAACTTTGCTTTTTATTGAGTATGAGGTCTCCGTAGTTGTCATATATAACCAACTTCTAAATTCACATGTTTAGGCCAAGTATAACCTCTACATATGTTTTGAATAAGGGGAGAAGAAAAACTTGAAATTGTAGGCAATGACATGAATATGTTGGTATAGTTGTTGGTTTCACCTTTAGTGAATCATCTCCCATATGGGTTCATATTTGGTTTTTTTGAATCCATACAAATACTTTATGTACCGTCCTAAAACGTAAGCACTTAGTTTTATACACTTTTTGGGACCATTTTAGCCCTCCTTAGTGTGTTTCTTGCATTAGGACCTCATATTGCATTTAATTGTATACATAATTTAAATCAAGGTCCTCTTTCATCCTCCAATCTTGCACAAAACTCTAAGTTGGACCTAATTTCTATGCATGATTTCCCATTTATCCCTCCAATCACAAAATTACTTTCCCTCTGAGATTTAAATGCATTTACGATTGATTTTCCCGCTTATTTCACCATATTTCCCCTAACCCCCTCAATACTTCTCGGGATTTAGGATTTTTGCCTTGAGTTTTGCACCTCCAGGTACAGGTCGATCTCGACCTGTGCCCAGGGATGTGAATTTTGATTGGCTTCCAAGCCCGATGTAAAGTATTGGCCTTTTCCCGCCTAGTGTAGTTGACCCTTTTGATTTTGATGCCCGAAATCGGTTTAAAATGAGGCCTTCTCACTTCATTTGATCATCTACATTCAATCTACAATCACACATACGAAAAGAAATCTCTCTCAAGCACTCAAGTAAAAGCATTCAAGGAGTTCAAGCAAGCATCTATCCATTCATTCAATCAAGCATGCATTTCCTCCCATAGATTTAGCTTCTTGGAGAGAAAAGAAGTTGGCCATCAAAGGAGAAGATCTACACTCATTCAAGTCTTCTTCTTCCTCTTCAATCTTACATTTACGCGAATTACAAGCATCTACTACATGAGGTTTTGTCTTACATGATTTCCTTTTGGTTTTTGTGTTGAGTCAAGGCTATTGCATCAACATAATTGATCACATACTAAGCACAATTGCATCTACATTGGTATGATACATTTCCATTGTTAGATTTAATCATTACTACATGTTAGCATTTCATTTCCTTTATTTCAATTCAAGGTTAATTCCTAAACGAGGGCTTGAACAAGGCAAGCCTCCTCCCCTCCAACGATTTCCCCTCTCTTTGATGTGCGGTGCAAACTTGGATTCATAGATACGGTTGAAGATCCAAGGGCCCTTTTCAGAGCACTTTCCAGATATGTCTTTTATTCTGAGTTCTGACACTGTCAGGTACAGGTCGAGGTCGACCTGTACACCTGTTGTAGTGCCTATTTGAGTGATAGATGCGGGAAGACAGACTCCAGATTTGTAGAACCTAGTTCCATTTTTTGGGTCTTGGTACAGGTCGAGGTCAACCTGTACCCAAGTAGACCTATACCAAGGAAGTCGACCTGTTCCTGAGACCTCCAAATTTTCACAGTCAGCCGATTTCAGCTTGTAGGTTCCGGATCCATTGCGGTTTTAGTTTTTGTTATAGTCTGCTACTCCGTTTTCAGATCTAATTTTGTGACCTCTACTAGCCCTCAAGGTGAGTCCAATTTCCTATTTGTCATTTCATAGCACTTACTTTGAGATATTAGATTAAGTCTTTTTATGTGTTTGATTGTTACATGTGCTTCTATTTTACTTGCATTGCATTTAATCAATCAACTAGCCTTAGGTCACTTAATAAAAAACAAACAATCTCAATTGCCATTAATCAATATCAATCAACAAACAACAAAGGGAAATTGCAATCAATGAAAAAGGGATCTTTTAGATATTCACCCTTGAAAGGACTTGAATTTGGCATTAGCACCCCTATATCCATTTGGGTTGTGCTAATCTAATTTGGGTTCTCTTGAAGGTTATATTTGGGGATCTCTCTTTCTGTTTCCTTAATGTGCATATAAGACTTGGTGAACTCATGTCTTTCATGCTTTATACCTTCTCATTTGGTAGTTAGATCTCCTTTGCATTGCATGTGTAGATCTACCTTGCTACATTATATGTATCTAGACCTACTATAGATACATTCTTGCATTTCATGTTTATATGCTTCCAAATAAAATACAAAAGTTTTTCATTTTATGCACTAAACAGTTATCATTGCAATTCATTTCTTGTTTATGCATTTACATTGATCAAAAAATACAAAAACAAAATTTCATTCCATGCATGTTTTTCTTTTCTATTAGTCTTGTAATGCATCTATTTTCTCAAGGAGATAGCGGTTTAGCTTCCCTTCTATCACTTTATCCTTCTCCAAAAGATCTTCCTCTCCATGAGGTCATGTCGGTGCAAGAACATGTTCTTAACCCTTCTTTCAATAGTCTCTCTCTTTCGAGAGAAGTGTTGAAGATTGATGTTAACTCTTCTCTCGATATGTCCTTTCACCATGTATATACTTTACCAAACTTTGATAGGTCTAACTTGTCTCCTAGGAATGAACCTTTGAAAGTTTGCAAAGATCTCACTATTTGGGATGAGCCGCTAGATGATAATGTTGACTATTCTCTCCCTCATGAAACAACCTTGGCCCAAGAAGATGATATAATGGTTGACACTTCTTCCATTTCCTCTAAATATGACATATCCATGCTTGATGTTTCTCCTTCTCCTAAAGCATATCCCCTTTATAAGGATATTTTAGAGCAAGAAGAAGACATTATTTTTCTTGATAACACCTTATCTTGATTTCACATTCCTTGTAGAGATGAGGCATTAAAGGAAGTCCCTAATCCGTGTTCTAAGGACATCTTGGAAAAAGAGGATAATATCAATTTTCTTACCGCTCTCCCTTCTAGTGATGAACCATGAAGACTCAAGCATGTGATCAGGTTAATGTTGTTAATTTTCACGCTCAACCTATGGTAGTCTATGAGCCTGTGATAACTGTCAAAGGATACCCTCAATCAATTTCCTCTCAAACTCCTAATAGACCTATCATCACTATTAAGGGTTATCCTCAATCTCCTCAAACTTTCACTACACCTAAGATCACAGTTAAAGGGCATGCTTCGAACAAGCCTATTATAATTGTTAAAGGAAAACCTAGCAGTCCTTTGGAGTTCATTAAGGATTATCATGTGGTGGCTCACATATATCGTACAAGAAATAATCCTCAACCTTCTAATCCGGTTTCTCTCCCAACTTCTGAACCCGTGCTTCCTCCACCCCACCTTCCTCAAAATCTTGGAAAGGAGTATGATTTGGTAGAGCAATTACGTAATACCCTTGCCAAGATTTCTCTTTGGGAACTTCTTCAAACTTCTCCTACATATGATGAAGCCTTGCAAAAAGCTTTAACTACTGTTCCATCTCCTCCTCACAATCAAGATAACATCAATTCCTTTTTTCCATGCATGCATGCTACTCATGTCCCAACTCAAATTGTATTTACTCAAGACGACTTACCTTCTAAAGAAGTTCAAGACCAACATGAGGCCCTTATGGTAATTGTCTTTATCAATGGTAATCACATTCATAAGACCTTAATTGATACTAGTTTAGGACTTAATATTTGTAGCATTAACATGTTGCATGAAATCAAGGTTGATCTTTCAACTATCAAACCCTATCCTATTCCTATTCATGGCTTTGATGGTGTTACTAAACAATCTTTGGGTGTTATCATTTTGCCTATTCAGGTAGGCCTTGTTATTTTACCTACACCTATTAATGTCATGCCCGGTCTTAGCTATAATCTTCTTCTAGGATGCCCATGGTTACATGCCATGCATGCTGTTCCTTCAACTCTTCATCGCAAAGTGAAGTTCATTTATAACAACACAATGTACACACTCCCTGCTGATGATAGACTTAATACTTGTTTGTGAACCGAATCTGATTCCTACAACATATCTACTCCTGCAAATTCCCCTTTAGATGTTGATTGGGGGTCATCTTTTCTAGCTAAATACAAAATTCCTAATGACAACATGGGATCTTTTGAGGAGCTTGGTATGTCATTAATTCAACCCGATTCTCAAACCAATTAAACTCATAATCATGGTTTAGGATGTGTGCAACAAAGCGTTGAGAATAGTGAGAAACCTATTGAAGCATCTAGTTTTGACTCTCCTTCCTTGTCCACATCCTATCCTTTCTCCATATCTACCTTTAATCAAGACATCATTTTACCTAAACTTCTCCGTTCTAAGGTGATTACTAGGCCTAAACGTAAAAAGAAACAGTCACAAAAATATGAATCTTCCTTTTTGCATGTATCACAGGTATAATGATCACTCTACTAATGAATGTCAAGCTTTACATTATAAAATTCAACAACTCATTGATAACAATGTTATTCACATATCTTGTCGCAATGAGCTATATTTCAATCATGATTTCTCTAGATAGCATCAAGGTCCCTAATATGTTGCTCCACACTATGTAACATTGTTAGCCTACTCCTTGGGGGCTCATCGTCATGCATAGTGACGTACACTGTGAGTGGCATAATAGGTCCCGTTTAGCCTTGTTCCTACACTTGGGGGGCAAGGGTATCATATCAATCTCTCATTCACTCAAGGATCCACTTTTCCCTTAGTTAAGTGCCATTTGTTTATTATGTGACACCCAGTCTTACATCAACATGTTGGTTTACATTAAGGATACACATCCTTGATTATAACCTTGTTCATTGTTTGCAATTGGGTTTCCATGCTAAATAAGTCCCTTACCTTGGAGACTAAATAATGTGTTATCCTTCACAAGGATCACTTTTGCACTTCTTGCATGGTATCTCTTTGCATTCATTCCTTCCATGACCTCATAGGAGCTGTGACCTGTTTGGTTTGGACTGGGTGTTGCTTGTGCATACTGTCTTGATGTTGAAAATGCTTTATCCTTGTTCATCACTTAAGATGACAAAATAGCACCTATTTTGCCATCTTAAAGGGGGGCATACATAGCCTCCTTATTGCATATATTTTGTTCATTTTAAGCATGACAGGTAGAGTACACTAGCATAGCACAATTTGCTAGGGCCAGATCACTCTCCTTTCATATTTTCAGATAGAGTACACTAGCTTAACACAACTTGCTAGGGCCAATTACTCTCCCTTTTCACATATTTAGGATTGGTTGACTAGCATAACACAAGTTGCTAGACCATTTGACCTATCCTGGCATATACATACAAACTAATCCTCAGAGATACAACGAACCCTGATCCATTCATGAGGTGCACACATACATACACAAGCAAGGTCGCCAGAAGGTGCAAGGTTTTTGATAGGATTGACTAGCACAACACACAAACCTGCTAGACCATTTCAATTCTATCTTTTGTGTGGTTCACAGCAAGACACACAAATCTTACTAGGCAAAGTAATCATACCCCCCTCTCTCTCTCGCTCTCATGCTAGTAGGTTAGATCATGGAGTTTGTATCGTCGTTGGTGGTGCTCTTGTTCTTCCTATGTGATCATTTGTGCTCTTGCAATAGCTTTCCAAACATGATATTAGTGGCAGAGATTTTCTGATCGAGGTCTCTTTCACTAGTTGATTTGGAGTTTTGTTTTAGTACTAACCTCATTTGATGTTGATGTCTTAATGACCTTGTACATAGATGTGGAGTTAAGATCCTTAGTTTGGGGGCTTATGTCCTTAGACTTGGTGATGTCTTATCTCTTTGCAATTCGCCGCAATCATCTTTCTCTCTCTTTCCTCTATCGCTTATTTTACCGTGAACATGAGCTTGTCTCATACTCCCACTAAAGTGGGGGCTAAATGTACCATCCTAAAAAAGTAAGCACTTACTTTTAGACACTTTTTGGGACCATTTTAGCCATCCTTAGTGTGTTTTTTGCATTTGGACCTCATATTGCTTTTAATTGTATACATAATTTAAATCAAGGTCCTCTTTCTTCCTTCAATCTTGCACAAAACTCTAAGTTGGCCCAAATTTCTATGCATTATTTCCCATTTATCCCTCCAATCACAAAATTCATTTCCCTCTGAGATTTAAATGCATTTACCTTGATTTTCCCTCTTATTTCACCATATTTCCCCCGACCCCCTCAATACTTCTTGGGATTCGAGATTTTTGCCTTTTGTTTTGCACCTCCAGGTACAGGTTGACCTCGACCTGTACCCAGGGAGGTGAATTTTGATTGGCTCCTAAGCCCGATGCAAAGTATTGACCTTTTCCTGCCTAGTGCAGTTAGTCCTTTTGATTTTGATGCCCGAAATCGGTATAAAAGGAGGCCTTCTCACTTCATTTGATCATCTACATTCAATCTACAATCACGCATACGACAAGAAATCTGTCTCAAGCACTCAAGTAAAAGCATTCAAGGAGTTCAAGCAAGCATCGATCTATTCATTCAATCAAGCATGCATTTCCTCCCATAGATTTAGCTTCTTGGAGACAAAAGGAGTTGGCCATCAAAGGAGGAGATCTACACTCATTCAAGTCTTCTTCTTCCTCTTCAATCCTACATTGAGGCAAATTACATGCATCTACTACATGAGGTTTTGTCTTACATAATTTCCTTTTGGTTTTTGTGTTGAGTCAAGGCTATTGCATCAACGTAATTGATCAAATACTAAGCACAATTGCATCTACATTGGTATGATACATTTCCATTGTTAGATTTAATCATTACTACATGCTAGCATTTCATTTCCTTTATTTAATTCCAAGGTTAATACCTAAACGGAGGCTTGACCAAGGCAAGCCCCCTCCCCTCCAACAATTTTCCTTGTCTTTGATGTGCAGGTGCAAACTTGGATTCACAGATACAGTTGAAGATATAAGGAGCCTTTTTAGAGCACTTTCTAGATCTGTCTTTTATTCCGAGTTCCGACACTGTAGGTACAGGTCGAGGTCGACCTGTACCCCCTGTTGTAGTGCCTGTTTCAGTTATAGATGCGAGAAGACAAACCCCAGATTTGCCCAGTTCCAGTTTTTGGGTCTTGGTACAGGTCGAGGGCGACCTGTACCCAAATTGACATATACCAAGGAAGACGATCTGTTCCTGAGACCTCCAAATTTTCAGTCTGCAGTCTCCATCTTCCTGATTCCAGATCCAGCTCCGTTCCGGTTTTTGACACAGTTTGACAGTCCGTTTGCAGATCTGAACTTGCATCCTCTCCTAGTCTTCAAGGTGAGTACATTTCCCTCTTTTTCATTTCATAGCACTTACTTTCATAGATTAGATTCCTCTCTTGCATATCATTTACGACTCCTCTTAGGGAAAGGAAAACCAATCCAACACAGTCCGTTTGCAGATCTGAACTTGCATCCTCTCCTAGTCTTCAAGGTGAGTACATTTCCCTCTTTTTCATTTCATAGCACTTACTTTCATAGATTAGATTCCTCTCTTGCATATCATTTACGACTCCTCTTAGGGAAAGGAAAACCAATCCAAGACCCTACATTGTGAAGATCATGAATTGGCACCTTACCTTGGGCTAATCGGGTTTCCTTTGTTTCAAGGTCTTGGATCTTAATGAATATAACATATACTTTGGCGAGTGATCTATCCTAGCATTGCTCACCATTTTGTATGTTACACTTAATTGCCTTTTTGGCCTTGGCCATGACTTCATATAGATACCCTATAGGATTTTGGTACTCATCAACTAGTTGTAGAATCCTAACTAAAGGTTTAGACACCTTAATCAATAGCAGATAAAATTGAAATTGGAGAATTATACTAAATTAACAAATAAAAATATCAAAATTTACAAAAATATTATTAGAAAACAATAGAAATTTTGAGTTTTAAAACTTACCTTGATGATTACCATCATTTTGGCAAATCTATCATAAAATTTAAAAAATGGTTTTGACAACCCTCTCTGCTTTATCTTTGTTGTAATAACATCTTTCTAACCACCTTTCATTCAGAAACCTGCATTTAAGTTTAGACATTGAAACTACCACACTTCAAAGTGAGAAAATTAGTGGAAGTACTTCATGAGCTCCTTGCCATAAGTTTGGTCTTTTATAAGATTTGAAGACGTATGTGTGGTTATAGATGTACTATGTGATATTCCTTTGCATTTTCAACCACATTTTTCACTTAGCTTAGTTTCCAAGTGCCCTCAAGGAGTAGGTAAAGATAGAGGTCAGCATTAGAGCTATTAAACAATGTTGGGTGTCTTACCCCTAGAAATCTATTGGCATCCACATGTGCATTTATATTGTTGGTCACTATTTGGATAACATTTTCCACTACCACTTCATCACCACCTTATTCAACATGCTGCACCAAATTCACACTTTTATTTTACTGGAGTCCAATAACTTTAAAATGATTTTTTGTCTCCCTGAAGCCACTAAAAAGGTTAAGAATGTCCTATTCTTGGCATTTGTTCCTTTCTTTTCCAAATTTCCTTTTGTTCTACTAATAGGCATGTACTTTGGACATCAACTTGCAATAATGGGCTACTCAATTCATGATAACATGGGGCCTTAAAACCCTTACTTACCATGGCAAAAGCATTGAGTAGTTGTTCCCAATAAGGACTTGAAGCAACATTGATGTAGTACCTTCAAATTAAGGTTGTACATTGTAATTTTTATGAGGAACAAAAAACTTGAACTACAACTACCCCCATCACCTGATCCTCATTTTGTGGGCCAATCGAAGAGCAGCCGTCTATATCTCCCTTCGGCCTTGTAAAACTAAAAATTGCGTTTGGAGCTGTCATTGCCTCTGTTCTATTTTTTTGCCTTCTTTTGTTCATATTTTACAAGGATCGCTTTCACCTCCTTCTCAACCTTTGGAGTGGCCTTTATACATGGCATAACATGTTGTCAAGGGATCCTTGTAAGGTGCTAGACTTGCTGGATGAAGGCTTTGTGAGCACGATAACCTTCATTGACAACATCTATTGCTAAAGTGAAAGGTCTTTTTTGGTGGGTATGCAGGTAGTTTCATTTAGAGACTATGCATGGTTTCATTGTAAAGAAGATTCATATTTTATTCCAGAATACTGAAGGAGAGATCTTTGAGTAAATTTACAAAGGATAAGGAGTAGTTTGTAAGGTATAAACTGCAAATTATATTATCCCCAAGTTTGCTGTACCATCCCTTAAGCAAGTTGTACACTTGAGCAAGGGCGTGAGGGTTTTGGAGGCTAAACACCTAGCATTTGGGAGTGACCTTGAGCTCTCAAGTTGGAGGTGGAGAAGTTTAATTTTCTTGTGCATAGGACCTCACTTCAGAGTGCCAGTTGCTGATTTCAGACATTATTGTAAGCCTGTTTACATTGCAGCATTTGTTTATGTTTGTATCTTTAATTAGAGGCCATTTAGCTATTTGGGTATTCATAGTTTCACTGTTATTTTGCTTTCCAAACTCTGTGTTAAATCCGAAAGTTATTTTCAGTCGTGGGCATTTTAAATATTGAGCTTTGGATGTTATTCTCATCAAACATGATTGCAAGTATTATCTATTGCACTATTATTGCTGCATTGTGGTTTTATCATCAAAACTTCACATCAAACACTCAAAAAACAAACAAAACAAAAAAGTAGGGTGGATATTACAACGGTATCAAAGCTGGTTTTCTTGCCAACCCGTGTTTCCTATGAGCAAAAAAGACTGAAGTTACGTTAATAAAGAACAAAGGAAAACTAGTTATAAGGTGGATTTGAGGTAGATATAAGGTGGTAGTCGACAATTGGAGAGATAAGGGTGGACGTCGATATTGGTGGTCTTCGCGGGGGGAGATATAAGGAGGGTGCGATACTACCATTGGAGGGATAAGGATTGTAGGTGATATAGGGTAAAATGTAATAGGATGGCTAGATTGCCAATCAACACTGAGGATGAGGTCCCTCAAAAAATGTGGCCTCACTGGATCATAGCTCCAGTCAAAAGCGATTACCGACCAAAAAAAAAAAAGAATAAAGGAAAACTCATTGGTAGCCAACTCAAGTACTAGAGGTAGAAATTGTTTCAAGAATCCTTGGTTTAAACAGGATTCACTGTCAGGCAGTGGAACATGTGATTTTGTTCCTCTAGCAGGTGTTGAACATGGCGAAGTGAATATGCGTGACAAAGATGGACAACATAGCGGAGTAATAGAGGATTCCAATACTAGAGGCATTAATTTATTGGCTAGAGGAGAGCATGATAGAGATCAACATATTGCTCAAATAATGGATATGCTGGGAAAACATATTTTGGGCAATAATCACAACAATAACAATGGTGGAGGAAACAACAGTGGGAATAATTGCCAAGAAGATAACTCAGTAAACAACAAAACTTCAAATCAATGTAATGGAGCAGCTAATTCAAGACCTCTCATGCCTATCGTACCTCTTAGAGTCCAACCATTAAACTCCATTGGTTATCTCAGGGACATTGCCTTGGTTTGACTTTTGACATCAATGAGAATAATTTTCCAACAATCTCCCCCGTTGTCATTGATGACAACTCTGCAAAGAAATAATCTCCGTGTTGCTCCCCTTGTCTCTATTGCTCCACCTTTCTCATTTCTCATGCTTTGACATCAATGCCAGATGCTTTCCAGGGCCAAATGATAGGACAATGAATAGCTCCTCTTGAACACATGCTTCTTTTGAAGGACTTACTGGCTGGATGAGACTGATATCACTCCCAATTTCTCCCTTTGGTACCCAAAAGTCCCTTTAGGAAGGGTTTTTGTGAAATGTTCGCAATTTGTTCTTGTGTAGCAATGTAGTCCAACTTCACTTGCTGATCAACCATCTCTCTTAAGAAATGATATTTGATTGGTATGTGCTTTGTCTTGGAGTGTATAACAGGATCCTTCAAGATGTTGATTGCAATTGTATTGTTACAAAATATGGAGCTGAGATGCTCATACTCAACCTTAATATCCCTCATTGTTTGTTCCATCTAGAGAGCGGTGTATTCTGCCTCTGCTGTAGATAAATAAATTGAAGCCTATTTCTTACTCAACCAAGATACAAGACTGTTAACAAGGAAGAATGCTCCTCCAATAGTACTCTATCATTAACATTGTCAGCCCAATCCACATCCATATTTGTTGTAAGGGTGAAATCTTCACCTCTTGGATATTGCAACCCAAAATCCCTAGTGCCCTTTAGATATCTAAATATTCTTTTGACCGCTTGCACATGAGTTTCCTTTGGTGCTTCTTGAAACCATGCCACCAAACCAACTACTTGCATAGTATCAAGCCTTGTAGTTGTCACATATAATAAAATTTTAATATGGACCTGTATAGAGTTTGATTAACCTCAAGAGATTCATAGTTCTTACTCAATTTGCATCATGTAACCATGGGAGTTTTCATTGGATGATAGTCTTTTATCCTCAATTTCTTCAACATCTCCTTAATATACTTGGTTTGTGAAATAAATATCTCCTTTCTGATTGAGAAACTTGCAACCCAAGGACAAAGAACAACTCACCAAGCGTTGACATTTCGAACTCCTGCATGTTCATGGAAAACTCTTGGCTCATCTTGTCACCGCTACCTCCAAAAATGATATCATCCATATAGACCGCAACAATCAACAGGCCATCTCTTTCATTCTTGATGTAGTGTTTGCTATTCACAATTCTTCTTATGAAGCCTTGTTGTTGAAGATACTTGTCTAGTCTTGAGTACCAAGCCCTTGAGGTTTGTTTTAGCCTATAAAGTGCCTTCTTTAGCCTGCAAACATAGTCCTCATTCTCTGATAGGATGAACCCTTCAAGATGTTCAACATACACCTCTTTCTTCAAGTTTCCATTTTAGAAAGGTTGATTTCACAACCATTTTATAAGACTTTGAATTTCTCAAAATTGGCAAGGGCTAAAAGCATCCTTATAGCCTCTGAATGAGTAACAAGGCAAATATTTTTTCGAAATCAATGCTTTTGACTTGGGCATATCCCTTGCATACTAATCTTGCCTTGTTTCTCGCAATTGGGTTATCCTCATTTAGCTTGTTCTTGAATACTCATTAGTCTCAATCACATTTTTATCCTTAGGTCTTTGGACAAGTTCCCAAGTTGCATTCTTCTTGATTTGATCGAATTCCTCTTCCATAGCCTTTATCCATTGCTTGTCTTCACTTGCTTTTGTAAAGTTCTTCGGTTCTATTTTTGATAGCAAGCACAAGTTCACATGTTCTTATGTACTTGCAAATTTTTCTTCTCGTCTGAATTTTTATATCCTTGTCCCCAATAATCAAGTCTGCTGCATGATTCTTCTGAACAAATCGAGATGGTGTCTTAGGTGCCTTTGCTGGTGTTTTTAAATTTCTTTGATCACCTTCCTTGTGTTCAATTTATTCCACTTTTTCTTCTTTGCTGTTTTCTTCTTCTTGATGATCAGCTTCTTGAGCCATTTCTCTTTGATGCATGTCATTATCTACACGAACATTTGCACTTTCACCAAGTTTGTGTAATTCCTATTATAAACTTTGTAAATTTTACTCCTTGTGGAATATCCAAGGAAGATACCTTCATCACACCTAGAATCAAACTTTCCCAAATATTCATCATCTCTTCTTATATAGCACTTGCTCTTAAATACCTTGAAATACTTCACTAATCACTGCCTTCCATTCCAAAGGTCATATGGGTTTTCCTATTGTTTATCTTGATTTGTGCTCAGTTCAAAATATACACTGTTGTATGAACCTCTTCTCTCCAGAAAGTGTCAGATAGCTTGGACTCATCTAACATGGCTTTTTCCATTCCTTGTACTATTCTATTTTTTCTCTCAACAACTCCATTTTGCTATGGAGTTCTTGTGGCTGAATATTGTCTTCTTATTCAATGTTGTTCACAGAATTCTTTAAATTCATTTGAAGTGAACTCTCCTCTATCAAATCTTAGTCATTTGATTGCTAGCTTAGTTTCATTCTCTACTAAGGCTTTGAATGCCTTAAACCTCTCAAATGCTTAGGATTTTTCTTTTAGAAATGTGACCCAAGTCATTCTGAAAAATCACTTATTAATAGCATGAAATGGCTCCTTCCTTGCAAGCTTTTTGTTGTTGTTGTTGGTCCACATAAATCAGTATGTATAGGTTTCAAAGGCTTTGATGTAGAGTTCTCCTTTGATTTGAAATCTTTCCTTGTTTGGTTTCCATATTGGCATTGTTTGTAGATAGTATTAGAAGGTTTTTCTATCTTTGGCATGTCCCTTATGGCTTGCTTATTGTTGATCTTCACAATGTTGTCAAAGTTCAAGTATCTCACCCTTTTGTGCCACAACCAACTCTCATCTTCTTGCCCCATATAACACTTTTCACCTCTGATTTCATTGAGGATGTAGAGATTATTGGCTGTTCACTATGCATTTGATGTCAATTTCCCTTCTTATTTTACATTCTTCAGAATGAAATGCAAGAACGTGCCCTTTGTCACACATTTGACTCACACTTAGGAGACTATGCTTCAATCCTTCAACATATAGAACATTCTTAGAACATAAAGAACATATTTGTCGTAGCATTGTCCCCAAATTTCATTGTCACTTCATTTAATTTCTTTGGGTTGAGGAGTGTGCTCTTGTCACCAATCATGTGGCTTGAGAAACCACTATTAATATACTATTGATCTTTCTCATTTTGAGGATGTATGACAATTTGTACAAGCATCAATCTCTCCTTCATTTCTTGCCCCTGCTTCTTCCAAAATTTTTTAGTTTCCGTCATTTGCCTGTCACAAATGTCTACTTTATTGTTTTGTCTCGAAGGTTCCACAAAATCACTTCTACAAAAAGACACTGTATGTTCAAAGTTGTTGCACTTGTAACACATGATGTTGTCCATCAGAGGGGCAAATGAATTTTGGTTTCTCTTGGAGAAACCAAAATGATTCCTTGTACTGATTCTACAATTTATTGCTTTATGACCAAACTGACTATAAAAGAAGCAATAGCCAAAGAAGGAATGATTATTTGTATCTTTCATGGTTGTCTTTGTGAGGAATGCTATTCTTTTTGAAATATCAATTCCTTCTCGGTGCAACTATTGATAGAGTTCTTACGAGCATTGTCATAATCTTAGGATTTTCTTTAGTCATCTTTTTTTGGTACTTCTATAGCCTTAATTTGCATCATCTTTGGTTGTCTTTTGATTTTCCTCAAAGCCAAGACCACTCTCAATGAAAGGTGATGCTCAGGAGTTGGTAAAGTCCTCTAGTATTTAGGTGCTCTTTTCAGACTTCGTGCTTTAATTCAACTGATCTTTAGATTTCTCCAACTTCTTCCTCAAGGAAACAATTTTAAGTTTTATTTCTTCACAATCCAATTCCTTGGCCTTTAGTTGATTTCTTACATCTTCAATTCGTTTTGCCTCCTCAATTTGAATCTAAAGATCCATGATCGTCCTTTCTGATTCTTCAAGATTTTGAGATAATTTTGCCTTAAATTCATTGTACTCTTGAATTTGTATTTTTAGCTTTGAGTTGTTCTTCCTCCAGATATACCATGACATACTCTTTTGCTTCAAACTCTTCTTTTTGTTTGTCTTCACATTTTGAGGCATCATGTGTTGTTTCCATTGTCATGCATAGAATCTCTTTTATATCACTGTCAGAGAAACTTTCGTTGCTTTCTTCGGATGAGCTTTTAACTTCTTGGATGTAGAGGCTCGTCTTATGCTTTTGAAGGTCATGCTTCCCTTGTGTGTACTTTTTCTTGTTTTTGATGTTTACTTCTCGTTTGCTATAGTCTTGTTCCTTTTCACTACTTGCACTCCCAGCCTTTGGACAAGCAGCAAAATGACCTATATTATCACAATTAAAGCATTTGAGAGTATGCTTGCGGAATCCTTTCTTGAGCTTCCTCACAAACTAAGCTTCTTTTTCATCACTTGAACTTCCACTTGATTTGGGTTCTTTGTTCTTCATCTTCTTAGATGGTTTGAAAGTGATTTCTTGTTTTGATGTCTTCTCCTTCTCAATCCTCATTTTGTTTGACATGAGGATCATATGCAACTCGTCCATCTTTAAGGTGTCTAGATCCTTTATTTCTTTGATGGGAGAAACTTTTGCATCTTAATACCTTTTGCACAGTTATAGTATCCTCAACCTTCTCTCCAAGACCAAGAATAGTGTTGATGATTTCATTCACACGAAGTAGATAGGCTGTGATATTTTCTTCGTCCTTCATCTTTAAGGATTCAAATTGCCTTTTGTTGGTTTGGAGCTTAGCTTTTTAAACTTTTTTGTCACCTTCATAGTCTTTTGAAGCTTGTCCTATATTTCCTTTGCTGATGTGCATCGCTTAACTTTGACAAATTCCGATTCAGATAGGCCACATAGAATTGTATTCATTGCTTTAATAATATTTTCACTCACCCTCTTTCTGGCTTGATTAGATAGTGGCGGAGATTGTGCCACATAGTCATCCAAAACCAATTGCGATATGTTAGATCCAAGAGCCAAAGTCATAGGAGACACCGATCCCCTCTTGAGGATTCGTAGGCACCAACCCACCTGAGACACCAATCCCCACCACTGAGCACCAACCCAAAAAGAGACACAAATGTGAGGCACCAATCTCTTGATCTCCTTAGATAGGAGGCACCAACCTTCAAATTAACAATGTAATAATTATTTGTTACTTCTTTGTGAATCAACTCTATTTCACCTTCTCAAATTCACTGATGACCGCATCAAAATCTGCTTTAAATCTCTTTCAGAAATCTTCCAATGGTTTGTAGGAGTAGAGAGGTTACTCCTCAACGCCCCTAGAATCGCTGCAAGACCAAAACACTTCCACAAGAGAGAATGACAAGAATAATATAATAAGGATGATTGATTGAATATGGAATATACAATGAGATGCCTTGCTTATAAAGGCAATGTGTTATGCAGTATGAGAAACTAACATGGCACTAACATTTAATTCTTAATGCGAATATTAAATGCCTAGGAAACTAAAAGTAAATGAGGTGAACATGATCACATTATAACTAACTTCTAGAAATGACACTTAGGTACTAAGTTAACATGTGAATATATCCTTTACTAGGAAATTACAAGTTACAACACCTTGACTGGGTACTAGACTTGATTCACTCTAACACCCCCTTCTAAGTGCAACTTAGGGAGAAGGAATTATCATGCAAATGATGTGTTGGCTAACAGATTGGTCCTTTCAAAATAAACAACAATTTGACTCCTTTGCCCAGATTTAAAGACAAGCTGCTAGCAAACAGTTGGAGAAATCGCTATTGAATCTATGATTTTCCTCTGAATTTTAGAGGTACAACTCCCTCTTATGATTTAATTCTAATTTTCTGAGGTATGCTTTTAACTGGAAAGCAGAAAAAGCAAACACTTGCCCATCACCATGAAACAAGTGCAAGAACTAAATTGAGAATTGAAGGGAAACAGAAATAAACAACTCAAAGGTCATTCGTTCAGAACCCCTAAAGGATGATCAGGAAATAAGCAGCAATATCCTTAGATGATATGAACAGACTTATGAGTCAAAGATCATATAACTGACACATCAAAATTCTGATACTACAGGTGATCTATATCAAGAAGCGATTGCAAAACACAAGGGAATTTGACAATCAAAAGAAGATATAGACAGGCACAAAGACTCAGAAAAAACTTCTTTATTCACTTGATAAAACTAGAGAGTTCAAAGGCTCCCTTCCTAGTATGACAGAAAATGCCCAAAGAAAAATGCACTACCGTATCCCCTTCAGAAATAAAAATCAGGCTGCCCTCCTTTCCAACCGATTCACCCTCATGCTCCTGCAATGTTTTTCCCCTCTATATTTAAAAACCTTTCCCCTTCTGAGACCTTTCAGCTTCTGTAACTGCTTCTTTTAAAGTAGTTACAAAAACTAAAATGTCCTCACTTTCCTGTGAATGTAAAGTTTTATTTAGTTGTGAAATAAAACATTGGAGACCCACATGATATTCCCTGGAATGAAGTTGACAGGTAAGTGACCATTGGTCCATTACTGTGTCATGTTGAAAAGGTTATATATGTTGATCATCTGTACATGTAATGTGCTCATTTATTCCTTTCTTTTATCCATAATGTCTCGTTTATGGGTTTTATGAATTCAACTTCTAAGTTCTGACACATATTTCTTGGGTGACTGATTGGTTGAGACAAGTGAATTCTCATGCCATACCAATTTGTTTGGAATGCTGTTAGTGTACACTCTTTTGCACTATTGGGATTAGGTATAATGCAGTCCCTGGTTTGGGTCAACTCATCTTGCTTGTAGCAGCTGCCATTATAGATGTCCAATGTGTGCTCACTGCTTCAGCTTCAACAGCCAAAACCTTCTCCAGCACCTCAAGCCCCTTTTCACTCATGCTGGGAACCCCATCCACCATTACATTTCTATTTGCAGAGGCTGTGGGGATCCTATAATTTTGATCAACCATGTACTAATCAACATCATTGCCCTTCCTGGCAGTACCATTAGATTGAGTGGCTCTTGCACGCATTGGTGATAATCTACCTTCTTGTGGAGAAAGGTCCTCTGGCACAAGAAAATTATCAAGCAACATATCTCCTCTTAATCCACCACAAATGTATATTTGACTACCAACAGAAACTGCAGCATGTTGACAACGCTTTAGAAGTTCCAAAGATGAATCAGATTTTACCTAAGTTGCCGATTCGGATTCGTGGACAGATTCGGGCTCACGAATCCGGTTCGTGGATTCGTGAAATTTTTTTTTTTGCCGTTTGGGTTCGTGAGTGTATATATATATATATGCATTATATATACAAAAAAAAAGAGAAATATACATAATTCTAAAACTAAATCATTTCATAGT
>MU223792.1:144014-160998 GCA_018584345.1 Thuja plicata
CTTCGGTCCTTTATATCCTTGTACTACCTTCGGGTAAAGGATCATGTTATGCACGGAAGACATCATATTGTAATGACTTGAATGAGTGAATAAGAGTATTATCCTTTGCTTTATTACTATCATGTTCAGTGCATTCAGTTCTGCAAGTAACTAAGTTTACCCCGAGAGGCAAACAATCATCATATTCATAATTTATGAATTCAAATAATTGAAAATCACATAGCTGTCTAATGTCACACTTCACTTGAAATAGTTATAAAAAGTTCACAAGGAAGGGATGTAACATAAAGACTGGATACCATTAGATTAGAATTGGAGGAGATGAATGGAAGATTGCATTTAGAATGAAAGAAGGCTTCTAGGTGATAGTTATTCCAAGTGTTCATAAATAAATATGTTATAACCTGTGTTCCACGGGGACGCGTCCCCTGCCCTTGTACCCCCGTTCCCGTCCCGGGTACGAAACAGGGACGCGGGGATGGATTTTCAACGTCCCCTAGCAGTCCCCTTTTCGTCCCCAAATCGGGGACTTTTAGGAAACTTCAAAAATCAAAGTCCCCTAAATAGGGGACGGATTTGGGTATCGGGGACGGTTAGGGGACGGCTTGGCCGTCTTAAAAAGTGCGTTTTTTTTTTATTTGTTTTTTTTTCGGCAGGCCCCACATGGACTCTAATATTAAATAAAAGATACTAAACCCTAGTATGGATGCTAAAAACATAAAAAGCCTAACTCTCTTTCATTTGTTCATTTCATTCATTCTTGCCAAAAAAAGAAGAGGAGCAGCAACAAAGCTTTTGTAGAGGACAGTCATATATTTGACATATATTATTTGTTGATACATTACTGATTTTGATTATTATGGACATCTAATTATGGAGTTGAAATTCTATGTTTACTATTTAGTATTTTAGTTGGACTTCTCTTTATGTCATTTCATGCATGAAACTTGGAGCCTTTGGGCATTTTCGCTATATGTATGCCATATTTTTACAATGAAAGTATTTGAACTTTGTTAATTTGCTATGTATTCAATCTTGAATCCTTGATAGCTAAGTTTTTAATTTCCATGTATGTCTCATTGTCTATGATATTCATATATGAACATTGAACTTTGTCTCTCTCTATATAAAAATCCCCTATGTTTTTAGTCGCCGTCCCCTAAATTTTGACTTCAACCCGTACCCGTACCCGTACCCGTACCGGAAACACGTCCCCGTCCCCTAAAACGTCCCCGTACCGGAAACTCCGTGGAACATAGTAAAAAATTAATCATTTGTGTCAAGGTTAGAAATAATCATTTTTAGTCGGTTTGCAAGTTGTCATGTCGAGTCCAATTTTTGAATTAACAAATAATTGGAGATTGTCCATGGTGGTATGTTCTTGATAAATGGCGACTAGGACGTGGGACAAATATATTGGGAGCGAATGGAATATCTAGAAAAGAAAGGCAAAATAAGAAATCAGTTACCACTTTTGGTAAAGCTTTATCTGTATTATACAGCCCTGTTCTGCCTTGTGTTTTTTCTTGTGTTTTTGAATGGTTTGCTTGTTTGATAGAATAAGATAGAGAGGATAGAAAGTGCAGAAATATATATTTCAAGATATGCGGATTTACGACAGCAAATAAGAATGGAATAACTTGCAATTTTGAATGCCTATAATCAGCTATATTCTGAAAGTACAATATAAAAATAAAACTTAGTATACCCAGGTGGGAAAATCTGATTACAAACATAAATGTAACATTCCCATTTAATGCAAATGAGAATAATACACTGCACTAGTTAAGACCAGAAAAATCAATGCCAAGAAACCCTAGGCATCCCATACTAAACCCTCAAACTTGTACGGCTTGGTGTAGCAAGGTCAAACAACATCCTAGTGCCACACTAAACCAAGAAGTTTCACAGCCAGCCAAGAAGTAGTACAGCCAGGCTTGAGGGAAGTGGGACCAACAAATGGCGAAGTATAAACAGCTCAAACTCCCTGCACTTTTCTCAATCAGCAAACTGTAAATAATCTCTCTAAAATCTGCAACTTTAAACTGAAAATATGATAGATTGAATCACCATGAAAGCTCCAATATGTCTCTTAAATGAAAACACCAAGAAATTCCTTAGATTTTGTCTTTCAACAACGTGGAAGATGTTCCCTCTTAGGGATTTAGTCCTCACAAACCCTAGGAAGAATAATCTACTCCAAAATAAGAAGTAATATCAAAATATCAAACTCAACATAGCACAAACGAGCTCCTAGTCTCTTTTTTATTGCCTCCAAGAAAGGGTCAACCTCTTTTATTTTGCTTTCTAAAACATTAAATCAAAATCAATATCTTTATAAAGTGGCATCCATGTCTCCCAAAGGCCCCCTTTATTAAATATTAGCACTTTAATGTTGTCACCCAAATAGTTTTTTATTTAAAAAAGCTAAATAATGATAAAGTTAAATATTTAATTTAAATTTATAAAATATTTACTTATCATTATTTAATTAAAAATTACCAGACTTACCAAAAATCGAGATAATGATATCCATTGCTCCCACTGATATATGTAAAATTAGAAAAGCTATCAACTGACTCAGTCAGTGCTAGAAACTGACTTATGAAAAATAGTATGGGAGAACTCATTCGAAACCACTCCAGAAAAAAAGGCATTATGCACATCATATCCACCGAAGCTCAAAAATCATATGATACTGAAAACCTATTGGATAAACTGTCTCATTAGCCTATGGGAACCAAACTAACTGAATAGGCTAGTGGGCCACAATACTGAACTGGTTAGGAGGGAGACATTAGATTACTGTCGTTCTAGATTAGTGGCTTGTTTGAAGGTTGACATCAACATTTGAAAAGAAAACAAAATTCTTTTGATAGTTCGACACCAGCATCAAGCCAAATTATGAAAATTATAAAATGAATAATACAAATCAGCATTTGAAAATTGACACTTCAACACAAGGAAATCATCTAAAAGAAAAGAGACACCAACCAGCGCAAAGGAAACCAGCATGGAAAATAATATGCGTTTTGGACAACATGGTAAGCAAGGAAAAAGGTGCAGCTTTCTAACATTGGTGGTTTATCACAAGGCATTTAGAAATTATAAAATATACTTCTTGTTTGTCATATTTTAAAAAGTACGGTTAAGGTTCAAAAAGTGTGTTGAGTTAAATGTTTTTAGTAAGTACAGTTTTTGGTGGCAACTGTAGCAAAACATTCCTTCCCAGAAAAGTAAAAAAATGTTTATATTGAGATGCTTTCTTTGACAGTGGCCGTGGTGAAAAGTTCCTCCAAAATTAAAGAAGTTTTGATATTGAGGCGCACTTATTGGAGATGATCTTGGTAAAAAGTTCCTCCAAAATAGTAAAGATGTCATCTTTCAAGTATGATGTTAGCATTACAGAATATCAAGTTTGAGTTTCTGGTTGACCAAAAGTTTTTTGTATTGAAGTATTCACCCCGATAAAAATAGGTGAAAAGTTTCATCAAAATCATCCAATCTATTCAGAAGTCTATTTTAACTCTTGCTATTTCAAGCATTCACCTTTTTCAAACAAAACAACATATTTTGCGTTTTACGATTTTTAGTCAGAACTATTTATAGCCCAACATATTTTTTAGCTTCTCTATTTTTACTTTTTAGTATGAGGAGTTTTTTCAGTCATCATCTATTTTTAGATCTCTTGGCATGCGAGAGATGTGACTTCTAGAGGATAAATTGTAATAATTACAAGTATAGTTGAATTGACAGTCACACATCTTAGAATCAGAAGTAGGGGATAGGGTTAATTAGTAATAAAGTTAGCCTTCATGCAATCAAGTTATTTAGGGTCGGCCCAAAAGAGATATAAGTTTAATTTATTTTATGCTTCAACATGGGTGAATATCATAATGGGGCTTGGTCAGCATTTGGGAAAATAAAACATGCCTTTAATCAACTTGAATGGTGCAATCTGCCCTTGCATAAAATCTGTCCTTTGACATCAGTGACAATTAATCTAACAAGGGTGAGTTTAGTTTGATCTGTAAAAAGAACAATTGGTTGCATTTGAATTCATTTCTATTTTTTGTGCCTTCTTTGCACTATTTATTGCTGATTACATCAAGTTTTAAGGTTTTGTTATCTTGAAAATCCATTTCCAGTCGTTATATGCTTAGGTTTGTAGTATGTTCTTGAAGGTTCTAAAGACTTGTTTGCAAACTTATTTTGTTTGCATGGTTTGAAATGAATTTTCAAGGGTTGCGTAGGAGAGTTTCAGCTTAGACCTTTATTCGCAAGTATTACGGTAGACTGCTAGTGGCTTTTAAGGATTTATGGGATTGTATCCTAGTTTAATATTCTCTTTCAGGTTGATTAGAGCTGTAATCATATGTTTTCCCTCCGGAATGGTTAATAATCACAAGACTGGCCTTAGAATGCTAACTTGTAGTAGTTTTCAAGCATTAGATTCAAGTCACGAAGATTGCTTGGTGTTTTTGTCAAGAGATTATTGGTTAGTGTAAAGTTTCTTCAAAAGGTTTGACATATTTTAGAGCAAAGAGTTTCAACCCATCATTAATAAGATCTGTTTATTAGGCTTGCTATTTTTGGCTGTTTCTTTAATTGGAGGGTCCATTTTTGGGTAGATGTTAGAGATTTTATTTTTAGGTCACTTTATTTCAAATTTGTTTAGAGTAGTTTTATGCTTTTGAGTTTTTTCTTTTTCGGTTTATCTATAGCTTAGGCAGTTGCAAATTCACTCCATCCCAATCAGTTACCAGTAACATTTATTTATTTTTGTGGTGCTTTTCTGTAGCCAGCACGCCATCTTAACCATTGCTACCAATGTTTGACCCTTAACCCTTGAGGATGTTTACAATCCAATATTCCTTGCGAGTCCAAGAATTCCTTTACATTCTTTTTAATTAATGGAGATGGTGCTCTTGATTACAATAAACCCTTCACATATTTTACCATATTTTTTGAAATACATATGCTTGGGAATATTTTTTGGATTCTTGAGAAAAACATTGATTTTTGTGATGAATTAATTGTTATCTTATATCCCAAAACTTGAGTTGCATAACCTTATAAATAAGTGCTTGGAGCACAATATTCTTAAATGATAGTTGATGCTATGCTTATATTGTTAAAACTTAAGACCAGCATTGAAAAACTCTGCGAGTATTCGTGAGCTAGAATTGGTGGTGAGTAACTTGCCCAGAAACCTGTAGCCAGGATTTATGAAAACTCAGTATTTTTTTCTCTATAACTCATTAAAACACATTTTTTCTTGTAAGATCCATAAAAACTTGTTGAAATCCTTTAAAACCCTTGTTTTTCGCCAAATATTAAGAGGTTTTAATTGTTTTCAAACATTTTTGGGTTGTAGTTGAGGAACTATGTAATGTCTTTGCACCCCTTGGTCCCAAGTGGCAGGCACATTGGACATCTAGCATGGGGTGGTCCACTTAGAATGAGGTTTCGTCTCTGCTCTCCCTCTTGTGCTCCCTTACAACCTTCTCATGATTGATTGCAGCAATAGACTAGATATTATATATTATTGCCTATATCTAATATATGAGAGTTTATGGAAATATGTTATCCTTTTTATTATCTTGCATACCACAAGGAATAAGATTGTTATGGTCTGCAATATGTTGTAAGCTCTGGACTGGTCGATCTATCTATTTGACCGGTGGAGACTGTTTGCTTTCTTATTAGAATCGATGTTGCTTTTGGTATGATTACTTGATCACTTGATATATTATGAATTGATCTGCTCTTTATGAGCACTGATGCTAATTGAATTGCTTTCCTTGATGGTTCAATCCCCCCCTCCAAGGAAGTTGTTCTCTTTTATCCTTATGACTCTTCCTGAAGAGAGACATCCATTTGAAGAGTGGTCTCCCTTTGAAAAGACATCACCTTTGTTAATAATCCCACATTTTTAATCACTAATCCTTTGTTAACAAACATATAATCGCTGCCTTGTTATTTACTTATGATGATTGCTGCATTTATTTGTGATCCCTGCCTTTAATATCAGTCGTTGCCTTTAATATATCAATTGCTGATAATTATTATTGCCTATTCTTTATGAATCGCTGCTTTATAATAATTTCTGCTCATTAATCACTCCTTGTAATCATTAATCGCTGCACTTTGTAATAATCTAGTGTCTGCCTTAATGAACATAATCACTGATCATTCTTATCATATATTCATTATTATTATTGTAAGTTAATCGCTGCATATAATATATTATTGCTCGCTGTTCTCTTCTCTGATAATTGTTGCATATTATTTTGTTTTATTGTAAGTTAATGACTGCATATAATATAATATTGTGCACTATTCTCTGCTTTGATAATCGTTGCCTATTCTCTGGCTGTTAGATTCAATTCTTGATTTTTTTGTGAAATCCATAAAATCTTGTTTGTGAGAGATAACTGTGTCAGGTCTTGTGCTCATACCTGAGGCAAAAATATAGGGCAGAAGTTTATTTTATTTGTTGCTATTGCAAACTCCCAAGAGCAATTGCGCATAGTGGCAGAAATTGTTAATATTGTCTATAGCTTAGCATTGAGGGTTAGTTTTGAGGGAGCTTCCCCCTATGATTTGAACAAAGGTTTTACTTAGCATTTTGTTATGGTTCGAATTCTCATGAAAAATACAAACCAAAATGTTATTAATAAATAGCATAAAGATACATTATATGGAGGGTTTCAGAAAGACAGGCGGCAGCTTATAATATTATGGTGGAAAGATGGACAAATACTGCACTGCCAGCTGCATTTTAGAAATTGGAATAGTATTTGAAATGCAGTAGGAAGAAAACTACTGGTTTGTTTGAGTTTTCCAATCTTGTATGAGCTGTAGTTAGCCTCCAAACTTTTTATTATAAAAATGGGCCACTTTTTGTTTTTTTGACATAGGACTTATATGATTATCTTAGATAAAGTTCTGTTCGTTAAAGAGCTTGAGGTAAAACACTAATGAATAGTTATCTTGTTGAATTGTTCAAGTCCTTTGTTTCTTAATGCTATCTTTATGTCTTTTTAAACCATACACTTTCTTGTTGCAGTACGTTGGGTTATTTTCGGCATCCTTTGGGTTCTTCTAGGAAAACGATTTTGGTTTTTCCCCAACATTCTTGCAGAGGAAGCAACATTTTCAGAATTATTTCGATTTTGGCCGCAGCCAAGTAAAGATGAGGAACCGGCACCAAAATGGACTGCAAGGCTTGCTTTTGCTTGCATCATTTTTCTGGTCCTGTGGGTCTCTATACGACATGCACCTGACGAGGCTGCGCGTGCTAGGTTGCTTTTTTTCCACTCAAATGTGTCTCACAACAGTATCCTCACCACTTCAATGGTTGGAATAATAACAATTGATTCTTTTGATATGTAGGTATCAAAAACAGGTTTACAATATCATTGATGATGTGCTTGAATGGTCTCCAAGACTTGCTTTATCAGAAAAGAAACAAGAGAAACCACCTGTTGTCACTAATCTGGCGCAGGAAAATGAAACTGTTGGTGATGGTAACATACCTGAAACCGATAGAGAACCTGACGCTTCTCATGAAAAAAAGGTGACAGAAGACGTTGAGAATCAAGACCAAGAGATCGACCTTGAAGATTTTGTTTCACGTGACACATTTGGCAAATCTAATGTGGAAGAAGAGATGATGGAAACAAAATAAGCTTTTTCTTTATTAAGTGTGTTTTGTTTTCATCTCATAGTTTTGCAATTCTGCTTGAGGCGAGCACCTGCACTAGAAAGAAAAGTGATCTGTTTTCAGCTCTACTCAAGAGCAGAGTTTCAGGCAGGCCAGAAATCATTTACTAAAAAATATTGGTAATCATGTAAGAAGACCTGAAGCTCTTAATCGGTGGCTTATTTCACATGAATTATACAAGGTCAAATATCTGATATATGCTTCCTGTTCATCTAATACCAGTTCAATACATTAGATTAATTACCAAGGCAACTATTATGATATGTTTACACTTTTCTTCTACTGTAACATTTTCAATACCATTAATCAAAATTTATTCAGTACGTGATCAATGTTTAAAACCACATTGTTGATTATGGATGCTGAGCTAGACCTGCAGGGAGTCAGGGTATTTGAAACCATGCTTTGACAAATACCAAAGGAGCTAAAATTTTCCTGGATTTATGGACTTCTTTATAGAACTGAATAGAAATAGAGAAAGGACGTGTGGTTGAATGCATTGTACTTAGTGCAGTAGATCAGAACTCCTAATATTAGCATGAAATCGTATTATTCTGTGCCATATTGACAAGGTATTGTAAGGTCTGTAACAAACTTGCATTTCATTCGCTTAGCATTTTATAAGTTTGTACCTAATCAGATAACGGCGGTCTCTTCTTAAGCTGATAAATGACGTTTTTAAAATAAAGTAACGCCGATGCTTATTTCTATTCATATCCTAAATGCAGGTGACATGTATTGTAATGGAATGCAGTTAACAAATATAGAAGGGCAAATTTTCTTGCTTTTGAAACCTCGTACCCTAAATGTAGTTCACATTTTTGTAATGGTATATGATCAAAGGTCAGAATTGTTTCTTGCTTTTCAGTGCTTGATCCTGTCATAATTCCTTAATTTATAGCCCTTTTATGATAGCTTACCCATCACGAACACAATGATAAAAAACTAGCTCATGAACCATATAGGTGAGGCCATATATTTGGCACACCATATGAAGGAGACAAGTTTTTTTTTTGAAATGTCCTTCATATGGTGTGCTAATATATGGCTGGATAGCCAGATGGTAAGAAAGGTTTATGGGCTTTGAAAAACAGAATTCTTGTAAAGGGAAAATTGTTCTCTTGAATGATAAACTTTTGTGAACAATTCACCTATAAAAACAAGACTGCTCAGTTTTTGGGCCTTGAAAAATAAAATATTTTTTGTAGAGGGAAAATTGTTCTCTTGAATGATAAACTTTTTTGAACAATTCATGTATAAAAACTAGATTGTCTTGAGTTTTATTCTAGTTATAATTTTTGTTTGTTTGTTGGCTTTGATCCATTCTAATTTGTTTGGTCATTAAAATATTCTTTTATTGTCTAATTACTGTCACGATACAAGAGCATTTGTGTCCACAACTTCTTTCATTGTCTAATTACTGTCACGATGCAAGAACATTTATGCCCACAAACAATCATGTGTCACCACAAATAGTATTTGCTATTTTTTCAAATTTCTTTAGTTTTGGATTGTTGGCGTTTCTATATCTTGTCAAGTTGCTTTCTGGGAGAGTTGCTATAGGAAAGCTACTTGTAGTTGTGCTAGATGACACGTATAGGTAGCTTAAAGATACTTTCTTGTGTATGAGTTAAATTGATTGAATAGCATATAATCACGTGTCATGATATCATTCAAACAATTATTTGTTTTCTTCCTAGAGTTTTTTCTTGGCCTTTTCTAACCTTGGGAATATTAATGTAGAGTTTATTGCTTTATTTTTCCAACAATATAGATATTAAGCAGCGACTTATGTCGACATTATATGTGATAGCTAATTGCTAGGGGCCATGCATTTATTTTCCTTTTCTTTTAGCCATTAATCGTTGTTGGATATATGAAGTCCAACGATCATTTGGTTTTTCCCTTCGATTGGCTCTTGTCTCTTCGCATTTTGGACAAGACATTACTGCCTATTAATACGATGTAATATGCTTTTGTTTGTAACTGATAAAAATAAGGATTAGTAAGATGTAGCTATTCATGGCGAATCACTATAATTTTGTATTTTGTCTCCGATTGTGTGATTGTTTTGTTTTCATTTGTCGTTTTGCATATTCAATTTATTCACACTTCTTAATTAACAATCGGTATTAGAGCTTGTTGGTGAAGCTAGTTGGAAATTGGTGAAGCTAGTTGGAAGGTGCACATGGAGTCATTGTTGTTTAAATAAAATCTCTCACTTCTGGTGGAAGGGAAAGCGAATAAGCCAAATTCAATTATAGATGAAGTGAGAAATTAGATAAAAAGGCAAGAGCTTTGATTTTTCTTTTGTTGTGTAGTGATATTCTATTCAATGTCTCTACTGAGAAGACTTCAAAAGAACTATGGACAAGCTATTAGCCATGATTGAGATGGCTTCAACTTCCATTAAAGGTTTTATCATTAAGAAGTTGTACAATTTAAAAATGGAGGGATCATGTCGAATCACCTCAATGAATTCAACACTCTTATTAGCCAACCAATTTTGGTAAGCATTAATTTAGGTGACGAAATTAAAGCACTTTTGATATTGTGTTCTTTACCAAATAGTTGGGAGGGTTTTGTAATAGTGTTCAACACTTCAGTATCCGACAAAGGAAAAGTAGTTTTCAATGATGTAGTTACTACTCTTCTCAGTGAAGATATGAGAAGGAAGAATCAAGGGTCTTCATCAAGCGATGCCTTGTTTATGGGCAATAGGGGAAGACCTCAAGAGAGGTAGAAACAATAGTAGAAAAAGATCCAAATCTGTAAGAAGATTGAAGTCAAGGGCCATAGGTCACACAAAGGAAAAATGATCTTACAAAAAGGCACAAGAAAAATTAAAGGACAACAAAGCCAACAACACATACAAAAAATAAGGCATCATAGTTTTGCCAACGAGTGATACTACATTGAATTCATAGGTGCTTGGTTCCGGTGCCTCTTTTCATGCAACTTCATGTCAGGAGGCTTTCAAAAACTATGAAGAAGGTCAACTTGAGAGAGTTGATCTTGGAGATAACAAAGCTTGTGAAATAATTGGCAAGGGTGATGTCATATTGCAACTTCAAAGTGACGATAAGTGGTAGTTAAAAGATGTACAACATGTTCCTGAGCTGAAAAGGAATTTAATATATGTAAGGCAACTTTATATTCAAGGGTATATCATCAATTTCTCTTCTGATGCTTGGAAGGTGACTAAGGGAGCTGTGGCGATTGCGAAAGGTAGTAAATTTGGTAGTCTATATGTGTGTTAGAGAGCAATGTTGATGTGGGAGCTGCATTGGCCATAAGAGAGGCTTGTCCACATGAGCAAAAGATGACTTGAAGCTATGCTTAACAGGGATAAACTTCGAGGCCTAAAATGTGTTGATTTGGAGCTTTGTGAGAATTGCATTTTTGACAAGCAAGCATGGACCAACTTATTGAAGACCCATCATAGCAAAAAGACAACACCTTTGTAGCTTATTAACTCAGATGTTTCGGTCCTACTAAGGTAGCCTCCATTGGAGGAGAAAACTATTTTGTTACCTTTCTTGATGATTGTACTAGAAAAATATGGATTTACATGCTTAATAGAAAATTAGAGGTATTTAGTAAATTTAAATCCTTTAAAGCCATTGTTGAGAATCAAATTGGGCACAAAATAAAATGTTTAATAACAGATAGTGGAGGAAAATTTTGTTCTTCGAAATTCAATAACATTTGTGTAGACAATGGTATTCAAGGATCAAAATTGTTCAATTCACGCCTTAGGAAAATGGCACAACAAAGAGTTTGAATAGAACGATTTAAAAAAGATCTAGGTGTATGCTTTCTAATGCCTAATTAAACAAAGAATTTTGGGCGAAAGCATGTAATACAATGGTCTATTTGATCAATTGAGCACTTTCATCTTGATTAGATTTTGACATTTTAGAGAAGAGATGGTTTGGAAAATGAATTTCTTACAATCATCTATGAGCGTTTGACTGTGAGGCATTCACTCATGTCCCCAAGGAAAAGCGAACGAAATTGGATCCTTAATCCACTCTATGCATATTTGTCAGTTATGGTGAAGAGCAATATGGTTAAAACTTTGGGATAAAGTTGCGAAGAAGATCATTCGAAGTCGGGATGTGGTCTTCAATGAGAAATCATTTCCGGGTCTACAAACACAAGAGAACTCTTCAAAAGAGTATATCCCACATGTTGACATTTCTTATACTCATAGTACACATTTAAAATCATTCGCACATGATATGGCTCAAGGGAAAACCGATATCATTTCCATGTCCCCTGTAATAAGACTTGGGGAAGATATTGATGAATTCATATTGCCTCCCTTGTTCTCCACACACATTGCAGATGTTGATCAAGACAATCACACATAAAACATTGTGCGTTCTGCTACAATGCATGAACGAGACGCTGCCCCTGAAGATTCATACATGATCTTACACATCAAATACAAGATGACTCAACAAGGGGTTCTATACAAATGATCATCCCAGTACTTTCCATGCAACTGTCAAGGAACAACACTATCTCCTATTACTCACCATAGTCCCAAGAAGTTCAAAATGTGGCAAAAAAGTTTGGTTTGAAAGCTGCTGGCACCAAATACGGTGAGCATACAACTCTCCCAATGTCTATACAAACTTGGAATGGGTTAGCATGACATCAAACACACCACATTCAAATTGTGCAACCACGAGATGAGATGAATCATGGATATCCTAGTCAGTCTTTTCCATTCGAAGCACATATTCCTTGTTCTGCGTTGCAGATAAATAAAACACAGGGTCTGCAATCCCAAACATCTTGTGCACAATCCCAAACCTTGTTGATACTAGCGCGTGGCAATCTACACTCAATTCCAATAGATACAACAAATTCAAAACGTTCATGGCAGAAAGTCCACAATACACATGCACCAGATACTTTACATAAGAAAGGTACCACAAAGTCTGTTGCCTCCACAAGACATTCACAGAGGATGGGTGATGATTTCTTGGATAATCCAACTAGTCAGAAACACCAAATGTTGTATCAAAACAGTTCCACAATTCGATTAGATTTGATGCCTGCTCATACTTACCACACAAAGAGGAATATTAATATCGATAACATTGATATTGTTGGAGGCCCAAATTTGCAATCAGAGAAAAGAAATATATCCAGAAATAATCCAGAGTTGAGGAGGTCTACCAGGCAGAGAAAACCTCCAACAAAGTTTGTTGATTATGAATTGTTAGCTTTTGATCATCTTGAATAGTTGTTTATTAACCAAACAAAGTCGATTACTTTCAAACAAGTTTGTAGTGATGTTAATCATGACAACTAGATGACAACAATGCAAGAAGAAATAGGCTCGTTGATGAATATACTTTGGGATTTGGTTCCACTTCCGCTGAATTGTAAAGCCTTGAGTAATCGATGGGTTTATTGGCTGAAAGAAGAGGATGAAGGTAGGAAGAGATTCAGAGCAAAACTGATTGTGAAAGGATATGATCAACAAAAGAGAATCAATTTTAATGAAATATTTTCACTGGTTGTCAAAATGACCACCATTCATGCAGTCTTGGCTTTGGTCGTAGTTTATAATCTTGAACTTGAGCATCTTGATGTCAAAACAACCTTTCTTCATGATGACATAAGTGAGTAGTTGTATATAGTGCAACTCGAAGTTTTTATGAAACAGTGGCAGGAACATTTATATTGCAGGTTAAAGCGAAGTTTGTATAGGCTCGAAAAAGCCTTGAGGCTGTGGTACCTCAAGTTTGACAACTTCATGACTAAGCATCATTGTGAATTGAATCCTTGTGTTTATTATATAAAGCTACATAATGGTGGGTTTGTTCTACAATTGCTTTATATTGATGACATGCTAATAACCAACACTAGTATGAGGATTGTTTGTGAATTGAAGCAACATTTAGCACCGAGGTTTGCAATGAAGGACTTGGGGGCATAAAGATGGATACTTGGTATGACCATAATCTTAGATAGGTAGAAGAAGGGAGTCAAGTTGTCACAAGAAAAATATATTAACAAGGTTTTGGACATGTTTGGTATGGCAAATACCAAGGTGTTTAGCACTCCATTAGCTGATTATTTCCGTTTATCTTCTACTATGTGTCCCAAGATACAAGATGAAAAAGAGGAAATGAAGGGCATTATCCAGTCTTCCGTTGTTGGACATTTCTTGGACATTGCCCATGCAATGGGAGTGGTAAGCAAGTTCATGAGTAATCCGGGCAAATCACATTGGTATGCAACTAAGTGGATTTTATGGCATCTCAAAAGTACTTGAGATTTCGTCTTGTGTTTTGGTGGGAAGGATGCTTCGTTGCGAGACTTTTTTGACTCTAATATGGATGATGATTTAGACAAGCGAAGATCAACTACAAGTTATGTATATATGTTTTCTGGAGCCGCGATCAACTAGGTTTCCAGGTTGAAACAAGTGGTTTCACTTTCTATGACAGAGGCTGAATATATTTCTCTCATTGAAGGAGCAAAAGAGATGATATGGTTGCAATGATTGTTTGGTGAATTATAATGTAAACAACACGGTTCTATTTTGTTTTGTGATAGAAACAACCTCCACTGTGGGCCACTCACCTAGTGTTCTTAGGTTCCCTACCTTTAGCAAACATCAAAAAGGGCATAACAAAAAGGTATACTATCTATATGTCTCTACCTTCACTTCATGCTTTTTTGTTATTGTCCAATTGATTAATATAAAAAGGTATACTATCTATATGTCTCTACCATCAAAGTAAAGGTTAGGCTTCCACAACCTTCCTTTTCAGGAACCAAATATATGTGCACCCAAAAGAAAACTACTTTCCCCATTTTATTTTATTATAAGGATGTGATTTAGGATTTCATTGAGTATACATATACATATACATATACATATACATATATGGTTAGAGAGGTGATATGTCATCCCAAAATATACTCATCTAATGCATATAGGTGAATCACATATTTTAACCTTGCATCTAGTGTATTCTTGTCATTATGATAAAGTATAGGATCAAATCATTAGGCATATTTGAAAATGAAATACAAATATACTAATAAGAGGGTATAAGATCTTATCAATTTGATGAAAGAGAGAATTTTTATAAGGATACATGAAATGAGCAGAAAAAGAATATCTTGCCAACTATGAACTAAGTTTGTGTAGGTTGCAAAACACGTTGTGTAGTTCAAGCTAAAAAATTGTATCTAAAATATAATCATGTTGAGGTGTACATGCCTCTTTTCCCTAAAAATGTATGTTTTGATAGTGACGCAAGGAGGTTGGAGACGGGGCCTAGGGCACACCCGAAACCATCCAACTTGCAGATACAATGCGGAATTAACACAACACACAGTAGGAGAAGAGAAATGCAGAGATCTTTATTACTAATTCATAAAACTTAATACATGCCAGGCTGTAAGGCCTTCCTGGTTACGGCCATATACCAAGAAATGTACTACAATTCGATCTTCTTACAACAGAGATCTCAGATCTTCAATATCTTAACATTTGCATTGTTGCTCTAAGACTTGCTACCAAATTAAGAACATACAAAAGAATATATACAAGAGTCCACCAAAGAGGTTGATGCTCAAATACAAAGGAGAGACCCAGATTTAGGTCCACACAGATCCCAAGATAGATCCCAAATAGATCCAGCTATGAAAATTAAATGAAGAATTCAGCCACCAAATCCAATTCCCAAATAAACCAACTCGGCACAGGCACGACCTAGCAACATAACACCTCGGCCAAAGAAGAGCCGAGCATCAGAACACAAGCATGACTAAGCAACTCGGCAAGCATGCCAAGCAACAAAAACCGAGCAACAGAAGCCGAGCAACATAGAACACACTAAGGAATGCAGTAAACATATTTTTGGTTGAGCAGGATTGCCAAAGACCCAAGATGCTCCTGCATCAGACACCTGGGGTTGGAAAGAAATGATTCCCCGAATCATGTATCAGGTCCACCCTGAAATGAATCCAACTTAGATTGAGAAATCCAAGATGAGTCCTCGATCGGTCTGTTTTTCCACTTTACCAGATATTCCATGTATTCTTTTCCTCTTGTACTTTTGCCAACTCTCTACTTCAAGATCTTCTCAACTTCCTCTATCTGCTTCTTAGGATAATCACTTGGTACTATTACTTCTTCATCGGGTTCATGATATTCACACAAGTCTAAAATATTGAATATGGGATATATATCCATGTCATCAGGTAATTCAACTTCGTAAGCATTTCCACTGTCAAATCTTCTCAGTATTTTACAAGGACCAAATTTCTTCATCTTCAGTTTCCCATATGTTCCAATAGGGAATCTTCCTTTCTTCGAATGAACCATCACAACATCATCAAATTCAAATGTCTTATGTCTTCTTGATCTGTCTGCATCATCTTTGTATTTTTGATTACTTTTCTCTAGCTTTTTCTTCACATCTTCATGTAATGTCTTCATAAATTTTGCAAATTCCTCTGCTTCAGCACTTCTTTTCTCTTCACCAACAATGTCTCTCAAATATGATATATCTCTAGGTTGTGTGCCATAAACAATCTCAAAAGGTGTCTTTCCAGTACTTCTGTTTACTGAACTGTTGTATGCAAACTCTGCTTGTGCCAACATAAAATCTCAATTGCTTGGTGTGTCTCCAACTAAACATCTCAACAAGTTACCCAAACTTCTGTTTACAACCTCTGTTTGTCCATTAGTCTGTGGATGAAATGTAGAACTAAATTTCAACTCAGTATTCAGCTTCTTCCAAAGTGTTCTCTAAAAATAACTTACAAACTTGCTGTCTCTGTCAGAGATGATACTTCTTTGTAATCCATGCAATCTGACAATCTCCTTAAAGAAAATATCTGCTATATGTACTGCATCTAATGTTTTCTTACATGGTATGAAATGTGTCATTTTAGAAAATATATCCACAACAACAAATATAGAATCATTACCTCTTGCTGTCCTAGGTAAGCCAAGAACAAAATCCATGCTGATATCATTCCAAGGTTTCCTAGGAATAGTAATAGGTGTATACAAACCAGTATTCTGACTTACTCCCTTTGCAACTTGACAAACTCCACAACTTCTTACAAATTTCTGAACATCCTTATACAACTGAGGCCAAAAGTACCTCTCCTTCAGCAGACTCAATGTTTTATCAATGCCAAAGTGTCCAGCCAATCCACTACTATGTTTCTCCTTAATCAAATTAGTTCTCATTGAACCTCTTGGTA
>MU223792.1:184176-199757 GCA_018584345.1 Thuja plicata
TTGTTAAATACATAGTTTCCGTAGGCATACCCACGGCTCGATACTTATCGAGATATGATTTTTTAAAAATCAATATCTAAAGGTTATACATTGATTATTAAACAATGATTAAGCCAGTCATGCTGTTGAGACAAAATCTCTGATCTTCCTACTTTGTCGTGATTAGGACTTGAGCCTTGCTTGGTAAGTCCTGCCTAAAAACCAGACAAACAAACCTCCACATCCAGGGATCAGCTAATATCGAAAAAACACATTTTTTAAATCTAAATTCACAGGGCTAATGAATATTAATAAGAAAATTAAATAAAAGGATAAGGAGTAATTACCTCTTCGAGTTGACTATAATCATTATGTATTGGTTATTCATTCTTATTAAGATTCAATAACTTGTCAATGTTAGTAACTTATGCATTTTGCATTTTAAGTATTAACCTGCCTTTGTTCTAATCTCCATAAGAAATTAACTAATCTTTATCTAAAGTGAAAGTGAGAATAAAATTACAACATAAAAATAAAATAATAGTAACTAAAGTGGTAAATAAACTAAAATCATTCTCGGGATACAATCTACCTAATAAAATTATCTCAGAACTATTAAAACTAATAACTAGAAGATGGTTGTGGATGGTTGCATCGGTTGAAACTTCCCGTGCAACCAATCCTACAACATATATATGAAAGGAAGGCTTGTGTAGATGGGGGGCGGGGAATGATTTCTGGAGGAAACATTATAGTATTTTGATAAGAAAGCATTTTTGGATCCATAGAATTTCCATAATAGGCTTGTGACTTCCTGTAGAAGGATCTAGAGGAGTGTTGAAGAAGGATTGGAGGTTCTGCACTTCTTCTCCAACGGTATCTCCGCAGGACCCAAGGTAAGATCTATCCTGGAGGATGATCCTCTTTATATGATTTCTTGATCTTGTGGAATGTGTTCTATTTATCTGTTTGCTTTACCACTTGAGTTGCAATGTAAGGATTTACAATGATAATGTATTTTGTCTGCATTAGTAAAAGGATAGCCTTAGGATGAATATATTTATATGAGATATTAGGTATTTACACTATCATGTATTCTATTTATTTTATCCTCCTTCATGATTGTGATAGAGTTTGAGTCTTCACAGTATCCTTGTAGCATTTCCTTGTGCTTTGATTATGCTTGTAAATACTCTCAGATTCTAGAGAACTCCATTCTTCCTCTTTGTCTTCATGCTAGTCTGTACACCCACTTTTCTCTCTGACTATGTATCCAGGAGTACCTTGCAGGGAAGAAGGTTTTGAGGGATGTTTTGGAAGGAAGACAGGGAGATCTGAAATGGGTCTTGCCATGATTTCACTTCCCATACCTCCATCTCTGCCAGTTCTTCCTAGAAACCAACTCTGCAAGCCATTTTCTTAGATAAACTCAGATTTTAACCACCTGTGAGGTTCTGGGAACCACCTACATAGGATGTGTGACCACTTGCATAGATTAGGTTATCACCTACATAGCTTAGGATACCACCTGCACAGCTTGGGATACCACCTACGCAGGACTTTTCCAGATTGGTTTTTAGGGTTTTCGGAAGGGCTTAAGGTGTCGTGTTGACCCAGGGTTTACCCTAGGAGGTGTATAAACTTGTAGGACACTTATTTTTCATATTTTATTATTTTTAGGAACATTTTGAACCCTCTCAAGAGTTTGGATAATTTTGGGAACCCTGATTAGGGTTAGGGTGGTCTTAGTCCGATTTCAGCCTTAGGGCGGAACATAAAATGTAACATTTAAGTATAAACTACATAATTTTAATTCCTTATAATTTAAGTTACATTTTATGTAATACCTTCCAGGATGTTTGAGAGTGGTTTCAGCGTCCTAGGAGTTCAAATAAAGATTCTAGATTTTGAAGGTTTTAGGAAATTTCAGACTTAGCCAATTTCAGGAATCAACATGTTTTCTGCAACATGATCTTGTTATGATGTTTTGTGGTTTGATTTGGTACCAAAATGTACTGGTTATATGTTTTTTGTAGAATAATTGATGTTTGGTATATTTTTATGTCTTCTTAAGTGTTATCTACCATCTTGAATGTCAGATTAGAGTTTAGGATTGTCTGGTGGACTAGGGTCATTCAGTGATCCCCTAAACCCAATCTGAGGTTGCTATGATGTTATAATTTATGTTTTTATGAGTTTCATGATGTTATTGTGTTATTGAGAATCTATTTTGATGCATTTGATGCAATGTGGTTGTTTTTTATCTATCTGTGTAATAGATTGCGGTTTAGGGTTGTCCAAAGGATTCAGGACAACTAGTACTATCCTAAACTCAATTGTTTGATGTTGTGACATTGTTATGTCTTCCTATGGATTTTTATGTGGGTTTGTTATGCCCTTTTTAATGTTTTCTAAAGGCAGGGAACCTAAGAACACTAGGTGAGTTTCTCACAGTGGAGGTCGGGGCCCTAAGTGGCTAGTACCAGGGTAACCCACTGTGGAGTTGTTTAATCCAGTGATAACATTAATAATTTATGGGAAGGGAACTACACATTAACTAAGATAAGCCTCACCCATGTCGATAGTGATAGTAAAGGCTATGGATGAGAGTGGGAGAAGGTGCTATTACGATAGTACAATCAGATAGTCTTGTCCTTATGAGAGATGTTCAATTCCGCATGTGCATACTTGGGGGCCAGGGCCCAGAGTGGCTGACCAGGGTAACCCAAGGGGTGAGGGCTATGTGATAACACTCACCTAGCATGTCTTAGAGTTCCTACCAATGAGCTTTATGTTTTTGTGATCTTCTTGTGTTTTCTATTGTGTTATGTCTTGGGAAGGGCTACCATCACCTTAGGGGTATCCTAGTTGTTACCTTCTTGCGTGGACCTTGGTTTCTGTATCCTAGCATGGGGGAGTGGAATCTTTTTGGATCCACGTGGTTGGGTGGTTAATCTTTATTATATCGAGGTACTGTTCATGGTCAGATGGATGTTCTTGGCTCCTGTTCCTTCTGGATTATTAGTTTTGAAGACTTCTTATTGTATATGTAAAGATGTGCTTATGCATGTGCATTCTTGTAAAAGAAGTCTCTTGTAAATCATTGGATCTGATGATATGATGTATATCAATGTAATTCAAAGTAATGTATAAGGGAATGGGTAGATATAGGGAAAAGGAAAGGGAAAATATTATATGTTATCAATATGAAAAGATAATTGTTTAGGGTATTTATTCACCTATATTTTATTACTTTTGGTATTATAAATGATCTTAGACTTAATATGAAATAATGTATTTATGAATGAATGTGCTATCTCTTGATGTATGGTTGTGGAAAACTATTATGAGTTAATGAATCTATGAATAAATAGCTATAGAATTTAATATTGGATTATGGTTACTATGTTTCACAAATGCATATGAAATAATAAAGTATATAGAGCATTGCATATCCATCGAATGTTTATCTTTCATCTGAATGCTTAATGAATAGAGTAAATAATGACATAAGTTTAGTAAAGGATAAATCACATGGATGCATGTTAAAATATTAGGATTGATGGTAAGATTATACATGTAACTTAATGTTAAGAGTAAAGGAATGAATTTCAAACTTATTTAATCAATCAATGCCTTAATGGGTAAATGAATAGATTAGATTATGTTTATTTTATAGTGGTGTTAGGGAACCTGAGAGGACTTAGATTAGTTATAGTATTTCAAAAAGAAAATATATTCACATCTCTTAGTAGTTAGTTGGCTTGTCCTCCTGGGTTCCTTGGCGGGGCGTGACAATGGATCTCAACTCACTCTGATACCACCTGACGCAAGGAGGCTGGAGATGGGGCCTAGGGCACAGTAAAAACCATCCAACTTGCAGATACAATGCAAAACTAACACAACACACAATAGGAGAAGAGAAACACAGAGATATTTATTATTAATTCATCAAACTTAATACATACCAGGTTGTAAGGCCTTCCTGGTTACGACCATATACCAAGAAATGTATTACAATTCGATCTTCTTACAACAGAGATCTTAGATCTTCAATATCTTAACATTTGTATTCTTGCTCTAAGACTTGCTACCAAATTCAGAACATACAAAAGAATATATACAAGAGTCCACCAAAGAGGTCAGCGCTCAAATACAAAGGAGAGACCCATATTTAGGTCCACACGCATCCCAAGATAGATCCCAAATAAATCCATCTATGAAGATTAAATGAAGAATTCAGCCACCAACTCCAATTCCCAAATAAACCAACTCGGCACAGGCACGACCGAGCAATAGAACACCTCTGCCAAAGAAGAGCTGAGCATCAGAACACAAGCATGACCGAGCAACTCGGCAAGCATGCCAAGCAACAGAGAACAAACTAAGGAATGCAGTAAACATATTTTTGGTTGAGCAGGATTGCCAAAGACCCAAGTTGCTCCTGCATCAGATAGCCACCTTTTTTTCATACACACACATATTATGAATTTTTTAATTATAAGTGCATTGGTATCATTGTAACATTCTAATATTATAAATTATACAAAATTTAGATCGATTATATTGTGACATGATGAGAGTCTTTCAAAGTGAGTGACCAAGTTTTAAATCCCATTCCCTTGTAAATATAACCTACTAAGCAATAGGCTAACCTATTAATAAGATACAACTATGATATGGTTAAATTAATAGGCACATTAAAATGCTTAAATTCCTATCCTTGGAAGGATGGATGCCATATATATATATATAGGTGTTCATAATCCAAAAAATTATCAAGTTTTATTCGTAATTCAAGAACTTGACATGTGTCATAAATATTCTTTGTCATGTGTTTTGGACTTAATTTGTAATAGTGTAGTTGTCTTTGTATTTGAAATATATAGAGATCAATTAAAATTGTGATGGAATAATCGAAGGACATGAGTATGTTCTTCGATACCATATGATGTATCACAATATTGTTTTCCTCTGAATAACTTCCTTTCTTATAAAGAAAAATTTAGCTCTATTAAGAAATTTACAAAAAAATGATTTGACGTTGAACGCTAATAAAACTAAAATTCAAGATACTTTCAGAATAAGTAATTGAAATAGTAACAAAACATCTAATTTACTTTGATTTTAAAAATTACATCTAAAATCCAAAATCATGATTTTCAATTACATATGTGACTAATTTTGTCTCATATAGCTTAATAAAAACCTTAACATCACTTGAAAGCATGTGATCTAAATCCAATCCAGGGAAAACTTTAAGAAACCCCCTCCAAGGAAAAGGTGTAAAATATTGGCGAATCCTACATTATTTGGGGGGAGGGGGGGGGGGGGGGGGTGGAATTAATATTGTTGGCAAAATTTTTTAATTTGAAATGAAAAAATATTAGTTGTACTGACGATTTTTTTTCAATTATACGAAAATTCTATAAAATCTTGGTGAATCTTTCATTATTGAAAACAATCACGGTGACAGGCACACATACCAAGAAACCATCATTATTCGACAGGGGGGGTTGAGGTGCAACGCCCCCGCGGCCCCCGAATGCTCAAATGACTTTTATTATTTTATTAAGGTATCGTGAGTTAATTTTCTAACTTTCAACATGAACTAACCCTACTTTTTATAATCGCTAGATGATCCCAAATCAATGACATGAATTATATTTCGGGCCAAGGTTTTAAATGACACAAATATTCCTCCAAAAGTCTCCGGAATAGAGACACATGTCAAATCTGTTTCGGGACAAAGTTTTAAAATTCATAAAGTTTCATTGAAAGTCTTCAAAATAGAGACACATGTCATGTAACTTGTACCCTAACCTTAAATATTGACCACATATTGGCGAATATGGTTGTCAATTATGACAAGCTTTGGAAATTGTAAGCAATTTTTTTTCAATTTATAGTGTCCAAGAATTAATTTGATTGGCGATATTGTGAAAGAAAAGGATAAAAATACATAAACCAATGGATGATGGGCTTGGGCATTCGACCCAATATTTATAAAGTTTGGGCGACATGGCCAACCTGACATACACATTATATTCGCCAAATCTTAGGTCACGGACATGAGACATTTACCACTAAAGTTTTCCTTAATCCAATCCTTATTGGTACAATAAAGTTGCACAAATGATCTAATTAATAACTTTTTCTTCCCAAAAAATGAGTAGCTTTTAATTATCAAAATTTAATGAAAAAGTAATTGTTTTTTCTCCTAATAGATTATATAAATCCAATCCTTATTACATACCTCCTTTTAGAATTTAACTATCATTGTTAATTATATATTTTTTAAATTTAGTTATCAATTCAATATTACTTAAAATATTTTTTAGATTTTGAAAACAAAATCACCCATATACGTTTAGGGTTGTGTTTTTCATCCTATTAAAATTAAGGTTTAGATTCAGTTAGGCCAATCAAAATATTAAATTAACAAACTATAATTATATGCTAAAAAATCTCAAATGTTAATTTTCACTGCTTAAAATATAATCCTCACTTTTAATCAACTAAAAATATCAGCTTACAGAAGAATCTATTTCCACCTCTTGTGTAGATTTTTAAATTAGATTGTTAATATAGAGATAAATAAACTAATATAGTAATCTTTATCTTAAAATTATTATGACCTGTATTTACAATTAAATTACATAAGGCTTTAATATTATTGGTTTTTGCCTTTCTTAGTATATGCAAAATCAATTTTAAATTCTACAAAGAGTACTTCATTTTTGTAAAGTTAAATTTAATTTGAATTTTAAACTTAATTAATTTAGGTTTCAAAATGTAAGTTAAATTTAATCTGAATGTAAACACATGCAAATACTAAAAAATTACACAAAATCATATAATTACCTTTCACAAACCAAAACTTAATATAAAATTAATCATATAATGAAAACATATGTGAGTGACTATATGTCCTCCAACCTTTTTTTGTGAATAGTGTATTTTAATTGTTCTTGAAAGCATCTGAAAAGATTCTTGATGAAAAAAATTGTAAGAAATGGAGTTGAACTTTGTGTTGTAGAAAAAGTAGAAGTGAAAAAACATCTCGCATGAAAATAATTTTGTTCTAGCTCTTAGCTTCTCAATTCTTCAAACTAAATATGAGATGCATATATAAACACAAATACCATAAACAAAATAATCAATATGAGATGCATATATACACACCATAAAAAAGGATAATCAACCTGAGATGTATATATAAACCATAAACAAAATAAAGTTCATGAATATATAGACCATAAAAAGAATAATCAACATGAGATGTATATATAAACCATAAACAAAATAAAGATGATAAATACATAGATAAAAACCATCTTCAAACTAACAATAAAACAATTTAAAAATACTCATTAAAATTAATGATCTTTAATTATTAAGCTAAGTTACCCATGTATTTCAAATCTAATTTCCTAATTTACTTGAGTATTGGCACTACTTTTCCATATGAGGTGCCAAATTTTGAGATTGCTTTACAATTTTTTAGAAACTATCAATCTAGAAATGCATTTACCAACTGAAAAAAATTATGACATTGAAGAGGAACTATCAAATTTACGCAAGTGACAGTAAACTGATATGACATGATTTGATATATTCTATCAAATAACTACATTCAAAATCTACAAAATATGACTTCCAAATTTCTTAAAAAATACTTTGCGAGCATTTATTCAATCTTTAAATGTTTAAATAAACTTATACCTTTCTGAAATAAAAGTTTGTTAAGGTTTTACAGTTTACATTCTGAACAAACTTTAGAAAAATGTTGCTGAAGGAAGAAAAAAAACATCCATAGAGTTTAAAAAAATGTCACCGACTTAGAAACAACCATTTACAATCGAAATGAGAATTTGAAAGTGCTTTCACTGAAATAATGTAAATAAAATGATATAAGAAGCGGGCATCAAATAAATTTTCAAGAACATTAAAAAATGATATAAGAAGCCGACATCAAATAAATTGTCAAGAACATTAAAAATAAGGGGAATAAGAACTTCAATTGACTATCACAAACTAAAATTTAACAAACTTCAGAAACTGTTTAGAACATAATATTGGATATATTGGACTGAACAAACTTCAGAAACTATTTAGAACAGAATCTTGGATATACTGGACTGAAAGTGTGGTGGAGAGCGATTTCCTCTAAAGATCGGGGTGCATGAATATGCAATATATTTTTTCTTTCATTTTTTAAAGCGATGGAAGATTATTTTCTTAAAAAATATCAAATAGAGTAAATGTGAAGGCCCACTGCAAATCATTTCTTGTGAGGTTTCAGGACATTGCCTTCATTTATCTGTGACACTTCCTTCCACCTATGCATACACAATAACTACTAGGATGAACTCACTTGGATATAATTCTCATCAATGGGTCTAGGAGAGCCTATACAAATAACACTTCTTAGTATAATGCAACCTTGTTGAATTTTCATAATCAAATCCGATTGCCTTGAGCGTCTTTCTTTGACTTCTCCAATAAATCTTCTCTATTTATTATTGCTCAAAGTAAGTCAGATTTTATGTAGACTTTTTGGAAGAACTTTAAAATCAGATTTGATGTGGACTTTGGCAGATAAATTCAAATCCGATTTATTTTTTTGAGACAACAAATAATTATAAAAGAGAATTGTTGTTTCCAGATTTGACAGAGTAGAGTTTGTGAAATCAGAGCAGCAAGATAATTTTTTTGTAGTGCTATGTTTTTATCATAATTATATAGCAACAACTTTATATGTTTTGTCTTTTTGAGAAGTGATTGCTCCAGGCATTTTGTGATAGCTCTGAGAAGCTCATATATTTTGTATGCAGCTCCATTTGCTGCAACTTTAGTTTGTAGTCTGTAGTTACAAACATTAGTTTAATTCTGAGATAGTAGTTTACATCTTTCTTATTGTAAAGGTTATTTTCAGTTTAATAGAAGCAAGAAAAAGTTTGCATATCTCCAGCTCTATTTGTGTTTATGTTCTGCCCTATTTTGGGGATTTCAAATTAGTTATTTGCTGATTCTAGAGCTTTTCTTTGTGAGTTTTCATATTATAGAGTGACTCTATAATCCTTACATGGTATCAAAACGGATTGGCTATCAATCCTTGTGAGTTTGAGAATTTGTTTTTTATGGGTATTTGAATTTCTTGCACATGAGACATGGCTGGAGATGGAGGAAAGAGTTGGCAGTAGCCATTGTCCTTCAATGGACAAAATTATGATGTTTGGAAAAAGAAGATGAAGACCATCATGGTTGCAAATGATTTGTGGGAGCTTGTGGTCAATAGATTTGTGGATGTGACTGACCCAGCTCTGTTTTCTGCCCTCTCAAACATTTAGATTAGTTGAAGGAGTCAAGGAGGAAAGATGCAAAATTTTTGAGCTTGATTGAAACAACCTTGATAGAGGCAAAGTTTCCCAGAATAGAAGCAACTAATTATTCAAAAAAAACTTGGGATATCCTCTATACAAGCTTTAAAGGGACTAACAAAGTTCGTTTGGTGAAGCTCCAGATGCTTCAAAGTGATTTTGAGACTTTTCTCATGAAGGACAGTGAGTCCATTTCAAATTTCAGCTCAAGACTCTCTAGTTTGATAATCTTGTTGAGAACCAATGGAGAAGCAACGAATAATATAGAAAATCTTGAGAAGTCTGCCCTCAAGATTTGATACAATAGTTATTGCCATTAAAGAGGCAAAGGATCTCTCAACTTTAATTGTTGATGGGTTAATGGGTTCTCTCCAAACCCATGAGCAATGCCTTAATAGGTCTGCATAATATTCCCAAGAGAAAGCTTTCAAAGCTCAAAGCAATGCCAGAGGCAGAGGGAGAGGAAGAAACAACTCCGGACAAGGCTCAAGAGGCAGAGGTTGTGGAAACTCCAGACAACAAAATACTGAAGGAGAAAGCTTAGGATGGGAAGACACCAATGAGGGAGCTAGAAACTCTCAGAACAACTCCAAAGGAGGCAAGAAGAACAATAGCTCAAATAATAGCAATATTGAGTGTTATTATTGCCATAAATTTGGGCATTATGCAAGTGAATGCTGGAAAAAACAAAGTGATCAGTCAAAGCAAAGTGCAAATGTTGCTGATGTGTAAGTGGGTGATGAAAATAATCCCACAACCTTCATCATGTGCAATATTGCTAAAGAAGGTAGCCCTGAAGTCTGGTATTTAGACAATGGTTGTAGCAACCACATGTGTGGTAATGAAAGTTTTTTTCTTTCAATGATAAAAATATAAAGTCTGAAATTAGAATGGGGAACAATTGAATTGTTCCAGTTGTGGGCAAATGATCTATTATGATTCAGACCAAGTAGGGTGAGAAACAAGAGATTCAAAAAGTTTATTTTGCCCCTGGTATAAAGCACAATTTAATGAATGTTGGACAATTCACTCAAAATGCATATAAAGTGTTGATAGAGAATGACCAATACATCATTTATGAGAAGGATGAGAGTAAGAAAATTGTTGTAGCAGTCCAAATGACAAAGAATCATATGTTTCCATTAAAGGTAGAGATGTGTTTCTCTTTATAGTCAGTAGGTGCACCTCCCAAGAAAGTAGTACAAAAAAATCAGCCTTCAAGAGCACGATTGAAGACCCTTCCAAACTATGACATTTAAGGTATGGACATCTTGGCTATGCTGGTTTAAGTTTATTGGCCAAGAAAAGAATGGTAGATGATTTGCCATGTATTAAAGAGTTCAGTAGCAAGTGTGAGACTTGTATTTTGGGTAAGCAACATAGGATGCATTTTATTTCTGGTAACTCTAGAAGGGCAAGAGCGCCATTAGAGATGGTGCATATTGATTTAGTTGGACCTATGAAAATCACTTCCATTAGGGGGAGTAAATACTTATTTTATGACCTTTATGGATGAATTCAGTCGTAGAACATGGGTATATATTATGAAAAATAAATCTGAAGCTTTTAATAAGTTTGTAGAATCTAAAGCCCAGACTGAAAAAGAAAGTGGACAATATGTTAAATTCGTAAGGTTAGATAGAGGGGAGGAATATATCTCCAATATTTTTGTAAAGTTTTGTAGGAAAAATGACATAAAGAAGGAGCTAACAACCAGTTATACTCCGCTGCAAAATGGAGTGGTTGAAAGAAAGAATATGACCATCGTTGAGATGACAAGGAGCATGATGAAAGCAAAAGGACTCCTAACTAAATATTGGGGAGAAGCTATAACAATAGTTGTCTATTGATAAATAGAAGTCCTACAAAGGTAGTCTGTGACAAGATTCCATTGGAAGCATGGGCGAAGCATAGATGGACGGTTGAACAATTGAGAGTGTTTGGGTGTGTAGCATATGCACACATGCCAAAGGAGCAAAGAAAAAATTTGGATGACAAGGGTGTGAAGTGTATCTATGTGGGATATAGTCTTGATTCAAAGACATATAGATTGTATAACCTAGTCACCTAAAAGATCATCATTTCAGGAGAATTGAAGTTCATCGAGAATGAGTCATGGGATGGCTCGGTGGACACGTCATCAAACACTTCAAGCAAAGTGCCTATTATTGCTGAAGATGATGAGTTTAATGATCACCAAGATGATACAACAACAGACATAGAAGGCTCTACACGGGTCTTGACAGGTCCTGCACAGAACAACAACAACAATACTGAGAGTTTTGACCCCTCTCGCCTCTCTAATGCCAAGAAAGACCAAGAGTTGAACACTTGAACACTTGAGAGTGTTTAGGTGTGTAGCATATGCACACATACCAAATGAGCAAAGAAAAAAGTTGGATAAAAAGGGTGTGAAGTGTATATTTGTGAGATATAGTCTTGATTCAAAGACATATAGATTGTATGACCTAGTCACCAAAAAAATAATCATTTCAAGAGTCATGGAGCTCATTGAGAATGAGTCATGGTATGACTCGGTGGACACGTCATCAAACACTTCAAGTAAAGTGCCTATTATTGTTGAAGATGATGAGTTTAATGATCAACAAGATGATACAACAACAGACATAGAATGCTCCAGACAGGTCCTAACAGGCCCTGCACAGAACAACAACATCAATACTGAGAGTTCTGACCCCACTCTCGCCTCCCTAATGTAAAGAAAGACCAAGAGTCTAAGGGAGATATACCAAGATGAAAGGTATGAAGATGAATTTGATGAAAACATTAATTTTGTATTATTTTCTCATAGTGATCTGATTTATTTTGAGGATGTTGTAAAAGAAGAAAAATGGTGTGATGTCATGAATGAGGAAATAGATGCAATTAAAAAAAATGAAACTTGGGAGCTAACTAAATTACCTCCTAACAAGAAATTTATTGGAGTTAAATGAGTTTACAAGATCAAGAGCAATGCTAAAGGAAAAATAGATAGACATAAGGCTCGATTGGTGGTAAAGGGGTACAAACAACAGTTTGATAGAGATTATGATGAGACCTATGCCCCTGTTGAAAGAATGGAAATCGTGTGTGTTGTCATAGCAATTGCAACCCAACACAAATGGAAGGTATATCAAATGGATGTGAAATCCACCTTTTTAAATGAAGTATTGAAAGAATAGGTTTATGTGGAGAAACCACCTGGTTATGAAGGTAAAGTATACAGGCCGAAGAAGACTCTTTATGGGCTAAAGCAAGCTCCATGGGCATGGTACAATAGGATTGACTCATATTTGATGAGAAATGACTTTTGAAAAAGTGATGGTGAGCCCACTCTTTACATCAAGGCGGATAATGATAATATTTTAATTGTTGTCTTGTATGTTGATGATTTAGTCTTTATTGAGGATGATGATTTCCTCATTGCTGATTTTAAAGAGGCCATGAAAAGAGAGTTTAAAATGATAGACTTAGGTCTCTTGAGATATTTTCTAGGCATAGAAATAAAACCAATGCATGATTGTAATTTCATCTCTCAAGAAATATATGAAAATCAGATTTTGGAGAGATTTAAAAAATAAAGTAGCAAGCCTGCCCCAACACCAACTACGGTAGGTCTAAAGTTAAGTAAGAAAGATTGCAGCAACAATGTGAATCTGACCTTGTATAAAAGTTTGGTTAGAAGTTTGATGTATTTAACAACAACCAGGCCAGATATAATGCATGCAGTAAGTTTGATTTTCAGATGTGTAGGTTGTGATCTGCACCAACTCAATTACGAGGGTTAGTAGCACTGATTTGCAGTGAAAGAAACCAATCAAACTACTAGGAACAAACCTACAGACAATAAAATAACAAGCAATCAAGGAGAAATACAAACCAATGCAACCCAACAAAGCTTGAAACTTCTATTGCTTCTCTCTACTGCTTCTGAAATGCTAGTGTGTATGGTCCTCACTATTGGTATCGTTAGCATCTATGATTTGGGAGTATTAAGAAAATGATATCGATTATGATCACAAGAATGCTTTGATATTTCGTATGAGAATCATGTAGAGTAAGTATGCACAAAAGCTTGAAATCCTAGATCCTTCAAATGGTTGTGAAGGGTTGATTATATAGAATATGAAAAATGATTTGAATGGTTTAGATTGATCCTAGAGATTAAAGAATGAATTGTTGAGATCAAAAGGAACTGGAGAAGCAATCGGTAAACTCCACCTTTTCAACTAGGAAAGAAGAGGTGATGTTTTAGTTAACTAAGGAGCGACCAGTAAACTACACCTCTTCAGCTCGGAGAGAAGAGGGAATGTTTTAGTTTAACTGAGGAGCAACCAGTAAACTCCACCTTTTCAACTTGGAGAGAAGAGATAATGTTTTAGTTAATTGAGAAGTTGCTCATGAGTTACCTTTTCGAACTTGAGAAATGATTTATTTGAATATTTAATTGATTTTTGTAATTAAAGTATTCAAACATTTGATAATTGAATTCTTTTTTAATTTAGAATTGAATTATTGAGTGAAATTAAATTAATTTAATGAAATTAATTTAATTAGAAGAATTAATTAAAGAGTTCAAATATTTAAATTTAAACTTTAGGAAATTGAATTTAATTAAATAAAGTTAATTATTTAATTAATTTAATTAATGATTAAAAAACCATTAATTAATAGATGAAAATTAATATTTTAATGTAAGGTCACAAGTATATCCATTTTAGGGTGTCTACACCAGATTTATGGAAACTCCAAAGAACTCCCATTGACAAGCAGGAAAGAGAATCCTAAGGTATGTGAATGACACCAAAGGATATGGTATTTTGTATACTACAACTAATGATTTTGGGCTAATTGGTTAAACACATAGTGATTGAGCAGAAAGTTTAGACGATAGGAAGAGCACTTTTGGATATGTTTTTCATATTGGTTCAGGTGTAGTCTCATGGATTTCTAGGAAGAAACCCATAGTTTCCCAATCTACAACAGAGGCTGAGTATATAACAACAAATGCAACAACATATCAAGCTATTTGGATGAGAAGGATCTTGACAAATTTGAAGGAATTACAAGAGGATGGAACCACAATGTTTTGTGACAATATTTCCTCAATAGCCTTGTCAAAAAATCCCGTGTTTCATGAAAGAAGCAAGCACATAGAAATCATGTATCATTTTATTAAAGAATTAGTTGAGAATGGTGAAATAAAAATGGAGCAGCAGCTAACAACATTTCTACCAAGTCTTTGGGCATTGCAAGTTTTGAGCGCTTAAGGAGAAATCTAGGCGTGGTTAATTTGGATAAAGCATGATCTTGTTTGTCAGCTCAGAAAAAAGGGGGAGTGTTGGATTTTAATAATCAAATCCGATTGCCTTGAGCCTCTTTCTTTGACTTCTCCATTAAATCCCCTCTATTTATTATTGCTCAAAGTAAATCAGATTTTATGTAGACTTTTTGGAAGATAACTTTAAATCAGATTTCATGTGCACTTTGGCAAATAAATTCAGATCTGATTTTGGTTTGGTTTTTTGAGACAACAAATAATTATAAAATAAAATCTTTGTTTCCAAATTTGATAGAGCAAAGTTGGTGAAATTAGAGCAACAAGATATTGTTTTTGTAGTGCTCTGTTTTTATTAGAATTATATAACAACAACTTTATGTATTTTGTCTTGTTGAAAAGTGATTGCTCCACACATTTTGGGAGAGCTCTGAGAAGCTCGACATACTATTTTGGGGATTTAAAATTGATTATTTATTCATTAAATAACATTTCTTTGTGAGTTTTCAGATTATAGAATGACTCTATAATCTTTACACCTCCCCAAAATAACAAAGACAAAAAACTGTCTCAACCCAACATTTGAAATGTATTGGTCCCTGAAATTGATGCCCAGGCACAATAACCAGCCCAATAGAGCTTGCTTCCACTCATGGTTCCAAAAACCTTCACTAAAATGAAACGTTCTTCGTACAAACACCACAAACTCATGTCTGCTGAAGCAGCGCATCGACCTTCTAAAACTCTATGATCACATTTATAATGCAGAAGAAAGCAGGAGCCTTTAATTAGAAAAGAAACCATATGCCCATCAACATATACAAAACATTTCAGAGTGCATCTTTGATTCATAGATTTTTAGGGTTGCATGGCAAACCCATTTTGCGCTGCATACATACGGCCACCCCATTCACTGAAAATGTTCTTTGCACAATCTATTT
>MU223792.1:221654-262328 GCA_018584345.1 Thuja plicata
GGGCCTAATTACTATGTGAAACATGTATGCAAGAAAGCAAATCTAGGTCCATTTTAGAGCACCAATTGGAAATGTGATCTATGAAAGCAAGAAATACTCAAGCTAAACACATGAGATGTTCATTTTATTTCCAAAATCTAAATGTTATAGAGATCAACAAAATACGTCAAATCCAATGTGACGCGAATAATTTTGTTGTTTATCCAAGCAAGTCCAAATCAGCAACAGCAACAACAACAACAAATCACAAACCACTAGAAACAGTAAACATTAGTGGTTAGCACAAAAAATCAGAGATATATCAATATAAAAATGAAAATCAGATCTCTGGTACAGAATCTCACGTGAGAAAGTACATAGAGAAAAGCGAGAGAGTGCATAGTGCCGTGCGAGGAAATAGAAAGCTCGTGCAAGGAAATGCACAGCTGCGCGACAGAATGCACAAGCAGTAAAAAAAGTACAGAGACAACAAACTAGTCAGATCACAGTATTGATGCCGAATCTCACGCGAGAAAGTACACTGCACCGCGTGAAGAAGTACATAGAACCACGCGATAAAACACCAGATCCAGCAAAATCTCACACGAAGACCTTCAAAATCTCGCGCGAACTTTCTCTGTAGACAAAAACAACAAGTACGGAAAAGACAGAAATTTTGGATCCGAAAATAAATTGACAAAAAATAGCTAAAAAGATAGAAAATGAATCTTCTGCCCCACGGTGGGCGCCAAAAATGTGTGCTAAAATGTTGACACACTTCTATGAATCACTCCATCCAAGGTTGCTCAAGAATGGGGCCTCAAATATCGATCCATAGCTCTCTAGTCATGGAGTGCAAAGGTTTGAAATGGAGGCCCTCAGATTGACCTAGTTAGTGCCTATGCAAGTACACCATGAAACAAGAGATTCAATGCATGAAAATGAGATCTACTCTATATGATTGCAATACATGAAAGGAAATTATTCTAAATGATAACAATGCATGGTTAATCTATGAAAGGAAATGCAAATGCAAGTTTAATCTATGAAAATAAACATGAATCTAATCTACATGAGTAGCCATGAATGCAAGAAGAAGAAGACAAGAAGAGAGAAGTTGCAATCTCTAAGCCAAAGTGCTCAAATGCTCCTCCAAAATTGCTCTCCAAACCTGCATCATAACAATACTATGAAAACCTAATATCAACATGAGAAGGAGAGATTTCCTTATAAATAAAAGTGAACAGTTGAGATTAAGAGGCAAAAAGAATTGATCAATGGTTGATATTAAGAGGCAAAAATCCACCACTTAGGAAGATGTGATGAAAAATGGATTTTTATTTAATTTATTTCCTTTTTCATCAAATAAAGTGTTTTAAGTGGGGATTTTTATTTATTTAATTAAAAGAGGGGTTTTCTTTCAATTAAATAAATTAGAAGAATTTTATTTAATTAAATGGGGGAGATTGAATTTAACTAAATAAGAGGAATTTTATTTAATTAAAAGGGATAAATTTACTTTAATTAAATAAGATAAATTTTATTTAATTATAAGGGAGATTAAATCTTTTAATTAAATAAGATAAATCTTATTTAATTAAAAGGAAAATTAAATATTTTAATTAGATAAAAATGATCAAACCTTAGGAAATATTAAAATAATTGAATAATTGAATTAATTACAATTTGATCAAGGAAATTGATTTGAATTGAAAATATTGCAAAGCATTGATTCAGGAAATTTGATAAATTGATAAAATGATAAAATGGGGCCCAAAGTCTAGGCGACCATTTTTGGGTGCATACAAGTGCAAGGTTTAAAATTATCATTAGGTTTAGGATTTAGGCTAGAAGTACAATTAGGGTTAGAGTTTGGATTAAGATTCAGGTTATGGTTTGAGTTATGCTTAGGATTAGGGTTAAGTTTAGGTTTTGGGTTAGTGATTTTGTTAAGTTCAGGATTATTTTAGTTTATAAAAGTAGTTAGGATTAGGGTTTGGGTTATGCTTAGATTTAGAGTTAGGATTATGGTTAGGGTTTAGGGTTATGCTTTGGATTAGGATATGGTTAAGGTTTAAAGTTGTGGTTAGAATTATGGACAGTTTAAGAACTCTCTCTCTCTCTCTCTCTCTAAGTTAATCAAAAATTAATTTAGAGTAGAACCAATTCATACATGCATCTATTATCATTTAGAGTCATTTTAATTGGATTCTACTGCACGAAAAAGTTCGTGTTAGTTGTGGCTATAGTGGTTGAAAGATAATTATATATCTCAATTTTGATGAATTCAAATTAATTGAATCAAATATTTCTTTATTTATAATGTAAATCTTTGTAGTTATTTCATATTGTTTGGGTTCTTACTAAATATGTTTCTTATCATATAAATATAAAAAAATGTCCAATATATTTTGATTTACCTTTTCAACATATTATTTAATGTCGTAATAGATTCATTTATTTGAATTTCTATTAGTTAGTTACTCATATAATGTTTCGAAGTATGCTTGACTTATTTTATTTAAATTTATTATATTACTATTGAGTTGAACTAAATTTAGCTTAGTTTTTAATGATCATATTTATATTTCTAATATTGACACAAATTTGATCAAAGACTATATCTACTTGGTATTTACTTTGTAATTGTCAAACTTACAGAACACTACCTTGTTTCAAAGTTAATAAAACATTAATTCTAATATGTATTAGATTTGATAGAAAGTATATTAGATAAATAATAATAAGTGAGTATTGTCAAATTAATCTACATATATAAATAATATTTTATTCTAATTTTGTATTTGCATACAAATAAATTCAAAATCTTAAACTTTAAACTACATTCTATTTAAAAAAAAAATCAAATGCATCTACAATTAGTTATAGAATAAATTAAAATCTAAACTCTATATATATATATATATATAGAATCTTTTTAATTGTTTTTAGATAGATAAAATCTTTCAAATTTTTTTTTAGATAAATAAAAGTAACATTTATATTTTCTATTTTCTTTTTACATGCTAATTATTTCAATTAAAAAATTAAATGAAATATCTTACAAATTGATTATTGGCATTGAAATTTGATAAGTTTATAAGCTTTTTCTTGTCCATAAATCAAGGAGCTTCAAAGAAAAAAATTGATTGCCTAGATATTTTTATTTTGTGGAAATGACTCCACAGAAATTACTTTGGCACAATATGCCTTTCGCAATTTATTTGAGCAGAATCCCCCTTGTCAACAAACATTCATCTATATATTAATAGCAAAATAAAGTTGCATATCCTTGATGTAAAAGAAGTACAAATATTTGATGTGTTTCTCATAGCTTCAAAATGTGAATGAATTACCAACCTTAAAGCAAGATAGCTGAAAATGTTTGATATGGGCAGAATTTTTTCAATCCATACACAACCTCAAATTAATGAAGGTTATATCAATATTTATTTGACTAATAAATGTATTAGATAAAAAATAATAAAAGAGTATTATCAAATAGTGATTTGACATTTCTATATATATATATTTATATATATATATATATATATATAACCTTGGTTCAAAGAGCACCGGTAGGAAAGAATCAGGTAAAGAAAACCTTCGGTCTCGCTCATAAAAAACCTAAAAAACTAAGTCTTAAACAATTACAAGATGAGGAGACAACCAAGATTACAATGTCGCTTACAAATATAGAAAAAACAACCCAAGAGATACATTAAGTATTAATCCCAACCCCCAAAAAAATCATCCAAAGGATGACTTACAACATTAACCACGAAATGGACCTACTACGAAATCTATGAGTTGAAAAAAAGAATGGACAGGATGGAGAAAGATAACATAATTAACAATAACAAGAACATTGCGGAGGACAGGGAGTTGGATAGCAGAGTGAACGAGCTGAAGCAAAGAGTCGAAAGCATTGAAGACTCAATGGTCAAAATTGCTGAACATAGCTACAATATACTAAAGGCTTCAAATGATAAAATTAAGGTGATCATCGACAAATTTGAAGAACAAAGAGGGAATAAGGAGGATCAACCACTGAATAGTGACAAGGAGAAGCTACCAGAAGAGGGAAATAAGAAGAGGACAAGAGAGGCCACCAAGAAGACCAGGAAGCTGACAAAGAGCTGGCTGACCTAAAAGTAGTTGTGGGTAGAATGACCGAACTGGAGATATGGGCTGCAGAGATTCTCAAAGACATTGCCTGATTTGCACCCCTGGTTTTATGTTCCCGTTCTTTTTGGGTTTTAGTCCCTGGCTTTTTGTATTCACTGGGATTGTTTTGTTTGGACTACCTGTTTCATTTTGGTTGTTACTTAACGCTTATATGCTCTAGGTTTTTTATATAACTCTGTAGGGTTTCAGGAACCCATCAAAACCTATTTTCCTTAATAAAAAACATTAACCCCTATACATAGTGTTGCTAGAAGTTTCACCGGGATTAACAAGATCCTCCATAAAAGGATAAAACTTCTACTCTGAAGGGATATTCAAACAAAATAATCATGATGAGAAGGAAGAGATGCATGATGCCCCTGGCATGAAGAAGCATCGCTGCTAGATGCCAAACCAAGAATGAAGTGCTAGTCGAGTGATACCAAACTCAGAGTGTCCATAGAAGTAGCATCCTCCTCCAATAGTGGAAAAATGTCTTCCTGATAAGGTTCAACCACTTGGAGCCGTGAAAAAACTCTGAGATAAGGGGATCCATTGTATGCATCCTTCTAAAATATTCTTGGGTAATTTGGCTCATCCCTCCATCCTACAAAGTTAATTTTACCATTGTAAACACATCTTGAACATAGGGTTTTAGCTAAAAAATCCTTAAATTCCACAATGCCTTAGGCCTTGCATTCCCATCGGTGTTGTGGGAGGGAAACTTGGTATTCCATGGACCCTAGTGATAGCAAAGAAAATGACAACAGAGAATAAACATTATATTATACAACGAATTAACCAATAGATAGATAATGCAATAGATAATCAATAGAGAACAACAAAAGAATATGCACCGAAGTAGGAAAAATGAGTACTAAATCCCACCAAATAAACACAAAGTAAAATAGGGTAATTCGGTCTGAGATCATAAATATTGATGTGAAATGATCAAACATAAGTAAATAGGGTAATAACATCAGCCATCACAAATGGGATACTACAAGCTACCTTCTTGTTGTACTGTGATGTAAAACCAACTAATAGGAAGAAACACAAAGGACATACTAAAGTTGAGATGATGCAAGCAGTGGAATGGGAAAGGACATTCCAGTACAACAACGTCACATAACATTACCACTGAGATGTCCTATGTAGTGCAACAACTTAATAAAGACACATGAGCCAAATAACATCAATGACATGAGCAAAACCAAAGTAGAGGTCCTTACAAACGAACATCTAAAGTACCATATCCTCAAGTCGAACAAACAATACTATCAGAAGAAACAAAATGCATAATAGCAAAGAAACATAGAGAGGTGTAAACATACTAAGAAGGACCATATGCCAAAAATAGAGATGCAAACACCTCCCAACATCAGAGATCCAATCCATATTAAGACAGCTCACCAAGTCCCATCCCCCATGGTGAAAAAGGAATTCATCACTCTGAATACATCAAAGAGATTTGATCCTACTGTCAATCCAATCCTAAATTTAATCCCAAATGCAAAGAAGTAGAATACCCTATTAAATTGAAGTCCAAAAATGCACCCCCATCCATCATCAACCAACAACCTGAAATGTCAAAAGAACCATACAATACCATACAATGAGGTGAACCAAGGGTAATCTACCCTTGAACCATCCTGAGAAATGACATTGGATGAAGAAGTACATGTTCCTTGATAATGAATAAGGGAGTCTGACAAGGAAAATCAACCTAAAAGACAATAAATAACAACAAGGGTTGGATCATAGGAGACGAGAAAAAGATGTCAGGTCAACCTCCTGCAAAGTTAAATCATCATCTATAGCCTTATTTGCAAGGAATTCAACAATGGTGTTTTTGTCTCTATAGAAATGTAGGATATTATACTTAGACAATCCTTGGAGTTGTAGTAGGACCTTTTGAAGACAATATTGAAGATTCCAAAAATGAGACTTTTTAGAGGAGACTGCCTGAAATATAACCATGGAATCACCCTCAATAATAAGGCCCCTAACATGTAGGGATAATGAAATACTGAGCCCGAAACTCAATTATTCAATTTTCACAATGTCATTTATTCCCGAAGGGAGCATTTTACATGTTGCTTTTAGAAGGAACCCAACAAAATTCCTTATAACAATCCCATCCCTTGAGACTCCTGGATTACCCCTAGATGCCCCATCACAATTAATTTTATGAATTCCAAGAGGGGGAGGGGACCAAGTCACTATGCTATGGATTAAATTTTTATTCTTAGAGGTCATGCACCCATGTGATGGTAAGGGGAAAAGGAGAGGCCAAGAAGATTGGATGAACCGATCCAAGTTTGTGAAGGACTTCGACTTAGAAATATTCTTAAAAATATGAGACATAAGAAGTTTGGATATAGAATGCTCAATACTGTGCAATACATCTAAAAGGGGTGATAATTTTTTCCTAAACACTCTATTATTCCATTCTAACCAAATATTCCAAATAATAATCGAGGGCCTAAGCTCCCAGATGACCTTAAACATGGAAGTCGGGTAAAAAGACGGCCAACACTTAAAGATAGTAAACAAATCAGGTCCCACTATCGTATTCCAACCCAAATTCCCAAGAAGCCAATACCATATATCCAGAACAAAGGGGCACCACAAAAACAAGTGATCAAAAGATTCAATACAATAACCACATAAGTACAAGAAAAGGCAACAATAATCTTGAGTTTGTCTAGCCTCATACCATTAAGTAATCTGTCTTGAATAGAAAGCCAAGAAAAGGCTCCCGCTTTAGGTAGGAAAGTGGATCCCCATAAAAGTATATTAGGCCAGGGATCAACCGAGATAGAGGTAACTTGTGATTCATAACCTATCTTTACCTTACACTGACCTAAGGGGGATTGAGTCCAAATAAAATCATCATCTTGCGAAGAGTAGACCACACATCTCTTCAAAAATTTAGCTTGGAGATTATTGACAAGGTCAGAAGGAGTTAGACTGCTAGGGATCATTTTCCATTTAATAGAAGGATGATATGATGAATCATCTAGAATAAAGTATTCCTTGACATAAACACCCCATAGGGAACTCAAACTTTCAAGTAGAGGGGACCAATCTCTAGTTTTTATGAGAGGGGGAAACTCATTCCAGGACTCCTCCCAAAACCAAGCCTTTTCCCCATTATGTATGAGATAGGAGAGGGAGGGGAGAATAAGATCCCTACATGAAGATATAAAATTCCAAATCTTTGAACCTTTGGGTAGGGTAGTGGTAGTAAACAATCTATCCCGCTTCGAGATGTCTAAATATTTTTTAAAAATGACTCTAGCCCATTTAGAGGAAGGGTTGGTTTACAGTTTCCATAGAAATTTTGTGCCTAAAGAATGGTTTTGGAAAGACAAATCATGTATACCTGTCCCCTTATGTGTCTTAGGTTGGAAAAATTTATCCCAAGAAAGGACATGGAGTTTCTTTTTTTGATTGACATTATTAGCCCAAAGAAAATCTTGAAGGATAGACTCCAGCTCCTTAATCATCTTTTGTGGCATATTCAAAATAGATATAGATAAATAGGGACCACATTTAAAGCTGACTTGATCATAATGATCTTACCTGGAACCGTCATCCATTTGTGTTTCCAAGAGAGAATACGACTAGAGATAGAGGAAATAACTTTTTCCCATAAATTATGTCTCTCAGAAGGCATAAAGAAGGGAATCCAAAGATAACTACAAGGAAAGGAACCCAAAGAAAACCCTCAAAATCTAAAGATACTATTTTGAACCAAAGGAGGTACATTAATAAAAAAAAATCTTGGATTTTTGAGTATTGACAAGTTATCCTGAAGCTGTAGAATAATCATTGATAATACCCTTAATGGTCTTGGATTCTGCCATTGTGGCTTCTCCAAAAAAAATGGTATCATTCACAAAGAGGTTATGAGTGTGACTCTCATCCAATGACCCCACTCAAATCCCTTTCCAAAGCGATAATGCATTAGTATATCTAATTACACAACTGAGCCCCTCAACCATAAGAATGAAAATAAAAGGAGACAATGGGTCACCTTGTCCGATCCCTCTAGATGATTTAAAAAAATTACTAGGGGCACCATTTACTAAAACTGAAAATTGAGGGGATGATATACGTGTTGGCACCCATTTGGTCCAACTAGGATGAAAACCAAGCTTCTAAAGAACCGGAAGAAGAAATCCCCAGTTTAACCTGTCGTAGGCCTTCATCATATCTAATTTCAAGATCATGGCAGATCTCTTTCCACACTGCAAAGAGTGTAAAATATCATGTGCGAAGATCACCCTCTCTGAGGTTTCCTTGCTGGGGAAAAATCCCCCTGCTCTTCTAAAAAAATATGAGGAATCACTTTGGCCAACCTAACTGAAATAACTTTGATAAATATTTTGTAAAGGGAATTACACAATGAAATAGGGAAAAAGTTGACAAAAGTCCTCGGGGTATCAATATTAGGTATTAACACAATCAATGTTGTTTTCAACTCTTTTAACATGCTACGATTTCTCCTTGCCTCTTCTAGTACAAGAAGAATTTCTTGCCCTGTAAATTCCCAGGTTTTCTAAAAATACAACATTGTGAAACTATCGAGACCAAGCGCCTTATCTAGGGCCATGGAAAATATAACTAATTTTAATTCTTGCAAAAAGAATGGAGCCATCAACATATGATTTCCAAACTCTGAAACATGAGAGGGGGTGGAATTTAAAATAGAATCTTTGTGAATTCTGGGTTCTTATGTTAGTAACTTACAAAAAAAGGAGACCACCTCTTTAGCAATGTCCTTGTCGTCTGTTAGGAGGTGAGACTCACCTTGGATAGAAACGATTTTGTTTCTTAGCCTTTTTAATTTAGTTGATGCATGGAAGAATTTAGTGTTTTTATCTCCATCCATAAGCCATGTTTCCCAAGACTTATGTTTCCAATAAAGCTCTTCCCGTAAGAGGATTTCTTCTAAGGGCTGCTTTAATACTTTCTCTTGCTGAAAAGATAGCATATCCATACAATTAGAAATGATTTTGGAATTCAGATCTGAGAATTAATTTTCAATACAGATTTTTTCTTGAAAGACATTTTTGATGTGTACCATATTCCATTCCTTAATTCTAAGTTTGATAAAATAATTTTTTTTGGAAAGATGGTACATCCAAGAACCTTCAAAAGAGGGCAATTCTCCCACCAGAACTTAAGGAGAGATAAAAGAAGCGGCCCAAAACCACATAGGCTCAAAATTAAAAGAGCCTTTCCTATGACTTGATGTCTCCACAATATCCAATTGTATAAGAAAGAGATCCTACCCAGGGCTAGGTAATATAGTTGAAAGGTTGCATATATTTTTGGCCACCTATTAGTCCATGTAAATTTTCCATATTTGGGAACAACATCCAATAAGTTATTTTCATAAATGAAATGATTAAATTGAGGCATAGAATTATGAGATGGCATAATACCTCCATCTTTTCATCATCATTTAATATTTCATTGAAATCTCCCCCTAAAACAATGAGGGAATTCAGAGCATTACTGATTAGGTTCCCTAGATGACACCGCAACCTGCATTTTTCTGTAGGCTGTGAGGGGCCATAAATATTGAGCAGACACAGACTAATCTTAGACCTCAAACTAGTGACTGATGTAAATATCCAGTAAGTAGATGTTGAGATTATTTTTAAAGAGACCACATTAGGATCCCAAAGCATGGCAAGAATCCCAGAGCATCCAATAGTCTATGCAGATGTAGCTAAATTCCATGGCTTCCAAAATGAGAAAAACTGGGAAGCAATTAAATCTGACATCTTAGTTTCTTGAAGTAAGATGACATTAGGATGAATCACATCCAGCTGGCACTTGATTAGGCACCTCTTGTTAGGGGCATTAAAGCCCCTAACATTCCACGAAAGAACCATCATTGTCCTCGAGGGGAAGAGTCACTTCCCCTCTTCTCATGAGCTTTTTTTAGGCCAAAGGGCCCATAGCAACATACTCTTGCTATAGATTACGTTTAGTTACCGTTGCCCTTGTCAAAGGAGGGCAACAGTAACTAAACTTGTTTTGTTTAGCCATTAATACAAATCAACTTTCTCTAGATAAAGTATAATTTTTTGTGCAAATTTAAAAAAAATAATAATCTACATATAGAAGATATATAAGGAACATTTTTATTTTCTTTTTCATAACAATTCAAATTCTAAAATCAAACTAAATTTTATTTTTAAAAATTTTAAATGAATTAACCATTAGTTTTATAATAAATCTAAAACTAAAATATAAATTTGAACAAATGCTTTTTAATTTTTTTTCCTAGATATATAAACAACATTTCTATTCTATTTTCTCTTTACGAATGCAAATCATTTTATATTCTAAAATTAAAACAAAGTTTAATTTGTTTTAAATTTTTAAATGAATTATCTATTAGTTTTAGAAAAAAATAAAACCAAAATCTTAAAAAATAGAATGTTTCATATTTTCCTAGATATATAAGTAGAAGTTCTACTCTAGTTTTCTTTCTTTTTTTTGCATGCAAATCCTAAAATAAGTTCTATTCTTTTAATGTTAAAATAAATTGTCAATTAATTTTAAAATAAATTTAAAACTAAAATCTACATTAAATAGAAAGTTTCTATATATATAAAAAATTTCTATTCAAATTTAATTATTTCTTTTCTCAATGATATCAAATTCTATAATTAAATTTAACACTATTTTTTAGTTATTAAATTAATAAACAATGAATCTGAAGATCAATATTTTCAAATAGATTATAACTATCAAGTATAATAAACATTAATGTGCATTTATAACTATCAGAAATACCAACCATTTCTTTTGCATTTCTTTTGTCTTGCATGGATCTCCTATTGTTGTCATTCTAGGGTTGTTATCTGTGTTATATGACCACCATTAAAATCCTCTATAAGAATAAACAAAACTTGTAATAATGGGAGTTTTTTAATAGGGCATGGAGATGCATCACATAATAATAGTGTATGGGGATTTTCGTCAGATATTATAGCTAGAAATGCTCTGGTAGACATGCATGCAAGATAACCTTCATATGAAAGATCCTATATATATAAGTGTTACAAAAACATTTTTGAAAAATAAAAAGTAGAGTGAGTTGTAATTGAGTCACAGAGCTGTTGTCAAAACCCGAGGAAGTACCCAAGCATATGGTAAGGGGGAGTTTTGACTCAAAAGTTTGAGCAGTTTTTGAACATGATAAGTGTTTTTGGTCACTAATGCCAAAGGGGAAGATTGATGACCTTATGACATGACATGTTGTCAATTAGTGCCAAAACACTTAGTCATCACAGATTTGATCGAGCCAACAGTGCAACCCGAGCAGTTACATTGTAACCCGAGCAGTGGCAGTGTCGACCGAGCAGACAGTGGTAATCAGTATTACCCGAGCGATTAGTGTAGCCCAAGTACACAGAGTAGCCCGAGTGCCAAAGTTTACTATGTTTCCTGAGTGATAGCATAATGCCCGAGTGCGAGTATATTGCCTGAGTGGACTACTGGACCTGAGTAGCAGTAATGAGCCGACTTAGCTTATATTGTTTGATATTAATTTATCTTACAAAAGCTGACTTACAGAAGTATTTGATTTGGATAAGGTATAAATATAAGGTATTTTGCTTATCCAAATATATATGTGAAGAAGTGTGTATGCGAATATGAAGTGGCAGATTGTTTAAGAGGCTAAAACAATATAAGGAACAACAAAGACTCATCCATCACAGTCAGGTGATTAGTTTTTATATCATTGGATCTTATTCAACAAATCAAAGTTGCATAGAAGATCATCTACTAGTTCATCCTAACAGGTGCATCAACAAAATCCTCTAACAAGGTGGGCTTAACACTCCTTTACAAATATCCTAACAAAGTTTCATTACTTAATTGTATTGTACTAAATCCTTTCACAAGGTGGACCTAATAGTCTGTATTGCTCCTAACAGGGCATGCCATCAAAGGTGGTCACTTGTAAGCTTTAACAGGCTAAATTTATACTGCAGTAATAAATCTTGTGGGTACCATCCCCACCCTAGTTTTACTTTCTATTTGGAAGGTTTCTCGGTAACCAAATATTGTGTCAAGTGTTGTGGATGTTTTATTACTTTTCTATTTCATGGATGCAATCAGAGTATATAATCTAATAAAGGATTAAAAGATTAAGTTTTATTGGTTCCTGATTCACCCCTCCCTCTCAGTCACCTAGCCTCAACATATTTCCAACATATATCATGGTTACAATTTGGTTCATACCACGACCATGGTTTGGTTTAGATTTATTATTATGGTTAGGGTTAGGGTGTAGTGTTAAGGTTGGGTTTATGGTCATAATTAGGGTTTAATGTCAATGTGAGAATTATGTTAGGGTTAGGGTTTGGTTTATATTTATTATTATGGTTAAGGTTAGGGTTTAGTGTTAAGGTTGGGTTTATGGTCACGATTAGGATTTAATGTCAGTGTGAGAATTATGTTACCTTTAGGAGTAGAATTAGGATTAGGATTTAGTGTTATATTTGAGTAAGTTAATATGATTAGAGTTAGATTTTAGGGTTAGGGTTTATATCACAGTTAGGGTAAGCATTAGGGTTAGGTTTTATATCATGGTTAGTGTTAGCATTAGGTTTAGGTTTAGGATTATGATTAGGGTTCTAGGGTATATATCATGGTTAGGGTTAGGGTTTGAGATATGGCTAGTGCAAGGTTTAAAATTATCATTAGGTTTAGGATTTAGACTAGAAGTAAAATTAGAGTTAGAGTTTGGATTAAGATTTAGGTTATGGTTTAAGTTATGCTTAGGAATAGAGTTAGGTTTAGGTTTTGGGTTAGTGATTTTGTTAAGTTCAGGGTTATTTTAGTTTATAAAAGTAGTTAGGATTAGGGTTTGGGTTATTCTTAGTGTTAGAGTTAGGATTATGGTTAGGTTTATGGTTTGGATTAGGATATGGTTAAGGTTTAAAGTTATGGTTAGAATTATGGATAGTTTAAGAACTCTCTCTCTCTCTCTCTCTAAGTTAATCAAATAGGAATTTGGAGTAGAACCAATTCATACGTGCATCTATTATCATTTAGAGTCATTTTAATTGGATTCTACTGCAAGAAAAATATAGTGTTAGTTGTGGTTATAGTGGTTGAAAGACAATTACATATCTCAATTTTGATGAATTCAAATTAATTGAATCAAATATTTCTTTATTTATAATGCAAATCTTCTTGTTTTCAAGAAGATGGATTTTTTTTTCTAGTTATTTCATATTGTTTGGGTTCTTACTAAATATGTTTCTTATCATATAAATATAAAAAAAATGTACATATATTTTGATTTACCTTTTCAACATATTATTTAATGTCGTAATGGATTCATTTATTTGAATTTCTATTAGTTAATAACTCATATAATGTTTCAAAGTATGCATGAATTTTTTTATTTAAATTTATAATATTACTATTGAGTTGAATTGAATTTAGCTTAGATGTTAATGATCATATTTATATTTCTAATATTGACTCAATTTTGATCAAAGACTATATCTACTTGGTATTTAGTTTGTAATTGTCAAACTTACATAACACTACCCTATTTCAAAGTTAATAAACCATTAATTCTAATATGTATTAGATGTGATAGAAAGTATATTAGATAAATAATAATAAATCAGTATTGTCAAATTAATCTACATAAATAAACAACATTTATTCTAATTTTGTATTTGCATACAAATCAATTCAAAATCTTAAACTTTAAACTACATTCTATTTTTGAAAAAATTCAAATGCATCCTCAATTAGTTTTAGAATAAATCAAAATCCAAACTCTAGATATATATAGAATCTTTTTTATTGTTTGAAGATAGATAAGATCTTTCCCATTTTTTTTAGATATATAAAAGTAACATTTCTATTTTCTTTTTTCTTTTTACATGCTAATTATTTCAATTTAAAAAATTAAATGAAATATCTTACAAATTGATAAATGAAGACTTTAGCTATCATACAAATTGATTACTGGCATTGAAATTTGATAAGTTTATAAGCTTTTTCTTGTCCATAAATGAAGGAGCTTCAATGAAAAAAATTGATTGCCTACATATTTTTATTTTGTGGAAATGACTCCATAGAAATTACTTTGGCACTATATGCCTTTCACAATTTATTTGAGGGGGATCCCCCTTGTCAACAAACATTCATCTATATATTAATAGAAAAATAAAGTTGCATATCCTTGATAAAAGAACTACAAATATTAGATGTGTTTCTCATATCTCCAAATATGTGAATGAATTACCATCCTTAAAGCAAGATAGCTGAAAATGTTTGATATGCGCAAAATTTTTTCAATCCATGCACAACCTCGAATTAATGTCGCTTACAACTATAGAAAAACAAAACCCAAGAGATACATTAAGTATCAATCCCAACCCCAAAAAAAATCATTCAAAGGATGACTTACAACATTAACCCCTATAGATAGTGTTGCTAGAAGTTTCACCAGGATTAACAATATCCTCCATAAAAGGATAAAATTTATACTCTGAAGGGATATTCAAACAAAATCATCATGATGAGAAGGAAGAGACACATGATTCCCCAGGCTTGAAGAAGCATTTCCCCCAGATGAAGAACCAAGAATGAAGTGTTGGTCGAGTGATACCAAACTCAGAGCTGTGTCCACAGAAGCAACATCCCCCTCCAACAGTGGAAAATGTCTTCCTGATAAGGTTCAACCCCTTGGAGCGGTGGAACAACTTTGAGATAAGGGGATCCATTGTATGCATCCTTCTAAAATATTCTTGGGTAATTTGCCTCATCCCCCCATCTTGCAAAGCTAATTTTACCATTGCGAACACATCTTGAACATATGAGTTTAGCTAAAAAATCCTTAAATTCCATAATGCCTTAGGCCCTACATTCTCATCGGTGTTGTGGGAGGGACACTTGGTATTCCATGGACCCTAGTGGCAGCAAAGAAAATGACAATAAAGAAGAAACATTATATTATACCACGAGTTAACCAGTAGATAGATAATGCCACAGATAATCAATAGAGAAAAACAAAAGTATATGCCTCGAAATAGGGAAAATGAGTACTAAATCCCACCAAATAAACACAAAGTAAAATAGGGTAAGTCCGTCTGAGATCATAAATAATGATGTGAAATGAGAAAACATAAGTAAATAGGGTAATAACATCAGCCATCGCAAATGGGATACTACAAGCTACCTTCTTGTTGTACCATGATGTAAGACCAACTAATAGGAATAAACACAAAGGACATACTAAAGTTGAGATGATGCAACCAGCGGAATGGGAAAGGAAATTCCAGTACAACAATGTCACATAACATTACCACTGAGATGTCCTACCCAGTGCAACAACTTAATAAAGCCACATGAGCGAAATAACATCAATGACATGAGAAAAACCAAAGCAGAGGTCCTTATTGATGAATATCTAAAGTACTATATCCTCAATTCGAGCAAACAATACTATATCCAAAGAAACATAGAGAAGTGTAAACATACTAAGAAGGACCATATGCCAAAATATAGATGCAACCACCTCCCAACACCAGAGATCCAATCCATATTAAGAGAGCTCACCAAGTCCCATCCCCCATGGTGAAAAAGGAATTCATCACTTTGAATACATCAAAGAGAATCAATACAAGTGTCAATCCAATCCCGAATTGAATCCCAAATGCAAAGAAGAAGACTACCCAATTAAAATTGAAGTCCAAAAATGCACCCCCCATCCATCATCAAACAACAACCCCAAGTGTCAAAAGAAGGTCATACAATACCATCCAATGAGGTGAACTAAGGGTAATTTACCCTTGAACCATCCTGAGAAATGACATTGGATGAAGAAGTACATGTTCCTTCATAATGAATAAGGGATTCTGACAAGGAAAATAAACCTAAAATATAATAAATAACAACAAGGGTTGGATAATAGGAGATGAGAAAAATATGTCAGGTTAACCTCCTGCAAAGGTAAATCATCATCTATAGTCTTATTTGCAAGGAATTCAACAATGGTGTTTTCCTCTCTATAGAAATGTAGGATATTATACTCAGACAATCCTTGGAGTTGTAGCAAGACCTTTTGAAGACGATATTGAAGATTCCAAGAATTAGAATTTTTAGAGGAGACTGCCTGAAATATAACTATGGAATCACCCTCAATAATAAGGCCCCTAATTTGTAAGGATAATGAAATACTAAGCCCAAAATTGAATGATTCAATTTTAACAATGTTATTTATTCCCGAAGGGAGCATTTTACATGTTTATTTTAGAAGGAACCCAACAAGATTCCTTATAACAATCCCATCTCTTGAGACTCCTGGATTACCCCTAGATGCCCCATCAAAATTAAGTTTATGAATTCCAGGAGGGGGAGGGGACCAAGTCACTGTGCTACGGATCAAATTTTTATTCTTAGAGGTCATTTACCCATGTGATGGTAAGGGGCCAAGGAGAGGCCAAGAAGATTGGATGAACCGATCCCAGTTTGTGAAGGACTTCGACTTAGAAATATTCTTAAAAATATGAGACATAAGAACTTTGGATATAGAATGCTCAATCCTGTGCAATACATCTAAAAGGGGTGATACATTTTTCCTAACCACTCTATTATTCCATTCTAACCAAATATTCCAAATAATAATCGAGGACCTAAGCTCCTAGATGACCTTAAACATGGAAGTCGGGTAAAAAGAGGGCCAACCCTTAAAGATAGTAAACAAATCAGGTCCCACTATCGTATTCCAACCCAAATTCCCAAGGAGCCAATACCATATATCCAGAGCAAAGGGACACCACAAAAACAAGTGATCAAAAGATTTAATAAAATAAACACACAAGTAAAAGAAAATGAAACAATAATCCCGAGTCTATCTAGCCTCATACCAGTAAGTAATGTGTCTTGAATAGAAAGACAAGAAAAGGCTCCCACTTTAGGTAGGAAAGCGGATCCACACAAAATTATATTAGGCTAGGGATCAACCAAGATGGAGGTAACTTGTGATTCATAACCTATCTTTACCTTACACTGACCTAAGGGGGACTGAGTCCAAATAAAATCATCATCTTGCGAAGAGTAGACCACACATCTCTTCAAAAGTTCAGCTTGGAGATTATTGACAAGGTCAGAAGGAGTTAGACTGCTAGGGATCATTTTCCATTTAATAGAAGGAGGGTATGATGAATCATCTAGAATAAAGTATTCCTTGACATAAACACCCCATATGGAACTCAAACTTTCAAGTAGAGGGGACCAATCTCTAGTTTGTATGAGAGGGGGAAACTCATTCTAGGAGTCCTCCCAAAACCAAGCCTTTTCCCCATTATGTATGAGTCAGGAGAGGGAGGACAGAATAAGATCCCTACATGAAGATATAAAATTCCAAATCTTTGTACCTTTGGGTAGGGTAGTCATAGTAAACAATCTATCCCGCTTCGAGATGTCTAAATATTTACTTAAAATGAATCTAGCCCATTTATAGGAAGGGTTGGTATACAGTTTCCATAGCAATTTTGTGCCTAAAGAACAGTTTTGGAAAGACAAATCACGTATACCTATCCCATTATGTGTCTTAGGTTGGAAAAATTTATCCAAAGCAAGAAGGGGGAGTTTCTTCCTTTGATTGACATTATTAGCCCAAAGAAAATCCCGAAGGATAGACTCCAGCTCCTTAATCGTCTTTTGTGGCATATTCAAAATAGATATAAAATAAATAGGAACTGCATTTAAAACTGAATTGATCATAATGATCTTACTTGGAAATGTCAACCATTTGTGCTTCCAAGATAGAATACGACTAGAGATAGAGGAAATAACTTTTTTTCATAAATTATGTTGCTCAGAAGCCGTAAAGAAGAGAATCCCAAGATAACTACAAGGAAAGGAACCCAAAGAAAACCCTCAAAATCTAAAGAGACTATGTTGAACCAAAGGAGACACATTAATGAAAAAAATCTTAGATTTTTTAGGATTGACAAGTTGTCCTGAAGCAACAGAATAATCATTGATAATACCCTTAATGGTCTTGGATTTTGCCTTTGTGGCTTCTTCAAAAAAAAGGGTATCATCCACAAAGAGGTTATGAGTGTGACTCTCATCCAATGACCCCACTTGAACCCCTTTCCAAAGCGATAATGCATTATTATATCTAATTGCATGACTGAGCCCCTCAACCATAAGAATGAAAATAAAAGGAGACAATGGGTCACCCTTTCTGATCCCTCTAGATGATTTTAAAAACCACTAGGGGCACCATTTACTAAAACCAAAAATTGTGGGCATGATATACGTGTTGGCACCCATTTGATCCGACTAGGATGAAAACCAAGCTTCTAAAGAACCCTAAGAAGAAATCCCCAGTTAACCCTGTCGTAGGCCTTCATCATATATAATTTCAAGATCATGGAAAATCTCTTTTCACACTGCAAAGAGTGTAAAATCTCATGTGCGAAGATCACCCCCTCTGAGGTTTCCCTAGTAGGGAAAAATCCCCCCGCTCTTTTGAAATAATCTGAGGAATAACTTTGGCCAACCTAACTGAAATAGCTTTGATAAATATTTTTTAAAGGGAATTACACAATGAAATAGGGCAAAAGTCGACAAAAGTCCTCGGGGTATCAATCTTAAGTATTAACGTAATCCATGTAGTTTTCAACTCTTTTAACATGCTACGATTTCTACTTGCCTCTTCCAGTGCAAGAAGAATGTCTTGCCCTATAAATTCCCAGGTTTTCTAAAAATACAACATTGTGAAACCATCGAGACCAGGCGCCTTATCTGGGGCCATGGAAAATATAACTAATTTTAATTCTTGCAAAGAGAATGGAGCCATCAACATATGATTGTCAAACTCTGAAACACGAGAGGGGATGAAATTTAAAATAGAATCTTTGTGAATTGTGGCTTCTTCTGTTAGTAACTTACAAAAAAAGGAGACCGCCTCTTTAGCAATGTCCTTTTCCTCCGTCAAGAGGCCAGACTCACCTTGGATAGAAACGATTTTGTTTCTCAGCCTTTTTAATTTAGTCGATGCATGGAATAATTTATTGTTTTTATCTCCATCCATAAGCCATGTTTCCCGAGACTTATGTTTCCAATAAAGTTCTTCCCGTAAGAGGATTTCTTCTAAGGACCACTTTAATACTTTCTCTTGCTAAAAATATAGCATATCCATACAATGAGAAATGATTTTGGAATTCAGATCTGACAATTAATTTTCAATACCATTTTTTCTTGAAAGATATTTTTGAAGTGTACCATATTCCATTCCTTAATTCTAAGTTTGATAAAATGATTTTTTTTGGAAAGATAGTACATCCGAGAACCTTCAAAAGAGGGGTAATTCTCCCACCATAACTTAAGGAGAGATAAAAAGAAGCATCCCAAAACCACATGGGATCAAACTTAAAAGAGCCTTTCCTATGACTTGATGTCTCCACAATATCCAATTGTATAGGAAAGTGATTCGACCCAGGGCTAGGTAAGACAGTTGAAAGGTTGCATAGATTTTTGGCCACCTATTAGTCCATGTAAATTTTCCAGATTTGGGAACAACATCCAATAAGTTATTTTTAGAAATGAAATGATTAAACTGAGCCATAGACTTTTGAGATGGCATAATACCCCCCATCTTTTGATCACCATTTAATATTGCATTGAAATCTCCCCCTAAAACAATGAGGGAATTCAAAGCATTACTAATTAGGTTCCCTAGATGACACCACAACCTGCATTTTTCTGTAGGCTGTGAGGGGCCATAAATATTGAACAGACATAAAGCAATCTTAGACCTCAAACTAGTGACTAATGCAAACATCCAATAAGTACATGTTGAGATTATTTTTAAAGAGACCACGTTAGGATCCCAAAGCATGGCAAGGCCCCTAGAGCATCCAATAGTCTATGCAAATGCAGAAAATTTTTATGGCTTCCAAAAAGAGAAAAACTGGGAAGCAATTAAATTTGACATCTTAGTTTCTTGAAGTAAAATGACATCAAGACGAATCACATCCAACTGGCGCTTGATTATGCGCCTCTTGTTAGGGGCATTAAAGCCCCTAACATTCCACTAAAGAACCATCATTGTCCTCGAGGGGAAGAGTCGCTTCCCCTCTTCTCATGAGTTTTTTTTTAGGCCAAAGGGCCCATAGCAACATACTCTTGCTATAGATTATGTTTAGTTACCGTTGCCCTTGTCAAAGGAGGGCAACAGTAACCAAACTTGTTTTGTTTAGCCATTAATAGAAATCAACTTTCTCTAGATAAAGTATAATTTTTTGTGCAAAATTAAAAAAAAAAAAAAGAAATTAATCTACATATAGAAGATATATAAGGAACATTTCTATTTTCTTTTTCATAACAATTCAAATTCTAAAATCAAACTAAATTCTATTTTTAAAAATTTTAAATGAATTAACCATTAATTTTACAATAAATCTAAAACTAAAATATAAATTTGAACAAAAGCTTTTTAATTTTTTTTTCTAGATATATAAATAACATTTCTATTCTATTTTCTCTTTACAAATGCAAATAATTTTATATACTAAAATTAAAACAAATTTTAATTTATTTTAAATTTTTAAATGAATTATCTATTAGTTTTAAGAAAAAATTAAAACTAAAATATTAAAATTTTCTTAGATATATAAGTAGAAGTTCTATTCTAGTTTTCTTTCTTTTTTTTTAGGCAAATTCTAAAATAAGTTCTATTCTTTTAATGTTAAAATAAATTGTCAATTATTTTTAAAATAAATTTAAAACTAAAATCTACATTAAATAGAATGTTTCTATATATAAACAAAATTTCTATTCAAATTTATTTATTTCTTTTCTTAATCATATCGAATTCTATAATTAAAGTTAACACTATTTTTTAGTTATTAAATTAATAAACAATGAATCTCAAGATCAATATTTTCAAATAGATTATAACTATCAAGTATAATAAACATTAATGTGCATTTATAACTATCAGAAATACCAACCATTTCTTTTGCATTTCTTTTGTCTTGCATGGATCTCCTACTGCTGTCATTCTAGGGTTGTTATCTGTGTTATATGACCACCATTAAAATCCTCTATAAGAATACACAAAACTTACATAATGGGAGTTTTTTAATAGGGCATGGAGATGCATCACAGAATAATAGTGTATGGGGATTTTCGTCAGATATTATAGCTAGAAATGCTCTGGTAGACATGCATGCAAGATAACCTTCATATGAAAGATCCTATATGCAGGTTTTACTCTTAAATGTCCTTGGAGATGAGATTTCTTAGTAATGATTTCATATTTGAGGGCAGGAAATGACCTTGATAATGTAACATGTATGCCTTTTTTTTACAGATTGTTAAGACCATCGGTAAAGCTCTGGGACTTTATTCAGGTGAAAGACACTTCCTGACATTTCAGACTTTCGCTCTGAGGTGCCTAGTTGCAAAATTCTTTTTGTAAAGACCAAACTCAAGCCATGGAATTTCTAAGCAGGGAAAAGGATGATGTCGAGTCTAAAATAGGAGATATCTGAAGACCCCTCCAATCCCCATCATTGAAAGCCCATGCACGTCCTTATACAGTAAATCCCGCAGAGATTGCTTCCTAAAACAAAGAAATTATAGTGGGTCTGATATAAGGACATATAAAAAGTGGTTGCTTCATCTTTCTTTAGTCCTGTAACTAAACACAGATAAAATCATATTCCATTTTTGTCCATAGGAAGACAAAAATTAATGAAGTAAAATTAAAACGGAATTGAAACCTTAAATGAATAAATACCAAGAATGTCAACATGAAAGACATGAGCATCCTTTGAAATGAATAAATACCAGGAAGGTCAACATTGAAGACATGATAATCCCTTGTTTCTTTCCAATTAGCCTGTAGATAATGGACTACACATTTTATCGAAAGGAGACATTCTGGAAGCTTCATGGTTTTCAAACATTTTGTAACAATTTGGCAAATAAATAGAAAAAACTACTTTTGCATTGTATATAAAAGATACCGGAAGTGGAAATGTTTCCATTGCTATTATTTCCTCATCACCCATAGTTCTGTGGTGGAGCCGATGATGTTTCATCTTCTATTGTACAGGTAGCGCTCATTCAATACCATTAATCATTTTATCATATATATGTGGCAATCAAGTTCATGGAATATCAACTATTTATTTTTTCTTACACCAGTTTTTTGGATGACCTCCTATAAGGGGTTTGATGCCACTGTAGAGTTACACTTCTCGATGTAATAAAAAGCATTTAAATATTCCTACCTTTTTATCTACATTGCCTTTTTTATCCTTCGGCCTTTTTACCCCACTTTGGTGTATATATCTGCATAAAATTATTTCATTTTCTACTTTCATCAAGTTATGGCTCCATTAATGCCTTCAATTTTAAAATATTATTATTTGAATCAGAAATGATTCAAAATAATAATTATATTTTAAAAATCATAAAAAAATTCTGGTTAATTTTTTTTCAAACTGAAATAATTTCACCCTAGAATGAACCAAATGCAAACCATGAATGCATATGAAGTGAATTTTAAAGGGGTTATCAACTGAACCTGACTTTTGTCACTTTTGTTCTGTGACTTAAATGCACTAGATGACCCTTGGAATTGCCTATAAAAATTGATCAAACAACCACTTAAAGACATGAAAATGCACAAACTTGTAGACTCTTGATATACGAATATGACTAATAGACGGGTTTTGTTCAAGATATTAGGGTTGTGAGATTTTAATGCCCAAAGTTAGCTACTTCATATTTTTTTGTAACTACACATGCCAAGATTTGCCTAAAACCTTTCCAAAATGCATCTTGAAAAAATACTAAATTTCATTCTGAGAGTCTTCCACTAAGCCTACAAGTTCATTTAAGTATAATGAGCGTGTCTGAAAAGTGACTTAGCCCATTTCCGTCCTGGGTGCTAAATATCAATGGTCAAAGTCAACCATTTTGAAGCTTTCTGAAAATGCACATGTAAAAATATAGTAAAATGCATCTGGTTTTAGCTTCGAAAAAATATCAAATCACACCTTGAAGGTTTGCAATTGACCATAGTGGTACATTTACATGCAAACAATCTAAGGAACCAACTCATTTGTCATGACAGTCATCTGGCTTTAAGATATTAACACTCAAAGTTGATCTTCAAGATGACTTATCACTGTGTATATTAAAAAATATAATAAATTCCAGTTGCTTTGAGCTTGGGAAAACATCAAACAAGGTCATTGGACTTTCAAAATGGACATGGGGGTTGATCGACATATTGGAAATAAAGGGGAAAAATCCTTTTGACATAACAATCAACTGGATGCAAAATGTAGGCTTCCAAAGTGGGCTACTCTGATTAATCTAAAAATGTGTAGGATGTAGACTTATGTTGGACCCTCAAACTAGGTATTTGAAAAATTCATCAAAACTGACTGTGGGAAGCTAAAGGTGGACAAATATGCTTATTCATAACCGATGAATATGATGATCCCAAGAGCAATTTTCATGATAATGATCAGATGTGAAGCTATTCAGTCTCAAACTAGGTCACTTAAAAAGTTTTTCCGCAAGGGTGTATTTAGGTGCGATAATAAGATTTCACATCAAAATCACTTCAAATTGAAGGTACTAACATTTCCATTGCATGGTCTAGGGGGTGACAGATCTAGGAGCATTTGTACCTGTGAATGTTAGGTTTGAAAACTCAAGATTTTGCCGACTTGGTTCATAATTTAAAAAAAAATGGTCGACCAAAAAGAACAACTTAACCAAAATGTGATAGCAGGTTTAATTGCGAATGTTGTCTGAACTAGAACATGGGCTTGACGAAGGGGATGATTTTTTTTCAAATTTTTAGGTTAAGAGGGTGAGAATATCCATCACATAATGTACATTACCAATTCAAATATGTAAATAAATTAATTCAAACATTTATCTTATTCTTGATGATGTTAGTTTACAGATTTGTCCTCTTAAATAACCTTAGAAATGACTCAATGCCTAAGATGAAAGACAAATATAAACTAACAGTTGGAAAAGATGTCATTAAATCGACAACTTTCCTCTATACTTTAGAGGTACAATCCCCTCTTATGATGTAATTGGGGGTTTTCTAGGGTATGCTTTTAACCAGAAAGCACAAAAAGAAAGTTAACATCTGCACATAAGTATGACACAAATATGATTATGAATTAGGAAAAAGAAGGAAACTGAGACAAACGATGCATGTAATGTTGGGGACATTAGAAGTCAATTAAATAATTATCTTTTAAGATGTCAAATTATATCAAATTAAAATGACAACTTAGTTAATTAAAAATTGATTGAAAAGATGTTATGGTTCACCGGAAAGATGTTACGGTTTATTTTTCCTTCCAGAATTGTAACATCTTCCAAAATTGACCATATTTCCAGCACCCAATAGCCCGAAATATGTTACCAACAATTATAATGTTTTGTTCTATAGCCACCAGGACTAAATATTCAAGAACGTGCGATTCATTAAGTTTCAACACATCCCGTGAAGCTCATGTCGTCAGTCTTGAGTAGGTGAAAACAAAAATAAATTTTGATTGGAGGAAACGTGAGATCCCAGAGTTTGCGGCCTGAGCTGTTTGATATTGTGTCCATGCTTGTGGTTAAATCATATCAGTGGCAGAGGAGATATCAGGAAATAGTTATGTTGGAAGCCTTTGCGGTTGGAAGAGTTTCTGAGCAGTGTCACCTGTGCCTGCCAATTGCTTCTAGTTAATATTATATCAAATTGGAGCAAAGCAATTTGAGATTATCAGATTTTTCCCGACATACTTTAACGGCAGTGTTGTAGTAGACTTGGTGTTGTCCTGTAGCACTCACGACATGGAATGAATCACATAGCTAAGGGGGAACAAATAAGATTTTATCACTCCAAACCATGATTTCATATCTATACATGTCCTGGTTGTAATGAAGGCATCTTGCAAACAAGGGTCATTAATTGAAGAAGTGAATGTTGAAATCTAATCATAGCTGTGTCATTCATCTTAACATTATATGTGTGTTTTTGTCATCCCTGAAAATACGAATTGTCTGATATTCATATGAATGTAAATCTGAGAAAACTCAGTAAGAATTTCTTAATGCATTGATAGTGCATTGACTTGCTATCATCTCTACTTCAAACTGGTGACAGCGAGTGATGAGTTTCAGAACAAGAACAAGGTTTTTCTTATAAACAGGGGAGGCTTACAAACTGTTTGACAAAATGCTAGCAGATTAAATTATGGGCAACAGATTAAATTTCTAATTCTGTGATATGTAAGTCTATACTTCTGTAAATCTGAAACAACAAGATAGACATTCTGAATGTGTATAGAAGGTGCAAAGTCCTTGACTCCATTTCTAGATTGAAATCAGACAATCATAAGATCAAACCAAATTACAATAGTTTGTTCGTGTGATTGGTGATTAAATTTGAGCTAGAACTAGTGAGGTTGTTACAATGGTTGGAAAAAACAACATGAAGTTATTGACAGATCTGAAAAGTAATATTTTTTCAAAATAATTTAATGTCACCTTAAATGGTGAACAACTAAGGGACTTGTAGAAAGAAAGGGAAATAGGGAATTGACTATATGTGATTGGATTACAATTGGAGTCCATTAATTTTTTTGATGATTTTCTCTCCAAGTTGCATAAATTAGACTCATACTTGTATAGAGTGGACCAGTGAGATTGTAGGCTTTTGAATAGGGTTTTGCAATCATCAATGTTTGTTTTGGTTTAACACAGGTTTATGGAACATCCACATAAAGATGTTAGATTTTCAATTACACGAATAACCTCTTGTAGCACCCTATAATGATGATGTACTTGTAAACACTCTAAAATGGATAGACTTGCGACTTTACATTAAAAACACTAATTTTCATCTATTAATTAATAATTTTTTAATCATTAATTAATCATCTATTTCCTTCTAAATTCATTCTCCAAGTCATCTAATCAAATCTCCAAAATTAATTAAATAATTAAATTAATTTAATTTCATTCAACAATTCAATTTTAAATCTAAAAAGAATTCAATTGTCTCACATGTTGAATACTTTAATTATAAAAATAAATTAAATATTCAATTAAATCTTTTCTTGGTGTTCAAAAAGATAACTCTTAATAAGATCTCTAATTACATGAGTTTCTCCACCCACCTCTTCAGTTCAAAAAGGTAACTCCAAATTACCTTTTCAGTTCTAAAGGTAACTCATAATTAGTTGTTCAGTTAACCAAACTTTATCTCCTCTCTCCCAATTGAAGAGGTGGAGTTTACTGGTGGCTTCTCTAGTTCCCTTTGATCTCAACCATTCATCCTCCTATCTCTGGGATTGATCTCAACTGTTCATATCATTCTCATTTTCTATATAATAAACCCTTCATAACCATTTGAAGGATCTAGCATTTCAAACTTCTGTGTGCCATTACTCCGTCAGATTGGTTCAAGCATCAAGCTTTTCTGCGATCAAACATCCAAGATTTCAAGCTTCCGTGCGCTATTACTCTGTCAGATTGGTTCAAGCATCATGTCTTCTTGCGATCAAACATCCAGGATTTCAAGCTTCCGTGCACCATTACCTTGTCCGATTGGTTCAAGCATCAAGCCTTCTTGCGATCAAACATCCAATATTTCAAGCTTCCGTGCACCATTACTCTGTCAGATTGGTTCAAGCATCAAGCCTTCTTGCGATCAAACATCCAGGATTTCAAGCTTTCATGCACCATTACTCTGTCAGATTCAAACATCAAGCTATCTTGTGATCAAAGCATTCAATATCATATTCTCGACGCTCCCAAGTCATAGACGCTATCCACACCAATACTAAGCATCACACAAACAACATTTCAAAAGGAGTAGAGAGAGACAATAAAAGATTCGAGCCTTGTTGGTTTGCATTCATTTGTGTACCTCCTTTATTGCTTGTTATTTTATTGATTTGTATGTTTCGTTATTAGTATATTTGATTGATAACCCCCATTGAAAATCAGTGCTACAAACCCCTCGTAATTGAGAGCGTTACAAATTTTGATCCCGCGTACATTTTGGTGAAATCCTCCGGGTCTGGTGGATAGTCAAAACAGGTAAACTACACCTATGCCAACAATGAAAACACTATCAATTGCATTAATCCTTCAGATAGCCATCACGAGTTAAAGGTTTCAGGTATAATGTCATCACAAAGGTATGAGTAAATGGCACCATAACGGGATGACTCACAACCAACAAGGGTACAAATGACATGACTTTCTTGGGAGTCAAAGATAGGGTGATGCAACTCTTCCACCATGAATTCAAATCTGGATTCATGTTTCCCTAACTGAAGGAGTGAAGCAAGTGTAGTCATAACATCAGCTACTTTGTTTTCTGCTCTAGGGATTTGCTGAAACGTGAAAAATGTGAATTATCGTTTCAAGGAATCAACCATCTTCTTGTAAGGTACCAGTTTCTCATTTTTTGTTTGATATTCATCATTGACTTGGTTGATTATCAGCTGTGAATCCCCATAGATGTGTAACTCTGTGATTCTCCATTCTATGACCATCTTAAGTCCATTTGTTAAAGCTTCATACTCAGCAATGTTGTTTGTACATGGGAACAATAACTTGTAAGACTTAAGAATCGTGTACCCATGAGGAGAAATAAACAACACACCAGCTCCTGAACTGTTTTCCATAAAGGATCCATCAAAGAATATCTTTCATGTTCTTTCAGTCATATACATGAGGTGTTCATCTGGGAAGTCAACTTGAATAGGTGCATTATCTTGTATTGGGAAATCAACCAATTGATTTGTTATGGCTTGTCCTTTGATTGCTTTACGCTCAATGTACTCTATGTCAAACTATGAAAGGATCATCATCCATTTAGCAAGTCTACCTGTGAGGGCAACCTTACCTAGTGAATACTTGAGTGGATCTATTTTTTCTATGAGGTATATAGTGTGCGCAATCATGTAATGTCACAAATTTTGGGAAGCAAACACAACTGCAAGGCAAGCTTTCTCAATGTTGGTGTAGTTAACCTCATATGAAACAAGAGTGTGACTAATGTAGTATATTGCTCTTTCTTTCCCATGTTCATCAAGTTGAGCTAGTAATGCCCCCAAGGAAGATTTTATCCCTAAAATGTACAGAATAGTGGTTTCCCTGGGATAGGAGGCATTAAAATAGGGGGATTTGCCAACTATTTCTTGATTTGATCTATGCTCTTTTGACAATCCTCATTCCAAACACATTTGACTCCCTTGTGTAAGTTCTTGTTGAAAGGTTGAGCTCTATCTGCCAATTGTGAAATGAATCTCCTTATGGATTGAAGACGTCCTTGAAGACTCCTCATTTGACTAATGTTTCTAGGAGGTGGCATATCTATGATTGCTTGGAATTTTTGAGGGTCTACCTCTATTCCTCTTGCTGAAATGATGAATCCTAGTAGTTTTCCAGAGGTGACTCCAAATGCACACTTTTTAAGATTTAAACTGAGTTGAAATTGTTCCATGCGATCTAGAATGACTTCTAAATCATCTAAGTGTGTGTCTCTCTTCTTATACTTGGCCAAGGTGTCATCCACATAATCTTCCATTTTTTATGCATCAGGTCATGAAAAATGGTTGTCATAGCTTGTTGATAAGTGGCTCCTGCATTTTTTAATCCAAAAGCATAACGTTTCAACAATAGGTACCCCATGCACAAGTGAATGGAGTCTTTTCTTGATCTTCAAGAGCTATCTTAATCTAATTGTATCCAGAAAAACCATCCACCAAGGAATAAATCTCATAACTCGTAGTCATATCCACTATCATGTCTATATTTGGAAGTGGAAAGTCATCCTTTGGGCATGCTCTATTAACATCTATAAAATTTGTGCAAACTCGAATGGAGTTGTCATGTTTGGAAACTGGTACAATGTTTGATATCCATTCAGCATAGGCAATAACTCTTATGAATCCTGCACCAAGGAGTTTCTCTAATTCTGCTTTGACTAGGAGAGCTATGTGAGGATGCATCTTCCTCAATTTCTATTTAACTGGTTTGACACCCGGAGCTATGGACAAGTGATGCATGATAAGATTAGTGTCCAACCTTGGTATATTTGAATAAGTCCATGAAAATTTGATCTTCTTTTTCTGTAAGAACTTAGTGTAGGATTCTTTTTCTTGTGGTGACAAGGACTCAACCAAGTGTATTATCTGTGGAGCCTCATTTGCACCCAAATTGACTGCTTGTGTTGGTTCAATAAGCACTGAAGATCTATCTTGAAAGAAACTAGGGAGGTGATCAAGTACCTCATCCTTAGGTGCCTCAGAGAGGTTTTCACCCTTGGATATGTCATTTCTTTTTACATTTTTTTGGTTCTGACACCACCACATAGTGGTTTTCGCCATCAGAACTCCTATTCTTTTGATTTTCTTTTCTTTTTATTTTGTGACTAAGGTACTTGATGTCTGGCTCTGTCATGCTGGTTGCCAGTTCACTGGTGGAAGAGACTATGGGTTCAATGACATTCAAGTAACAGGCTATCTCATAATCATTCTGAAATGTTAAGAGCTCAAGTCCTTGATAGCGTTGGTACCAATCAATGAGGTTAGGATGAACAAGAGGTAAGTCAATGATTGGTTCAAGGTTGTAAATGTGAATGATATTATCTCTGGTGACCGAAGAGTTGGAGTCCGTCAAGTATCCTTCTATGCTACCCAAATCGGGATTCGTCCTAACAAGTGAAGAATCATCCACTAAGGCAACATGTGGGTTCAAATCCTCTAATCCTACATGTGACTCGTCGGCTACCTCGAGTTGAGAACTATAAGTGTGGATGACATCAATATCCATGTCAACTGTGGAAGGCTCTGAGAAGGAGTCCCATTCATACTCACATGAACTTTTTTTTGAACTTTGACTAGGATGTTTACACCATGAAGGTTTGGGATGTCTAGATGTGGAAGTTCTAGTGTCATCAAGGGTAACACCTTCTCTTTCCATCAAATGAACAAGATTCTTTTGTTGACGTTCTCTGAAAGGATCTTCTACATTTGATTCATCTTATCCTCAGGTTGTAATTTTCTCAGGAGTGATCGGACTATCTGGATCTCCCCAAAGGAGATTAGTGGAAGGGACCCAATCTTCACACTTGTCTTGCTGATTTGTCAAATTAGGTATGTATTCTAGTTCATCTTCACTATCTGACCCATCAAGTATAGGAGTAGTGTTCTTGTTGTGATTCACAAATCCTAGGCCAACCGTCTTCTTAGATTGCATCCAAAAATATTATGATCAAGGGGTTCATCTCTAGCATCCAATCTGTGACTAAGAGGGCCATGTCCAGGATAGCCCATCTGTTTGACAAAAGTATACCATCTTCCATAAGCCTTAGGAGATGGAGAGAAGTTCTCATTGTGCATGTATTTCTCTTCTCTATAAATCTAGTCTCTAACAATTGTCTCTTCTTTCTCATCTTGAATAGGCATTGAGGACTCTACAAACATGCCAAATAAAGTCATAGCTGAAGAGGAAGGTTTCATTTATTGTGAAGGCTTGCCATAAGACCTAGGTGAAACTAGTAGTGCTGTGAGGGAGTTGAGTTGATACCCCCCATGCCAAGGTCTACTGACTTGAACTTGTCTTTACATTCAGCTAAGGTTGCATCGAAGTCTTCTGCTTCTCTATTGAGGGGAACATGAGCACCTGTTGAGACTGAGTTAATAGATAAAGTATTTTCCCCAGGTATACAAATATCTATTCCATTGTAAGGGAACTTAACACACTGATGATAGGTAGATGACACTGCTTGCATATCATGAATCCACGGTCTGCAGAGTAAGATATTGTATGCAAGGGGGCCAACGTCAACTATTTGGAATAAAATATCTTTTTCAACAGGGCCAATCCTAACAAGAAGGATAGCCAAGCCCTTGGAACTTCTTTCCACCTCATCATAGGCTTTGATGGTGATCTTTTTCCTGGTATCTATGACTTGTTCAAAATAACCCAACTTTTTCAAAAGACTCAAGGAACAAATATTAAGCCCAACACCCCCATCTATCAATACACGCCTAACATAGGTTTTGTGGATCGTGACCTCAATATGAAGAGAGAGATTGTGTGGGTGGCTCAAAGCTTTATCATCATCCTTCGAAAAAGTAAGATAATGAGGGCTAGAAATATGGTTAACCATATTTTGGAATTTATCAATGTCTAATTTTTTGGGGATGTTCGCTGTGCGCAAAGCATCCTCAAGGACTTGATTGTGTCTCGGGGACAACTCTAAGAGCTCAAAGATAAAAATCTGAGCTAGGTTCTTTGCAACTGATCGACAAGATTATAGCTCGACTTAGGATTGACTGCTGGTTTTGAGGCAACATTCTTGGATGCCACTTGCTTTGGTTTACTTGGTTGACTTGAACTGGGTCCTCTAATGACAAGGGGACCTTGACTTCGTGTGACAACATTGAGATTTTGATATGACACTCTAGAGTTAGGACCCCTTAGCATCATGATGGGTTCTTCATTAAAGATAGGAGAAGAGTCCATATATAGATCATAACCATAGGGATCTTTATCCCTCATCATGTTAACATTATCTTCTACAACTTCAAGCATGTTGACAACATTCTCTGCATCTATGTAAGTGTAATTGACCTCAGCCTTGCCATTCTTAGGTTTAGAGGTTTCCCCCTTCTAATACTTGGGTAAAGGTTCTTTGAATTCCTTATGATCGACGTTGGTGTTCAGTCCATCTACCTTAAGTTTTCCATTCTCAATGAGATCTTGGATGATATGTTTGAGTTTTCAATAGTTTTTGATATTATGTCCAATTCCATTGTGAAACTTGCAAAAGGATTTCTCATCCCACCAATGTGGCTTAACATTAGGTATATAATGCTTTGCAGGATCTTGAGGATGCGCAAGGTTGTTGGCAATGAATATTTTCAAGACATCCTCATATGAATCACCAAGTTTTGAAAATTGATGTCTCTCTTTCTTAGGCCTATCTCGGTATCTTGGCTTGTTCTCTTGTTGATTAGATGCATTGAGTTTCATGGCTTGAACAACACTAGACAAGTGGAGAACAACTTGATCTTTGGGTTGGGAGGAGTCCACAACTCCATCATTGAACACTTGTTTGTTCCTATTCCAATGTGAGTTCTTTCCTTTATCCTTGTTAGGGTTGTTATTTTGACCATTGTTGTTGTTTCCATTTTTGGTCAAAATTCCTTGTTCTTTCAAAACATCCTCAATCCTACATGTGGTTTCAACCATGGTGTCAAAGGAATAAAAAACCATCTTCCTAACTTCATACCGCATTTCCGGAATCAAGTTGCTAACAAGGATGTCAATCTTCTCATTTTTAGGGATGGTCCTAGAGTAGCAAGAGAATTGTCGTCTCCACCTTTGCAAGAAAGTGACAAAGGATTCTCCTTGATTTTTCTTTAAGTTGCATAAGTCCAACATGGTGATAGATCTTGAAAGGTTGTATGCAAAGTTTTGGAAAAATTTATGGACGAGCTCTTTGAAAGTCTTAATGGGGGACTTATGCTAGTGAACCATTCCATCGCTTGACCCTTAAGACTCCGTGGGAACAATCTCATGAGGTACGAGTCATCTTGATGGAACTCAAAACTCGTGGTATAGAATTGACGCACGTGATCATGTGGATCTCCATTCCCATCATACTTGTCATATTGAGGGATCTCAACCTTTCTAGGGAAGTCTTTCATGCTAACACTTTTGTCAAAAGGATTAGGAAAAATTGAATCAAGTGAGAATGAACTCTTGGGTGCCAACATATTTTCCATCATACTCTTAATTTGTTTGATCTCTTCTTCTTGAGATGGACCTTGCTTCTTAATCTTCTTGTCCACATCAAAGTTGTAGGGGACTTTAGTGCCCTTGTTGATTAAACTCTCTAGGAACTTGTTGTTTTGCTCTAAGTATCTCTCCACATACTGTTGGAAGAGTGGTTCTTGTTGTATCTTCATGAAGTCTTGGGAGTTGAGGTCAAAACTTGAGCTATTATACCCATATTGTGAACCATGGTGAGCACGTTGTGAAGGTTGTCTTGAGTTCCTAAGAGGTGTTCGTCTCCTATAAAGATCATGTCTTGAAGCCCTTCTTCCTCTAGGGCTAGGAGATCGTGATGGTGTTATTGAACGTCTTCCACTTCGTGGAGTCTTAGGATGGGTGGATGGAGGAGAGTTGTTTCCACCACCAACACACATGTTGTTAAATTGATCATTAAGTTGTTGAGCCAAGAGTCTATCTTGCTCTTCCTTGAACGATTTCCTTTCTATCTCTAGCAAGGTTTGTCTCTCCAACTCTAGGAGTCTAAATCGCTCTTCCTTTTCATCTTGTTTGTCTAGGAAGGCTTTCTTTTCATACTCAAGTTTCTTAAGTCTTTCACTCGTGTATCTTGAAGATGTTTTGAGCAGTGAACTTGGTCTTGAATGTCTAAACAAGTCATTTGTGTATGTTGCATTCAAACAAGTGTCATAAGGTTCATCATCTTGGTTTTCATGTTGTGATTGTTCTTCTTGACAAGCTTGCCTCTTACCTCTTTCAGCCCTTTGGTGTGCATCTAGATATCTAGTTGAGATAGGGGGTGAGATTGGTCAATTTTCACAAGAGGAATTGCCAAACAAAATGGTATCTCTATGTTTTTCAAATATGTCATCAAGGCGTTTATCCATTTCTTCCCTCTCTCGTTGATTCATTGTGTAACTCATATCCATATCTGAGCGAGAAGATGCTAAGGGTGTACTCAACTCACTAAGGTTACTCTTGGAATCAAACCAAACTTCTGAGTTGTTCCTGGGTGATTGATCAAATATGGGTTCTTTTACCTTACATTTTTGGCGAGTTTGAACTAAGGGTAGTTGGTTAAAGACTACTTGAGGTCTCTTTCCTTGATCTACTTGATATATTGTTGTAACTGGCATGAAAGAAAAGGTACTAGGTGATAGGATGACCCTAAGAAATGTTGGTACCAAACCAGGATAATAAAAGCACTCACTTTTTCGAAAGAGAGGTGATAAGATAGAATTTTGTAAGAGGCGTAAACCAACACTGCCACAGAGGTGTCCACTAAACGGGTGAATACCCTAACACATATGGATTAGGAGGATGATTTACCCAAGTTATATTGATTGAATTTAAATTTGTATGGAACTGAATGGACAAGAGATTAATAAAACTCTCCAAGCATGTTATCAAAGGATCCAAAGGTTTATCTTCTCCACAAGGACGGTTTCTAGCTCACCAAATCCAAGCAAGGTTACTCGTGGAATCAAAGATTACTATTTCAAGAGGTCAAAACGCAAGAATCCAAAGTGAAAATAGGCTTCTAAAAGTGGGGTAAGTGACCTAATCTAACCTGGATTGACCGAGGAAGACTAGAAATGGAAGGATAACAAATCGAGCAAGTTGACAGTTTAACACTTAAGAGTGCAGGTTTTGAGTTGTTGATCATTTTGACATTTGATTTGATGTTTGGTGTCTATTTTTCATTCACACAAGACACATCAAGAAGAATGTTTGTTGTAAAAGAAAAAACACACCACAATCCTAGGTAAGCCAGTGAAATATCAGTTGAATTCCCACTTGAACCGAAGTTCAACCACGCCTACTCATAGCGCACAACTTAGAAGCTTGGAGGCACGAGCTCCTCCTTACAGTGCACTGACTTCTCAGGCACACCAAACTTTGAATCCCAAGGGTAATCACTTCCCAAGGGACCGTTATCTCTACTAAGAGCCGTGAAAATGTGGGACGTCTTAGTCAGTCTCTGACCTTCCGCGCCAACAGTAGAGGGTTTTTGGATACTACAACAAAGTTCTTTAGTCAAGGCATTCGTTCAGGTGGTTATACTTGCGGCAGATTAGCTCTGTTATGGAGGCTTCCCAGCCTAAAGATGTTACATTTTGTAGGGTTTAATGCACCACAAGGGTACTGAGGGAGATCTTCTTCCCGGTATAACGCAATCAACACCTATTCACTATGAGATTAATCATAATGACATATTTTATATACCGGTTCAGAAGGGCTTGGCTTTAGCCTGTTACCGGTTTGGCAATCCACTCTCACCAGCTCTGTTAAAGCTCTCAGGAGGTACCCACACTAAAGGATTTGTATGGATTTCTCTTTCAACCAAGATCCGCGAAGGCGAGGGGAGAGGATACGTCCATGTAATTCCTTGGGAGTACAAAACTAGAAGACACATCAAGCAGAATAAGAGAATGACAATAATGTTTCTGGATTTCTGATCATCCCAAAAGGGCGAGAGCATTGTTTCCTGACATTATTTCCATCCCTAAAACACCAGATAGATGTTCATTTTAAAAATTCTTGCATGTGCATTCCTATTTTAATAAAAAAAACAAGATGCAAGCACAATGTTTAGCATTCTATCGATCAAGGCAACCTGCAAAATGATTCGTTAGTAGTCTATGTTTTTAGTCTTCTTTTTCAACATCCTGCAAACCACTGTTAGGCTGTAATCAACAAGATAAGCCAAAGAACAACAAAGCCCAAAACTTGTCAGCATTAGAAAAATTAGAAAATCATAAATCTGATTGCATATTCAGAAATTAGACAAAAAATTAATGCACTTTCAAAAAAAGAAGCACCCAAAAAGGTTACCATATGAGCTTGTACGAGGCTCCGAAAGTTGCAAAATGAAGGATTAGACAGGTACAGCTATCAAAACCTACCATTTATGATAAATCTAGAATCCAAAACTAGAAAATAACTCAAACCCAGTAATCTTTAGGAAATTCTACCAAAAATAAAAAAATCTTGCACTCAATTTGGATCAAATATGAGTAAGATATGATCATTTCAAGGTAGACTATAAAACTAAAAAGCTCAATGGTGAAGGCAAAAACTTTTCAAACCCTGCTGATGTCAGCAGACTACGGGATTAAAATTGACGATTTTGTGGCTGTGACAGGAATCCATAAAGAATGATGGTTTGACGACTGTCATATTTAACACAGTAAAAAAAATCTGAATTATTATTATTATTATTTTTTTTGAAAATCTACCTTGGGTTGCATGCAGAAAAATCTGAAATTTTCCTCAATCTCTTTGCAACGGGTCGTACGGCTTCTTCGGGCAAATTTTTTTTGCCACTAATTTGATTTTGGGAAAATATAGGCGTCTTTATAGTTGTTTCGCACTGAAATGATGACCCAGACGCAGCGGTGGAGTCAGATTCAACTCAAAGTGGATGGAAAATAGAATTGAAACAAAAATTTAAAATGAGGCCAGAAATTGAATATTTTGCCCCACGGTGGGTGCCAAAATTGTGTGCTAAAATGTTGACACACTTCTATGAGTCATTATATCCAAGATTGCTCAAGAATGAGGTCTCAAATGGCAACTCATAGCTCTGTATTCATGGAGTGCAAGGGTTTATAATGGAGGCCCTCAGTTTAGACCTAGTTTGTGCCCATACAAGTACACCATAAAATGAGAGACTCAAAGAGGAAAAGAAAGAGTGCTAGTCTCCATGATCATCAAATATGCATGCAAATAAAAATGGAAACTATTCTATATGATAACAATGCATGAAAGAAAACTAATCTATGAAAGGAAATACACATGCAAGATTATTCTATGAAATGAAATATGAATCTATTCTAACATGCAAGTGCAAGAGTAATCTAAATGGATTTCCATGGATGCATGAGAGAAGAAGAAAAGAAAAGAGAAGTTACAATGTTCAAGCTCAAGTGCTCAAACTCTCCTCCAAAAATTGCTCTCCAAAACTTGCAGCATAACAATAACATAAAATCTTGATTCTAAATGAGAAGGAGAGGGCTCCTTATAAAGGAAAGCGTGGAGAGGAATGCATCCTCAAGAGAAATGTGGGATAAATCCCTAAAAAGGAAAGTAAGAGGAAAAATCCCACCACTTAGAAATATGTGCATTCAAAGTGTAGAGAAAAAAGGAATTTTTATTTATTTTTATTTGATTTATTTTCTTTTTTCATCACAAAGAGAGATTTAGGTGAGGATTTTATTTATTTAATTAAAAGAGGGATTTTCTTTTAAATAAGATTATTTTATTTAATTAAAGGGAAGTTTTATTTTAATTAAATAAGATTATGGATAAATGATCAAACCTTAGGAAATATTGAAATAATTGAATTAATTACGATTTGATCAAGGAAATTGATTTGAATTGTCAATATTGCAAGGCATTGATTTAAGAAATTGATAAATTGATTCTGTCATTTGATAAATTGAAGAATGGGGGCCCATAGTCTAGGTGACCATTTTAGGGTGCATACATTATTATTAGAGACCAAGGTGCTAAATGTGTTGTAACTACACGCCGTACAAAAGTTCTCTTGCAAGGAGTGCCTTCCACATTTGCTATACCAACTAATCCTCCTACAAACTCTGATCGACAGACAAGCTTTTTGGATCAGATAAAGTGCACACCTTCCCAAATATCCATGTTTGACCTTTTGCGCATATCCCCGCAGCACAAGCAAGCTCTTGACAAAGTGCTCTAAAATGCAGTTTTCCCAAGGGACATAACCCCTGAAAGCTTCTAAATAATGGTGAACCATATAGCTGCCAACAAGCATGCAACCTTCACAGACCATGGCATGCCTCTACACAAACGCTTGCATAATGATCCCTTACACTTGCTCATCTAGGTTCACAAACACGCAATCCAAAGAGTCCTCGTTGATGGTGGAATTGGATTAAACATTTGTAATTTGAAGGTAATCAAACACTTAGGCTACTCTGAAACCAGTATTGATGTCACAAGGAGGATCAATATCAGGGCCTATGATGAATAAGAGAGGTCTTCCAAAGGTATTATCATACTACCAGTCTGGATAGGACCATTTGTCAAGAACACCCCATTCCAAATCCTAGATCTAGAGTTGGGATACAACATATTACTCAGAAGACCATGGATCCACAAGATGCAAACTGTACCCTCCACATATCATTAGTGCATCAAATTTTCATACCATAGGGTAGAAATCATTATTAAAGGAGATCCAAACCCATTCCAATACTGTAACACTGTCAAAAGTAGTACTGTCAACCAACTTCCTTCAAACCAAGAGGCAAGTATCCCTTCCACCTCAAATTCAATTCCCAAGGATGTCACGAGAAGAGCGGGGAAAATATCCATAACTAACAAAGGATGTGGTGAGTATAGCTATGAGGAAGTTTTTACTATCACCAACATGCCTCAAAGCCCAAGGTCATACGACATGCCACAACCAGTGAACACAACTAAAACCTCAGAACCTATTCTGTTCAGGTGTCCACCCACCACCTTTGTCAAATGGGGGGACATTATGGAAGAGAACCCTTTTGAGCTAGATATTAACACACTTCAAGCACCCATACTCGTGTCAATATATGGAGCTGGCCATACAATGCTGCAAAGGTTTGGGTATGATGGTACGACTACTCTGGGGAAAGATAACAAGGTCTAAAGGAACTATCTTTACCGCCAACACAGAGAAACAAGAGAGGGTTAGGCTATGGGAAAAATAGAACCAATCCTACCACCCAAGACATATCCATTTATCAAGAACTAGTTGCAATGTTACACTGGGGGAAAAACCCGAAACATGCTTTGATCAGCAATATACTCCAATAGTTATTGCCATCTGAAGTGGGAACCTCTTACTCCCAATTAATCCTTAACCAAGCGATCCAAGATAATGAGGAAAGTGAGACATTCGATGAGCTTTCTAGCGAAACTGATTCCCATGAGTACGAGTGGAGATCCATCCATAATTCTAAACCATCAATCCCAAACTATTCCCCTCGGTCAGTCAACACTATAGACCTTGAGGATATGTTTGACCAATTAACCATAGAGTACCAGCCATGCATCGATAAGCATATCGATACCAATTTCCTAGGCGGTGCATCCACATCACATTCCCAGTTTTTTAGAACCATCACCGATGTCCTATTTAACCAAACAGATTCATCCCACCATGAAGAAATATGTCTAGTACACCAAGAACTGATAGAATGGGATCAACAAGGACAACCTAATATAGATCTCTTTGGAAATGATGAGTCTATCAAAAACTTCATGGGACTCAGAGAAGGAATGTAATCAGGGGAGCAAAAGGCAGGTTTATCTATTGAACTAGAATGATCAACATATTTTAGGGAGGAAGCTCCTCTTTCTAGTCAAAAAGAAAATAAAAAGAAAAAAAGAATCGTCAGTAAGTGAAAACCGCAAGGCGCTTATTGACACAAAAAATGACAAAAAGACCAAAAAGATGTATCTTCTAGTGAAAACCTCACTGAGGTGCTAGAAGATGGAAAGCGGGACCTCCTCCCCTTGACAGAGGAAAATTCAACATTGCTAGTTGAGGAAATGGAAGAAGTCAACCTGGGTGATGACAAGAACCCAAAGAATATCTACTTGGTAAAATCACTCACTCCAGAGGAACGAGAGCAATTCATTAGCTTCTTAAAAGAAAGGAAAATTGACTTTGCATGGTCCTAATGACATTAATTTTGCCATTAGTACACTTAGTGAAAAAATTTAATAGAGATCATTGGTACAAGCATTACTGGCGGACTACAAGCATTACCGATGAACAACGAGCATATCCGATAGAACACAAAGGTCACGAGAAAATGCTAATTATGGAATTGACCGACGAACACTGACAAGTGTTGCACTGATGAAGTAAACATGATATCATCGACGGGTCAATAACATAACATTGAGATCATCACCAACAAAGCATAAAAGGCATACCCAATGACCAGTTCAAGAAAGGAACACCGACGACAAAGAAAACCGACCGTCAGAACTGACAGTCAGTTAGAGAACCCACAAATAGTGGATCTGAGTTTTACACATCAGATAAAGCAATGTAATTCTATTATAGAGTTTAAATTTGTTTTAAAATATAACTTGAGGGTCAAGCAAGATTTATGTAAATGTTTTAAAGCATCCTAATGGATCTAAAACATATCTAACTAAAGATCAAGGTCAAGTTGTAAAATTTGGATCTAGAGTTAACTTGCGAAGCGTGAATCAAGAATTGAGCCAAAATCTAGTATAAATAGATGTTCAAATCAATTGTGAGTTATGAATTCATTTTTGTTGATAGCCACAATGAGCATCTAAGGAGTAGAAGGCAGAATTCATGCAAAGTTCAGAAACAGATCATATCAATTGTCAAGAACACACAGATGCTACCGACGAGCAGATGAAGGTATTATTCAATCATGGAAGGATGATTACTTATACATAGGAAGCTTTATTGGATATGTTATCAGCAATTAGAGATTGCATACATCATCAGATCAAAGACTTACGTAGTTGCATTCTAACAAGTGCATCACATCTAAAATCCTTTTGTAGAAGGTGGACTTAACCGTTCTTTACAAATCTCTTAACAGAGTGCACACTTAACAGTGTTGCTAAAGCTTCAAATGAAGTAGA
>MU223792.1:276712-295550 GCA_018584345.1 Thuja plicata
ACCACCAGGCCTAAGATCATCTCTGTCATCTCCACCATCTCTCCCCCATCCACCATCCTGGCCCCCATCTCTCTCCCATTTGCCATATTGACAACCATCCCTACCTCCAACCCTCTCACCATCTCGTCCTCCATTGCTCCCTCCATACCTACAACCATCCCAACCTCCATCTCTCCATCCTCTCCATCTCTGCTGAGGCCTCGTCATGATGGTACCAACAATAGGGTGAGACACATCAGTCAAAGAAATAGGACGAGACTGCTGCCACCATGCATCATACTACAAAGTAGTGCCTGCAAAGAAAACAAGTTCACACATTAGTACCATAGGGATGATAAGCATAAAAGACTAATCAAAAGATAGCTACATATAAGAAAGTAGGAAAAGAGAGATATCATCAACCAGGGGAAAATCACAACATATACCTACATCTATAGTGGCAGATTGCTACGTCCAAGCGACAGGAAGAAAGCTCATGAACTCTGTCCTAACATCACCCAAATCTATAATGACACCCCATAGAGTGGTATCCCTTGATCACCGATCAAAGTAAGCATAAGAATCAAAGACATCCTGCCTCTCACTAAATTGTTGCAACACCCTGTCAGTGTTGTGGAAATATATCATATGAACATGGTGGCTAACATGCCCAATCATAAATCTCCTCTGTCAATAGAAGGGAAGATGTGCATCCTCCCCATCCCACATAGAACAATCCCTATAAGGTCTCCAAATGAAGTACAACATCATATCCAGCTGTTGCTGCTGCTACTAGTACATTAGATGTCCCATATGGGACTGAACAATAGCACTATCATACATAAACACATATAGTCTCCTAGGAGGAAGATCATGGGTGCCTACGGGCCTACACACTGCAATATGCTCCCATGCCCAGATTTGCAGGAGAGTCTCTCCAAAGCCAAGAGACTTACCACCAAGGTAAGCTGCATAAAACATGTGAAAGCACATATGGGCCAACATACAGGGACCCCAAGAATATATAGTATGGTCTCTAACCATACCCTGTAGCACAATACCAAAACCAACAGAAAATCCATGTTGGCGATGATCGATACACAAGATCCTATATATCAGACTACCTAACAGAGTAGACAACCTGTCTAAACCCATGCCAAACCTAGCCCATGGGATATCATAAGGGTCAGACATACCAAGCTGATCCTGGGGTAGACCAAATAGCTCAGACATAGTAGTAATACCAGGGGCTCGATCATACTCTACAAGGGCACCCTGAATGGGAATCTGGAAGATGTGATAGACATCCTCCAAAGTGACTGTACACTCTCCAGTCGATAATCGAAAGGTGTATGTATCTAAATACAATCTCTCTAAGAGAGAAATGATTAGACCCCTATTGGTTGTGATCTCAGGCATGTAACAAAACTAGTATAATCCTATTTGTCTCAATACATCTCTCTCTGCCTCAGACAATTAGAAATGAAATACTAACCTGATAGGTCTAGACTCCCAACAACGTAAAATAGTCTCGACAAACTGAAAAACATCAAAAAAGAAAATCATGAGTATTAGGTCAGAAACAAGAGTATTAGATAAAGAACAAATGCAAGCTAAAAATTAAAAATAGAGCGATTGTGGCATTCTTAAGACAAATGTGACACATTTATATTGATTGCGACATTCAACAAGCAATTGCAAAATTTTTCCAACAAATGCAGTAATAAACCCAACATTTGCAGATCACTTATCGATTACAAAATACAGTTGACAATTGTGGCACACAAACGACAATTGCGGAAAAATCGTGGCCTATTGCAGAAAGGTATGCAAAATTAAAAAAAAACAACATTTTTCAAAAGCAATAAAAGTGAGCATTAATGAAAAAAGGAAAGAGCAACTCACCGGACATCCTGCACCAACTGGACGATGAAAATTTTGGACCCGATCAGACACGTGCACGAATCTAGGAATACCCGCTATATCTCAATAAACAACACAAAAAGAAAAGAAACTAAAGACAAACTCACTCGATGATCCAAAGCTCCAAGAGTGCAAAGTGATAAATGAATGGCTCTCCAAGCTATTTATAAGGGTTGAGAAAAACCCTGATTTCTCCAGGACCTCAAATTTATCGTCTTGGACCTCGAAAACTTTAACAGTCTGTATTAGGGTCATATTCAACAATTTTCAAAATCAGTCAGATACCCAGATTACCAATTTGCAGTTTCAACAAATTAACGCTCATGTCGCGACTTTTTGTTCAAATTTGTTGAGGGCACATAAATACACCTGCTATCGTTGGGCTAAGCTGGGTAGGATCAAAATAGAGAATCTTTGACACACTGCGACAAGCCACAATACATCAAAGAGGGGAAAATGTAGACACCCTAAAATGGATAGACTAGTGACTTTACATTAAAAACATTAATTTTCATCTATTAATTAATGATTTTTAATCATTAATTAATCATCCATTTCCTTCTAAATTCATTCCCCAAATCATCTAATCAAATCCCCAAAATTAATTAAATAATTAATTTTATTTAATTAATTAACCTTAATTGATTAATCTCCATTAATTAATTAAATTAAATTTCCTAAGTTTATTTTTAAATATTTAAACATATTAATTAATTCTTCTAATTAAATTAAGTTGAATTAAATTAATTTAATTTCATTCAGCAATTCAATTTTAAATCCAAAAAGAATTCAATTGTCTCACATGTTGTATACTTTAATTATAAAAATGAATTAAATATTCAATTAAATCCTTTGTTGGTGTTCAAAATGATAACTCTTAATCATATCTCTGATTACATGGGTTTCTCCACCCACCTCTTCAGCTCAAAAAGGTAGATCCAAATTACCTCTTCAGTTCTAAAGGTAACTCATAATTAGCTGTCCACTTAGCCAAACTCTATCTCCTCTCTCCCAGTTGAAGAGGTGGAGTTTACTGGTGGCTTATCCAGTTCCCTTTGATCTCAACCGTTCATCCTCCTATCTCTGGGATTGATCTCAACTGTTCATATCATTCTCATTTTCTATATAATAAACCCTTCATAACCATTTGAAGGATCCAGGATTTTATGCTTCCGTGTGCCATTACTCTATCAAATCGGCTCAAGCATCAAGCCTTCTTGCGATCAAACATCCAAGATTTCAAGCTTCCGTGCACCATTAATCTATCAGATTGGTTCAAGCATCAAGCCTTCTAGCGATCAAACATCCATGATTTCAAGCTTTTGTGCGACATTACTTTGTTAGATTGGTTCAAGCATCAAGCCTTCTTGCGATCAAACATCTAGGATTTCAAGCTTCTGTGCACCATTACTCTATTAGATTGGTTCAAACATCAAGCCATCTTGCGATCAAAGCATTCAATATCATATTATTGACGCTCCCAAGTCATAGATGCTACCCACACCAATACTGAGCATCACACAAACAACATTTCAGAAGGAGTAGAGAGAGACAATAGAAGATTCGAGCCTTGTTGGTTTGCATTCATTTGTGTACCTCCTTTATTGATTGTTATTTTATTGATTCATAGTTTTGTTATTAGTATATTTGATTGATAACCCCTATTGTAAATCGGTGCTACTAACCCCTCGTAATTGAGAGCGTTACAAATTTTGATCCCACATACAATACTGAGAAAGGTTCTACAATTGATTGTGAAGAGCTTTCATGGGTTACATGATGTCAAAGACCCTAACTTTGTTAAGAGGGATAAAATTATAGAAATTATGTCAGAATTTAGATCATTTTTCATTATGATTTATCCTCAATGTAATTATTTTATTCTTCAAATGTTTCAATGCTTCTTAACATAAATCAAGACTGGATGCAAACTATTATATCCTTAATCTTAGATGAGGATGATGATATATGTAAGCAGTTGCAATTAGATTTGTTGTCTATTTGGAGAAAGGAGCATAAAATCTCACCTATGGGTTATGAGATCTCAAAGGGATTGATTGAGAATAAAATTGAAAAGTTCAAGGAGCACAACTAAAAATGAACTAATAGAAATGGGTTTACAGGTTGTAGAGTCTCGCAAGAAAAGTAAGAACCAAATGAGAAGGGAGTGGATTTGTTTCACATGTTAGGACACTTGGACACTTGATCATCGTTGTGGAGTCAATATGAAGGAAGAATCACTTGTTATAGGAGAGAAGTACTCTAAGATTTTTGTTGGTGATCTTGAGATGAACATAGATAAATCCTGTAGTAAACTAATTTCTGATGAATTTGGGAGTGAGCATAATTGTGTCCCTCCTCTTCTTCATGAAGAATGCATTGAAACTTCTTGTGAAATTTTTGATAAAGAATATTCATCTTCTATTGACAAAGAATCTCGTGAACATGATGTCAAAACAACAACTCTAACCATGCACTCAGACCAACCCAATCAAGAAGAAACATATTAGGCATCTACTCAAGAGGTATTCATGAGTCTCATTGGCATAGATCATGCTAATTTAAGGCTTGAAAATGATGAATCACAAGGTGAAGAAAGTTTAGAAATTTTATTGTGCGACAACCCAAGTCACATTGGCGAGTATGATCAAAGATATTTAGCATGGAATGATCTTGAGAATAAATCAGAAAATTTATTACATGAGGTTGATTTTGGTGATAGATCATTTGAATCACATAATTTGAAGAGCTAGTTTAAATTCACTGATGATATGGTTGTTGTAGTCTTACTATGTTATGATGACACTTGTAACATTATTGAAAACTTCTACAGGAAGGCTCGAAATGAGAGGAGACAAAAGGGTATGGAATGAAATTTTTATTTTGTAGACTGTAGGTGGCCAAAGTGGCTTTGGAATCTATGAAATCTGATTATTTGTGTTTTCTTTCAGATAGTGATCATATATTAAATATTTGTTTGATTTATATGCTAAACAATTGAAGGAAAAGGAGGATGAGGTTAATAAGCTCATCAAGGAGCTTAACGATACACATGAGACATTGGAGAATACATAGATTTATCTTCAAGAAGTAAAAAATTAGATTTTTGTCACTCATCATTTCATGGAGCAAGAGAGAAGAGGAATGATTGAGTTTTTCCAGGAAGTCATTAAAGAACTTGACAATATACAACACACTTATGACTTGGATAACTATCACAAAAGATCAAGTAATAATTTTTTGGACCAGCCAGACCTTCAGTATGAGTTGGGAGTAAAGGATAGTATTTAGGTTGTTGACAATTCTTTGTTTGAGGTGGATGTTGATTGGATAATTGATAATCCAATCTTTGAGTTGGATGAGGGAGTTCTTTCTGAATCTAGTGATGAGAATGGAATTGAATACATGATTTGGGACCTAGGTATAGTTCTTAGTGATGGAGGATGACCACAAGATTGGAGTAGTGGATTATTCTCTAGCATTATTACTTCTACCCACTTACCAATCAGCCTACATATGAGTTAAGATTTTGATCTACAGATGAGCTAAATGGATTATTTGGCTCAACAGTTGAGAAGTTCTTGGCTGAGGATTGATGGTAGATATAGTTTTATCATAGGGGATAGATTTCTAGCTACTTTCTTACTCATGATTCCTATGTATTCAGTGTCATTCCATAGTGGTTATTATTGTACTAATTCCTTCTATATGTTGGTGTTGATTTTAGCTTTTGAGCAGTTTGATTCTTACACCAAAATCTCAGGATGGGCTGATATATTTTATTATGTGTCTATGATGGGTGTTATGAACTTCCATGGGAGATCATTTATAGTTGGAGAGTTTCTCAGTATTGATAGCTCCTTGAGATACTATTATCTCCTTATATTTGATAGTTATGACAACATAATAAATTTGGGATCTTGGCATTGTCATGTTTGGTGCATTACTTTAGTGGTTTTTTCATGAGTGGCTTCACAATTATAGGTGTGGTGTTAATTATATGAGAGTAGTGCAATGAATTGGCATAGAAACATTCTTGAGATTGATATGAGATCTAAACATTTTTTTTATCATGCAGATGCAGATTGCTAGAGGGAAAGTAATCTATGGGAAGAGAGGAATGTAATGTCCCCTTTTTGGGACATTGGAAGTCAATTAAATAATTAAATTTTAAGTTGTCAAATTATATCAAATTAAAATGACAACTTAGTTAATTATTTAATAAAGTATTAAAGTGACTTGAATGAAGCCTCGTGAAAAATTAATAAAAGTCACTTTGTAATTATTTTTCCTTTAAGTTCAATTTTAAATTAAAAAGGGAAAAATATATAGATAAATAAAGGGAATTTGAAGCGTCTTTTGGAACCTTAATCATAGGATTATAAAAGGTAGCTTGGGCTTCATTTTGGAGCATGGTTGATTTTATTTATTTCTTTTGGAAAAACTTTGGGAGCTTCTTGTTTTAGTTCTACTTTCCTGAGGATGAAAACCCTTGTGATTCTTTTAGCGGATTGAACATAGACCCAATTTGTTTCTGGAGGATGGATTTTTGACGAAGTTCACAACTGGGCTTATTTGTGAATTTTATTTTGAAGACAGTCTTGCAGTGTTTCTGAGGTATTTCATATTTGATCTGAAAATGAGACTGTAATGTTTTATCTACATACTTAATATTAGGGTTCTATGAATTTCAACATAACCTATTAGATAATTATAAATCAGTTGCATGCAATTTGTTTGTTAGAATTTCTGTGATACATTTCGAAAAAATCTTTAGAAAATATCCTAGGGGGTTATTTTAATGCAAGTTTCACTCGCCCAACAACCATTTGTAGTAATTAAGAAAGATAAACAACATTATCCCCTTTTAGATTATATGAATAATTTAAGACACAAAGTTCAAATAATAGACATATTCATGATTTGATGTAACACATAAAAGTTTCTAGAAATGGTTGCAGATGAAAAAGTAAATGACAACCAAAAGAAATTTAATGAATACAAAGATCCAAAAATATCCTTTATTTCATTACAAAAATTATTTACCAAAGACCACATTCCTCCTCCAGGAATACTCGACTAACATCTTTATCTTTCACAATATTAAAATCAAAAAATATCTTCTCCTTCTGAGCATAAGCTTAATAATTTTGGATCCTTATTTTTGTTTCCTAACTAGGTGATCTCACAATAGTGTGTCCCACTTTTTGAGACGAAGGAAATCTGTCTTTCCAAATATTTTCAATTTTATTGCCTTCGCTCGAAGACCCCTGTTTGTATGAAGGCATTAATAGACTTTGCTCGAACTACCTTACGTGGGAATGTTCATGCAAAGACCCACCTTCACACGAACTACCCCATGTAATCTACTTCGCTTGAACACCCCCTTCGTGCGAGGCCATTTTTTACTAGATTTTTATATATTTCCGAATACCCATTTCATTTTCACAGTGCACTGTTGGAGATCTTGTGGACCCAGGGCTTAGAGTGAACGAGTGATGTCCAATATGACATCAACACATGCCGAGATTTTTCAACTTCTTCCGGTTGTTATTAGTATCAAGTACACACATTTTTCTCATTTTTTATTGTAAATTATAGGTTTTATATTTATTTTAGTTAGTTATTTGTTTTAAATAATTTTTAGTTAGTAGAAATATTAGAAAATCATAGTAGGAATTTTAGAATATGTTAGAAAATTGTAGAAGTATGTTAGAAAATCATAGTAGAGTGTTAGCAAATGTTAGAAAATATTAGAAAACTGTAGTACAAATGTTAGAATATGTTAGAAATTTGTATTAGGATGTTAGAAAATGTTAGAAAATTGTAGTAGTATGTTAGAAAATCGTAGTAGAATGTTAGAAAATGTTAGAAAATATTAGAAAACCGTAGTAGAAATGTTAGAATATGTTAGCAAATGTTAGAAAATTGTAACTTAGTATGTTAGAAAATGTTAGAAAACCATAGTAGAATGTTAGAAAATATTATAAAATTATAGTAGTATGTTAGAAAATGTTAGAAAATCATAGTAGAATGTTAGAAAATGCTATAAAATTGTAGTAGTATGTTAGAAAACCATAGTAGAATGTTAGAAAATATTAGAAACCGTAGTGGAAATGTTAGAAAATGTTAAAAAACATTAAGATCTTATAGAAATTTTTAAAAATATTTGTTTTTAAATTGGTTTTGGTTAGTTATATTAGGAATCTCTCTCTCTCTCTCTCTCTCTCTCTCTCTCTAGATCTATAAATTATGTACATATGTTCTAGAGTTATGTATAAATGTTATTCATGTACAGTTAGATGTTAAAATATTATCCTAGGAGGACCTCCTTAGTACATCTTAAGACCCTTTAAGACACTTAGAGGACCCCTATTGTGACATAAAACTCTTTAAAAACCCAAGTAGGACCCTTTAAAATGCCTAGGATGACCTATTAGAACTCTTTAAGAAACCCTAGGACCCTTAAGACTTAATAAGACCATTTAAGACCTAATTGGAATAATATGACCTATTAAGACCAATTAGTACATCCTAGGACCCTTTAGGTCTATGAGTACACCCTAGGACCCTTTAGGACCCCTATTGTGACATAAAAATCATTAAGAAACCCAAGTAGAACCCTTTAAGACACCTAGGATGACCTATGGGAACTCTTTAAGAACTCTTATGATCCTTAAGACCTAATAAGACCACTTAAGACCTAATAGTCCACCTATTAATACCAATTAGTACATCCAAGGACCCTTTAGACTATTAGTACACCCTAGTTCCCTTTAGGACTCCTATTGTGACATAAAAATCTTTAAGAACCCTTATGACCCTTAAGACCTAGAATGGGACCACTTAAGACTTAATAGGACCCCTTAAGACCTAATTAGAGTAATAGGACCTATTAATACCAATTAGTACATTCAAGAAACCTTAAGGACAATTAGTACATCCTAGGACCCTTTAGGACTATTAGTACACCCTATGACCCTTTAGGACCCCTATTGTGACATAAAACTCTTTAAGAACCCAAGTAGAACCCTTTAAGACACCTAGGATGACCTATTGGAACTCTTTAAGAACCCTTAGGACCCTTAAGACCTAATAAGACTACTTAAGACCTAATAGTACATATTAATACCAATTAGTATATCTAAGGACCCTTTAGGACTATTAGTACACCCTAGGCCCCTTTAGGACTCCTATTGTGACATAAAACTCTTTAAGAGTTCTTAGGACACTTAAGACCTATAATAGGAACACTTAAGACCTAATAGGACCCCTTAAGACCTAATTAGAGTAATAGGACCTATTAATACCAATTAGAACATCCAAGGACCCTTTAGGACAATTAGTACATCCTAGGACACTTTAGGACTATTAGTACACCTAGGACCCTTTAGGATTCGTGTTGTGACATAAAAATCTTTAAGAACCCAAGTAGAACCCTTTAAGACACCTAGGATGACCTATTGGAACTCTTTAAGAACACTTAGGACCCTTATGACCTTATAAGACCACTTAAGACCTAGTATGACCTATTAATACCGATTAGTACATCCAACGAACCTTTAGGACTATTAGTACACCCTAGGTCCCTTTAGGACCCCTATTGTTATAAATTTATTTAAGAACCCTTAGGACCCTTAAGGCCTAGAATAGGACCACTTAAGACCTAATTAGAGTAATAGGAGCTATTAATACCAATTAGTACATCCAAGGACCCTTTAGGACAATTAGTACATCCTAGGACCCTTTATGACTATTAGTACACCCTAGGACCCTTTAGGACCCCTATTGTGACATAAAACTCTTTAAGAACCCAAGTAGAACCCTTTAAGACACATATGATGACCTATTGGAACTCTTTAAGAACCCTTAGGACACCTAGGACCTAATAAGACCACTTAATACCTAATAGGACCTATTAATACCAATTAGTACATCCATGGACCCTTTAGGACTATTAGTACACCCCAGGACCCTTTAGCAACCCTATTGTGACATAAAACTCTTTAAGAACCCAAGTAGAACTCAAATAGTATTGTAAATTTAAGTATAATTTTATATATTTAGATATTTGTTTCCATTTTACACGCAGTTATAACATGTAATCAAGTACTTAATTATTAACACTTAACTTTCACATGTTACATCTAGATGGCCACTCAGGATGTACCAACTCAGGATGTACCATCTCAAGATGTACCTCGCACTCTTGATCTTGCGACTATTTTTTAAACTACTCTGTTAGAGACGAATCAATTTAGAGAGTCCATCTGTACATCTGAACCTGGCATATACAGAGATATTTGTATAACTATATTGATGAGTTTGGAGGACATGACTGCAAGATTGAGATCTCACTCTTCCTCCACACCACAGGTTATTGATAGTATTTTTTGAGAGTTGAGAGCTGAGGTCTCGGGTGATATTTCCTTGGAGATGGTTTAGATTCGTGTCCCTAAGGAAATCATCAAACAAGATTTTTTCCCATTTTATGATGGGAAGCCCAAGGTAAGGGCGTATCAGGTTAAACGGTGTGAGATTCCTCAGATTGCATGCATGATATACCTCTTATTTCTTGTAGCACATGGTAATTATCCTAATAATGACCATATTCTATTTTATTTTGCCTAGCAATTGTACGTTGAGTTCTGTTCGGGACTTGGGGTCAACTATTTAGATCTTACCAGATATTATGGTTAGGGGTGTGGTAGAGTTGTAGACAATGATTAGTATCCTAGGGTTGATTGAGTTGTACATTCTCATAGACACTTAGTTGGGTAGAGGACTCCAACAATGGCTTCTACTGTAGATAGAATGGTCATTTCATCCTAGAGGAGAGTACTCAACAAGATAGGGGAGATTGCTTCGGTAGCCACCTACATCACTTCTAACACATTGGGCAGACATATTTTGACTAGATCGAGCTGAGCTAGATCATCTTATGAGGCTTCATCTAGTATTGTTGTAGGCTTCAGTGATGATGCATATAGAGCTGTAGGTCTTCCTTCATTAGGAGAGATACATGGGCTTTCTAAACATTAGAGTCATTTGGATGTGGTGCTTTACTTTTCAGAGGATCTCCTATAGTCATATTATTATATTGAAAACATGCAAAGGATCCTGGTACAGTCAGTCAAAGATGTCATCAGACTTGCACAGGGTCTTGTAGTTCCACCGACCTAGGACACACCATCTAGTCATGCACAACATAGTTCACAGTACTCTGTAGAGAACTCCGCACCCAAAGATCAGTCTGCAGCTGTAGATTTAGGTATACGGGTTGGAAATGTATGCATCACAATGGAGGGCCTAGACACATTTGATGATTTTTTGCATGGTTTGAATTAGGTGAACACCAGCACTAGTGTTGGATAATTTATGGATTTGTTATTGCATCCTTGTGGTTCAGACTTTACAACACTCCCCTCGCAGCTACACACACCTATACACTCTTCATTACTAGAGACATTCAAGACTGGAGGTGGTGTGGGTGATTTAGTTTCTATTGATGATATGATGGTGTAGTGTGCTAATGATCCTCCTGCTCCTAAGACCCAGGTATATAAAGTTTGCTTCTCTTTTCCAAGAGTTTTAGTGAACAATTAATTATAGATGTGTGTATTGATGTTTTTTCTAGGTATACTATTTTACAGGCATAGTTAGTAGAGCACGTTACCCCTAGTGTGGGCTCGGAGCATCTTCATATGAGAGATTTAGTATATGTGACACCTACTAGTGGTCAGGTAAGTTTTAAATATATGTAAGTTTAAACATGCTGTGTACACTTGTAACATGTATTTATATAATTCAAGTGCTTTACATAATATATATTATGCATGTATATAATCAACTGTCGTACTAAATTTGTAGGGGTCAATTGCCACTTCAAAGATAAAGGATGCTTGTTACACTCGGGCAGAGCACATTACCTCTAGTGTGGTCTCAGAGCATCTTCATGGGAGAGATTCAATAGATGTGACACCTACTAGTGGTCAGGTAAGTTTTAAATATATGTAATTTTAAACATGCATTTATATATTTCAAGTATTTTACATTATATATATATAACCAACTGTTGTACTAAATTTGTAGGGGTCAGTTGTTGCTTTACAGCCAGAGGATGCTCGTGACAGTCGGTCAGAGGGTTGCTCTATTCGCATGTGCTTGCATAACTCCCTAGTTTAGGACATGTTGCACAAATCTTTGATTTGAGACTCATTATATATGTCATTATTATATGTTTGATATTTTCAGTTTATGATTTGAGACATATATTTATATGCTATCTAGACCTTTAGACATGGATGATTTATGTGTTAAACATTTATGATTGAAAAATCTCTAGATGATTTATGATTTGACATTATATAGATTTATGATGGGGTTCATGATGATTTATACATGTGTGTTTATTTTTATGTTTATGTTTATGTGTTTAAGATTTGATTTGATTAGATGAAAATATGTGTAAATGGTTTCATTTGATTAGTTGATTTGATTTTATTAGATGATTTGATTAGATGGTTTCATTTGATTAGATGATTTGATTTGATAGTTGATTGGATGACTATACATGTACATATGATTTTATTTGATTAGATGATGTGGTCTTAAGGGGATGGTTATACATATATGATTTGATTCAAGTACATAAAAGCATACAAATAAATGTATATTATCCATTTAGTGTGAACACTAATGTCATAAGTAAACTAACTAATGTCATTAGTCATCTAACTAATGTCTTAAGGGGAGGTCTTAAGGGGGTCTTATTAATATTACAAAATGTACGCCTGTTTGAATCTATGGTTCCTTCTCTTTCCAACGACGAGGGTTAGTAGCACCAGTTTGCAATGGGGAAATCAATAAAAAAGCCACTAATAAAGAATACTTAAATGTACCAATAAAATATACAAGCAAATAAGATAAAACAAATGAATGCAAACCCAATTGCTTGAAGCTTATATTTTATCTCTCTCTACTCCTTCCAAAATGTTATTTTTGATGCTCAGACTTGGTGTGGACAATGTCTATGACTTGGGAGCATCGAGAATTTGATAATTGAAATGTGTGTGTTATCACAAGATGGCTTGAATGCTAGAACCAATCTGATAGAGTAATGACACATGTGAGCTTAAAATCCTAGATCCTTCAAATGGTTATGAAGGGTTTATTAGATAGGAATTGAGGATGATATAAACAATTGAGATCAACCCCAGAGGTAGGGAGATGAACAGTTGAGATTAAAGGGAACTGGGGAAGCCATCAGTAAACTCCATCTCTCCAACTGGGAGAGAGGAGATAGATTTTGGTTGATTGGAGAGCTAATTGTGAGTTACCTTTTAGAACTGAAGAGGTGGGTGGAGTTACCCATGTGAAGTGGAGAGATGGATGGAGTAACCCATGTGATCTGATTAAGGATTATCTCTTTGAAAATAAATGAATATTTAATTCATTTATGTAATTAAAGTTTTCAACATGTGAGATACTTGCTTTATTGAATAAAATAAAATAAATTTAATTGAAATTAATTTAATTGGAAGAATTTAATTAGTAAGTTTAAATCTTTCAATTTAAACTATAGGAAATTAAATTTAATTAAATAATTAATGGTAATTAATCAATTAAGGTTAATTAATTAAATAAAATTAATTATTTAATTAATTTTGGGGATTTGATTAGATGATTTGGGGAATGAATTTAGAGGAAAATAGATGATTAATTAATGATTAAAAAACCATTAATTAATAGATGAAAATTAGTGTTTTTAATGTAAAGTCGCAAGCTTGTCCATTTTAGGGTGTCTACATTTGCCCCTCTTTGATGCAATGTGGCTTGTCGTAGTGTGTTAAAGATTCTATATTTTGATCTTGCCCCAGCTTTCCCCAGCGATAGCAGGTGTATTTATGCCCTCAACAAATTTGAGTGAAAAGTTGTGACATGAGCGTTAATTTGAGACTATAAATTGTGAATATGGGTAGCTGACTGATTTGAAAAATCCTTTATTATGCCCCTGATATTGAGTTTTGAAATTTTTGAGGTATGGGAAGATAATTTTGAGGTCTTGGAGGAATTAGGGTTTCTTGAAAACCTCTATAAATATCTAGGAGAGCCTTTCATTTGTTACTTTGCACTCTGGAGCTCTAAAAAATGTGGTGAGTTTGTATCTTGTTTTCTTTGCTTTTTTGTGTCTTCTTTGAGCTATGGCAGGTATTTTGAGCGTTGTACATGTCTCTGATCGGGTCCATACTTTTCAATGGCCAGCTGGCGCAAGACGTCCGATAAGTGATCTTGTCCTCCCTATCATTAATGTGTTCATTTATTGCATTTAAAATTATTGTTTTTTTTTGAAATTTTTAAACAATGCCGCAATAGGCTGCGGTTTTGCCGCAATTGCAGTTTTATTGTTGCAATTGACGATTACATGCCACAATTGATAAGTGTGCCACATTCCTAGTATTTATTACCACAATTGTTGGTTGGATGCCGCAATTGATGTTTGTTTTCCGCAAAGGTCATAAAAGTGCCACATTTGTTTGTGGATTGCCGTAATTGTTCTGATAAGCCTTTTTTTTAAATGCATTAACTACTTGACTTGACCTGTTACTGATACTTTGCTTTATGTTATTTTGCAGTATGCTGGGACTATCCTTCGATGTTAGGTGTCAAGACCCTCAGGTTTGGTTCTACACTTTCAGGTTACTAAGGTTGAGAGAGACATTCGGAGGTAGTTAGGCCTCTACTAGATTTTCTATATGCCCGAGATCATGACCTACAGGGGTCTGATCTTCGCCTTATTAGAGAGGTGGCATTCTGAGACCTCTACCTTTAGTTTATTGACTGGCGAGTGCACAGTCACTCTAGAGGATGTTTATTGCATCCTATAGATTCCTATTTAGGGGCCCTTGTTGAGTACGACCAGGATGCTGCTATGACTGCATTATTTGAGCATTCTGGGTTTCCCCAGGATCAACTTGGGATGTCTGATCCCATGGTCTAGATTTGTGATGGGTCTAGATAGGTTTTCCACATTGTTAGGTAGTTTGATTTGTGGGATCTTGTGTCCCGATCATTTCCAGCATAGATTCTCTATCAGGTTCGGTGCCTGTCTACGTGCTATAGTTCAAGATCATACCCTATATGCCTAGGGTCCATGCATGTTGACCCACATGTACTTCCATATGTTCTATGTTTCTTAACTTGGAGGTAAGTCACTTGGTTGCGGTGCTACAATGATTCATATATGGGCTTGGGAGTACATTGCAGTGTGCAGGCCCGTTGGAGCTCAAGATCTTCCTGCGAGGAGACCGTATGTATTCATATATGACAGTGCCATCGTTCAGTGTCATATGGGACACTTGATGTTTTGGTGGCAGTAGATGGATATGATGCCATAATTTATCTGGAGGCCTTACAAGGATTGTATTTTTTGGGATGGAGAGGATGTGCATTTACCTTTCTATCATCAGCGAAGGTTCTTGATTGGCTGTGTCCATAGGCATGTGCATATGATAAACTTCCACAACATCGATAGGGTGTTGCAGAAGTTTGGGGAGAGGTAGGATGTTACTGATTCATATGCCTATTTTTCTCATAGATCGAGAGATTCTACTCTTTGGGGTGCAGTCATTCCTCTTGATGCAGTTGTTACCGAGTTCCAGGGGCTCATGCCTATTGCATGGACTTGGTGGTTTGCTACTGTGGATGATGGTATTTATTCTAAATCTGCCCCTACTTGATGTATTTCTCTATTCTGATGTGTCCATACTTAGTTATCTTTTCTTCTCTATTTAGATGTAGGTATGATAGACTTCCACAACACCGATAGGGTGTTGTGGAAGTTTGGGGAGAGGCAGGATGTTACTGATTCATATGCCTATTTTTCTCATAGATCAAGAGATTCTACTCTTTGGGGTGCAGTCATTCCTCTTGATGTGGTTGTTACTAAGTTCCAGGGACTCATGCTTGTTGCATGGACTTGGCTGTCTGCTACTATGGATGCTGGTATTTATTCTAAATCTGCCCCTGCTTGATGTATTTCTTTGTTATGATGTGTCAATACTTAGTTATCTTTTCTTCTCTATTTAGATGTAGCTTTATATTGGATATTCCTTTATGTTGAACATGTATATGTTACTGATGTCTAAACTTTGTTTCTTTTCAGGCATTACACCACAATATGATGCATGGTGGAAGGCATCTCATCCAGAGCCACTGACTGATGTTTCTCGCCCTACTATTAGTAGACTCTTGAGGAGGCCGCGATAGAGGCAGGTTCGAAGGAGGGATGGTGGTGACAGGGATGGAGGTGGTAGGGATGGAGGCTAGGGGTGAGATGGGGGTCAGGATGGTGGGTAGGGGAAGGGTGGTGACGATGAAGTTGATCATGGTCCTGGGGGTGCTGGTAGTGGGGTGCGGACGAGGGGTGGGTGGAGTAGTGGTAGGAGAGTTGGCTTGAGCATCACCTTGGAGGATGAGGAGGATTTGGAGGAGGCACCATAGTTGGTCTATAGAGTGAATCCTCGCACTGTTTTTGTGTTATCTCTAAAAGTGGAGGATAGAGTTATAGCAGAGGATGTGGATGTGGAGATAGGTGATATTGATGTTGAGGCATTGGATATAGATAGTGTAGGTTCTAGCACTTCCAGTAGGATTAGCAGAACTGGAAGCAGTACTAGGGATAGTGCAGATAGTAGGAATCCTGGGTTGTGAGGGAGAGGGGAGATGAGGGATAGGGAGGAGGGAGAGATGGATGTGGCTATGGGAGGGATGGACATAGATCCTTCTGATCTCAAGAGACTTACTTTGTATGTGTTTGATCTTTAGGGTAGACTTGCTTCATTTGATTCTCGTGCCACAGCTTTAGAGAGTAGGGTTGCAGCAGCAGAGGCCAGAACTACTGTAGTAGAGCAGAGGGAGAGACAGGCTTAGGAAGAGGTGAGAGCCTCTCTTAAAAGTATTCAAGATTTACCATTGAGATACACTCATGATTGGCTTTGGAGATCAGGTCGGGAGGCTGGTAGAGAGATTAAGTATTGGCGTCGTCACTATGAGGGAGTTGTTCCTTCAGCCCAGCGAGTTCCTAGTTTCACCGCTTCATAATGATCGAGTAGAGCACATCAGTCTTATAGTGGTGTTGGTGGTCCTGGTCCATCACAAGGACCTGCGTCTGATATGCCACCCCGTTGTCCACCTAGCGGTGAGGGTGGGGGTAGCTCTTGTTGGCATTTGTAGACTTTATTTTTGTATCATAAACTATTTTTGTAGTGAGCTACATTGATATACTCTGAGGCTTATTGATGATTGTATTTTGACACACTGATATTTATTGATATATATATTGATCACCTTCTTTTATCTTGACTTGTGATCATTCATTGTACTCAGATATTTTGATTTATATGAGATGCAGCTATTGATTTGCTTGCTATATGTATTGTTCTACATGATTGTGCTTAGATGTTGAAATGTTTATGCAATGTGATTCTATTATGTAGAGTCTTAGATGGATGATTTACTTTTCCTATGATATTGACATGTATATGCAGGATGGTGGAAATGAAATGCATATTTTTATGAGATGCTTATGGATGCATGTGATTATGATTTACCATGTATGCAACTAGTTTTTTTTTTCATTTTTTCGGATGCACTTAAATTAAATGGATGCAATCTATTATGAACAAAATATCTGAGTAATGCATGTGTTAGAAGATAGTCAGTGGAAATGTGTTCTCTGGGATTTGATTTGATAGATATGGAATGATAGAAATGATTTTTGATAGATATGAAATGATAGAATGTATGAGTGACCCAAGTCGCTACCCATTTCCAATTTTTTTCATCATTGCATCTTTTTATGAAATTCTGAAGAGTGTCCAATGCATCCAAATCACATACCATCTGGATATCGCTAAGACCTTTTGATAACTGGAAGGAGTAGAGAGATTAAATAGAAAAATAACTTAGTGCACCCAAATATTGACCATCTGGGTTCAGCTATGTTCCCTATTTGAAAAGAAAGAGAGCCAAAAGCACCCAGATATTGACCATCTGGATACCGCTTTTCCCTCTTGTATAGTCAGAAAATGGAAGCACTTCCATAGGAGACTAGTTTATCCTTTCAAGTAAGTGGTTTGGGGTCATGAAAAGCACCTCTGAATGGGTTCTTGATCTTGACATGGCTTCCCCCCTGACCTGCCTTTCTAACCTCCATTTCCTGACCTAAATTCTGCTTTCTGGGTCTCTGACCTGTGATCCTGGGATCTGAGGATAAGGTTGACCTCCTAGGACAGATTCAACCTCAGCCCTGCCCTAGGATAGGGTCAACCTCAGCCCTATCCTAGGACAGGGCCGACCTCGACCCTATCCCAGGGTCCAAATCTTGGGATCTTTTGGTTTTTGGGATGTCGGTCTTCACAAAAAGCTTATTCCCGCTTCTGGGTCAGCTGTTTTGGGTTCCGAATCGGTTGATTCCTAAATTATATTTAATATAGGTCCTCTCCTAGGGGTAAAGGCTTAAATGATGATTTAATTATCCTATGTAGGCCTCCTTAGAAGATTGTGCCCTAATTTCATATAAAAGGGAGCCTTCTCCTCTCATTTTCTCTAACCATGATCAAGCAATTGAAGTCTTCTAATCAAGCATCAAGCATCCTTATGAAGTGAAGTCCAAGCAAGCAATTAAGCAAGATTTGAAGCAAGAATCCATCATTCTCAAGTATCCATTTGCATGAAGGAGATCTATTGGAGGCCATTGAAGGATTCAAGCTACATAGTGCCCTTTTGGTGATCCCTCCATCCATATTTTTCCAAAGCCCTTGTCAAGTTAAAGAATCCATTCAAGACTTGGTGTTGGAGATCTACAAGCAAGAGATTGAAGACATCCTTCCATTCTACATTCCATGTTTTGAAGCATACTTGTGGATCCATGGAT
>MU223792.1:300568-311769 GCA_018584345.1 Thuja plicata
CTTGGGGGCTTGAGGGTTTCTTTATCCCTTTTGATTTTAATAAGATTGTCTTTTCTGTATGTTCTCCTTTACCAAGACTTTGTGTTGAACTCATACTCTTGCTAAAGTGGGGGCTAAATGTATAGTCGTAAAATGGAAGCACTTCCATAGGAGAATAGTTTATCCTTCTGTGTAAGTGCTTTGGGGTCATGAAAAGCACCTTTTAATGGGTTCTTTATCTTGACATGGCTTCCCCCCTAACCTGCCTTTCTAACCTCCATTTCCTGACCTAAATTCTGCATTATGGGTCTCTGACCTGTGATCCTGGGATCTGAGGACAGGGTCAACCTCCTAGGACAGGGTTGACCTCGGCCCTGCCCTAGGACAGGGTTGACCTCAGCCCTCTCCTAGGATAAGGCCAACCTCAACCCTATCCCAAGGTTCAAATCTTGGGAACTTTTGGTTTTTGGGATGTCAGTCTTCACAAAAAGTTTATTCCCTCTTTCGGGTCGGCTATTTTGGGTTCCGAATCGGTTGATTCCTAAATTATATTTAATATAGGTCCTCTCCTAGGGGTAAAGGCTTAAATGATGATTTAATTATCCTATGTAGGCCTCCTTAGAAGATTGTGCCCTAATTTCATATAAAAGGGAGCCTTCTCCTCTCATTTTCTTTAACCATGATCAAGCAATTGAAGTCTTCTACTCAAGCATCAAGCATCCTTATGAAGTGAAGTCCAAGCAAGAAATTAAGAAAGATTTGAATCAAGAATCCATCATTCTCAAGTACCATTTGCATGAAGGAGATCCATTGGAGGCCATTGAAGGATTCAAGCTACATAGTGCCCTTTTGGTGATCCCTCCATCCATCTTTTTCCAAAGCCCTTGTCAAGTTCAAGAATCCATTCAAGACTTGGTGTTGGAGTTCTACAAGCAAGAGATTGAAGACATCCTTCCATTCTACATTCCATGTTTTGAAGCATACTTGTGGATCCATGGATTTGAATCTTCCATAAGGACATTACAAGCAAGGTACAGGTTTGAGACTATAAATTCGAGGCCAGATCTGGATACCCTTTTCAGATTTGTTTCAGACTGTGTGAACAGGGACAGTTTTGGAGTTGAGCAGATTGAGTTGGAAAAAGTGGTACAGGGTCGACCTTTTTCATAAGAGGACATCAGAATGGAAAAATATTTCTGGGTTTTGTCCATCTATGTGTCCCAGTTCGGTATCAACTATCAGCATCTCCAAAAATAGTCTACAGATCTCAGAAAATAGCAATCTTTGATCTGCCATTTTGTAAGGTTGGTACTTTCTCCTATTCTTTTCAATTACTATCATTAATCATATTAGTCAATCAATTTACAGAATTTAAGATCCCCTTTCTATGTCTCTTTCCAAATAGTGGATTCATTTGTGTATTAACCCTTTGGGGTTGATCAAAATTGGATCTCCTATTTGTGTATTTGAGGGTGAAGAAAGGAGCATCTTATCTTCCCTTAATCACAATCACAATTAAATATACAATCAATTAACTTCAAGTAAGTGTAAAGTGGGGTTAAGGAAATCAACACAAATAACAATTAACAATTCAAACCCTCTCCTTAAACCACCATTTTTCTTCTTTACACCTCTAAACAATCTGAACAAAAGAAAAAAGAAAACCAAGATAGAACTCCAATGCACCCAGAGTCCATCTGGATAGCACTATGAACTCTTGATTTTAAAAAGAAAGGCTAAAAAACCAAGATAGAATTCCAATGTACCCAGAGTCCATCTAGATAGCACTGTGAACTCTTGATTTTAAGAAGAAAGCCCATAAAAACCAAGATAAAAATTCAATGCACCTAGAGTCCATCTAGATATCGCTATGATTCTATTGGTAAATAAACAAGAAGATAACAAAGAAGGAATGTCCATTTCTTTCCTAGGGTTAAGATTAGATCATAGAATGCATGGCTGCTAGATAAGTGACAACGCTTACCACATTTATCCTAAATCATCATGGCCCCACAATCGAAGTGAACATTCAACAGACAAAAATCAAAGAAAATAAGTCATGATCCATCATATCTACTCTCCTCACTTGGTGGATCCTAGAGCAACGTAAGAAAATAACCGTGAATATAGACTAACATCTGACTGACTGACCTAGTCAAAATTTTGATTGTTCCTTGATTCAGTTTGATTCTCTTGATTGGCTCGACTCTCTTGATAGGCTTGATTGGCTTGATTACTTTGATTGTTTCTGGTTCTAGTAATATATGACTCATATAAGACTGAATTGTCTAGTTTTGAGCATATCCATCACTGTGTAAGATGATTGATAATATTGATTGATTGATTTTGATCATTTTTGGTGGCTGATCAAGCTGTGTCAGATGGGCCCAATGCTGATTCGCAAAGCTCATGGTTGTGAAATTTGATAGATTGGCTTGGTCACCAGTTTTCTTGCTAATAGATTTGATAGATTGATAAAGCTATGTCATATGGGCCTAATGCTGATTCACAAAGCTCATGGTTTTTACATTGATTGACTTGGCATGATTTCCCTTTGCTTTGTTGATAACTGAGTTGGTTTTGTTGCTTGGGATTTTCCAAATTTTTAATTGTTTTTGATGAAGATTGATTTTTTCAAGACATTTTGATCTTTTTAGGATTTTGATGAGTTTTCTGAATTTTAGGGATTTTTAAAGGACATTTAGAATTTCCCCCTAGTCTGGTGGACCAGTACTAACTATGGATAAGTGTTGGTGCTCAGAGGGGATTGTGCTACTAGATATAGCTTGGGTAGTCAGTCTTGCATTTGAAGTTTTATCAAGCTTTTGATCTTGGAGTTCATTGATGGTGAAGCTGGATTTGAACACTTGGCACCTATTTGTCAGGTTTTCACTGAGAGAGCAACTTTGTTTCTCTTTACTTTTTTTATTTTATTTTATTGATTTGTTTTTTGTTGTCGCCAAGGTGCCTGTTTGTCAGGTTTTCACCAAGGTAACATTTGTATTTTTTTATTTTTTTTTATTTTCTGGATATGTAGATAGTTGCCTTAACCATTGAGACCTCAAGCATAGAACCTCTTGAGGTGCATGCTGTTTATGTATCTGGGGAGCTGATCTTCTTCTGGTGTTGCCATTTGGTATGCCCCACTCTGGATAGAGTTGACAATGACATATGGTCCTAGCTAGTTAGGCTCAAACTTTCCTAGTTTCACTCTTTCTGCTTGGTTCTTTTGATTTTCCATGAGGACGAGGTCTCCTACCTTGAATGTTTGTGGCCTCACCTTCTTGTGATAATTCATTCTAAGGCAATTCTGAATTCCTTATAAGTGGTTGAATGCATTTTTTCTTCTTTCGTCTAGTAGTTCTAGTTCACTGAGCCTTGCTACTATGTAGTCTTCATCTAAAATCATGTTCTTCAATGATATCCTTAGGGATGGGATTTCTACTTCAAGGGGTAGGACCGCCTCTAATCCATATACTAGGGAGAAAGGAGTGGCTCATGTAGGTGTTCTCACGCTAGTTATGTATGTCCATAATGCGGGACTAAGCTGTGAATGCCAGTCTCGCCTTGATTCATTCACTGTTTTCTTCAAGATTTTCAAAATGGTCTTGTTGGTTGCTTCTGCTTGTCCATTCCCTTGAGGATAATAGAATGAAGAGAACCCTTGCTTGATTTGGAATTGTTCACATAGCTCTTCAACATATTTTTTTTGGAAAGGTGTACCATGATCCATTAGGATGGTTTGAGGAATTCCATACCAACATATGATATGGTTGAGTATGAACATTAAGATTTTCTTTCTAGTTATGTAAGTGAGGATAATTTATTCCACCCATTTAGTGAAGTACTCTATTTCTGCTATGATGTATTTATGTCCATTAGCGGAAGATGGTGTAATCTTGCTCACTAGGTCAAATCAACACATAGAAAATGGTATTGGTGATGTGATAGGATTTAGTTCTTGGGCTGGTGCATGGATGAGGTCTCCATGAATCTAAGATTTCCTACACCTTTGTACATACTTGTTTGCATTTGTCTCTACTGTGGGCCAGTAGTATCCCATGTGGATGATCTTTTCAGCTAAGTTTTTTCCACCTTTGTGGGTTCCACAAATTCCTTCATGTACCTCGTACATAGCTCTCTGGGATTTTGTAGAAGTGAGACATCATAATAGAATTTTTCCTAGACTACGTCTATATAGAGTAGTTGCAAGAATGGTGTACCTAGAGGCTTTGTAGATGAGGGAATTTTTCTGGTTCCTAGACAAGTTGGGAGGTAAGACACTAGTTTGGAGGTAATTATACATGCCATGGTACCATGGGGTTTTAGGACCAAAAAGGACACATGTTGATTCTGTGATTGGTGCCTGATGTGATGGCATCATGAGTTTCTCCACTAGAAACTAAAATCTATTTTCATTGCCTGGCGTATTGATCAATGATGATATGGTAGCCATCACATCTATAGCTTTGTTTTGAATCCTTGTTATTTTCTCAAAAATGTTGTATTGGAACTTAGTACGCAACCTGTCCATCTCTTATCTGTATGGTATTAGCTTCTCATCTTTTTTCATATAGTCATTGTTGACTTGGCTAATGATCAATTGTGAATCTTTGTAGACCTTAAGGTTCTTGATTCTCTATTGAATAGTTATCTTTATGTTGATGATGAGAGCTTCATACTTGGCTATGTTGTTGGTGTACGGGAAGTTGAGTCTGAAAGATTTGGGTATTTAATCATTGTTTGGACTGACGAGTACTATCCCTGCTCTTGCACCATGGTTCGTGTATGACCCATCAAAGTTTAGTTGCCATATATATATATAGCTAGTTATAGTGTAAGAATAGACTAGTCTAGAAAGTCAGATAGGATAGTCTGGTGATCCTGAATAGGTGCCTCTGCCAATTGATCTGCAATCACTTTCCCTTTGATGGATTTTCTGTTTACGTAGTCAATGTCAAACTTGCTTAAGATCATTACCCACTTTTCAATTCATTCGGTGAGTGTTTCTTTTCTTAGAAGATACTTTAGAGGATCAATGTATGCTATGAGCTTAGTTTGATGGATCATCATGTAATGTCTTAGCTTCTGAGAAGCAATGACCACCGCTAAGAATGAATTTTCAATTGGTGTATAGTTGAGCTCATATCCTACCAAGGTTCTGCTGAGATAGTAGATGTCTCTCTCCTTACCTTGGTCATCATGTTGTGCTAGTAGCACTCCTAAGGTTTTTTCTATTTTTGAGATATATAGAAGTAGTGGTCGGCCTTGAACTGGTGACACCAATATGGGAGACTTGAGTAGATAGTCCTTGAATATTTGGAACGCTTCTTAATGGGTGGCACTTGTCTTCTAGTTGGGCTATAAATCACATGATTGATTAGAGCATGCCTTGTAAACCCCTTAGTTTCCTTAGGTTAGTTGGTGGCAGCATGTCCAATATTTCTTTGACTTTTTTTGGATTGACCTCTATGCCTCGATGGGACACAATGAATCCCAAGAGCTCCCTGTTGTGAACCCGAATGGACATTTCTTTGGATTTAAATGGACCTTGTATTCCTACATTCTGTCGAATATGGGTCCATGTACTTGTAGATGATATTTTCTAAGTGTTGAATTTGCAAGTATATCATCAACATAGTCCTCCATTGTTTTGTGGATGAGGTCATGGAAGATGGTTTTCATGGCCCTTTGATACATTGCTCCCACATTTTTTAGACCAAACAACATTTTGTTCCAATAATAAGTTCCCCAAGGGCATGTGAAATCCATTTTATGTTAGTCCTCTAGTGCAATCCTTATCTGATTATACCTTGAAAAGCCATCCATGAGTGATTGCATTTGATGTCCTATTGTTAGATCTACTATCATATCGATGTTAGGCAAAGGAAAGTCATCATTGGGACAAGCTTTGTTAAGATCTCTAAAGTTTGTGGAAATTCAAATCTGACCACTATGCTTTGTAACTGGTACCAGATTAGATATCCATTCTGTGTATGGGATCGGTCTTATGAACTTAGCATCTAGGATCTTTCTCAATTCTTCCTTGACTATCAATGCAACATGGGGATGCATCTTTCTCAACTTCTATTTGATGAGTTTGGCATTGGATAGCAATGGGAGATGATGTAGCACAAGCTCTGGATCTAATCCTGGCATGTCCAAGTAGGACCATGCAAAATTGATCTTCCTCTCCTTGAAGAAACTGATGAACTATTCTCTCTCCTCTAGGGTGAGTGATTTTTCTAAGTAGATGTTCTTTGGGTTCTTTTCATCACCCAAGTTGACTTCTTTTGTTTCTTCTGCTAACAATGTTGAATTTTCCTCTGTCAAAGGGAGGAATTCCTACTTACCATCTTCTAGCACCTCAGTGAGGTTTTCACTAGAAGATACATCTTGTTTTGTCTTTTTATCATTTTTTGTGCCAGTAAGCACCTTTCGGTTTTCACTTACTGACGATTCTTTTTTCTTTTTCAATTGTTTTTTATGACTAGAAAGAGGAGCTTCCTCCCCAAAGTATGTTGATCTATCAAGGTCAATGGAGAAACCTTCTTTATGGTCTCATGATGGCATTCCCTCTCTAAGTCCCATGAAGTCTGCGATAGCCTCATCATTCTCAAAGATATCCATATCATGCGGTCCTTGTTGTTCCCACTCTATTAGTTTTAGGTGTACAAGACATAGGCCCTCGTGGTGGCTTGACTTTGTTTGGTTGAAAGGGACTATGGAGATGGTTTCAACAAACCTAGATTTTGATGTGGATGCACCACCTAATGAATTAATATTGATATGTTTATAAATACAGGGTTGGTCGTCTATGGTTTATTGGTCGAACAGATTGTCAAGGTGTATGGTGGTGGCTGACCGAGGGGAATAGTCTAGGATTGAAGGTTTGGAGTCATGAAGAGATTTCCACTCGTACTCATGGGAGTGAGTTTTTCTAGAATTCTCATCAGATCTCTCACTTCCCTTGTTATCATGGATTACTTGTTTGAGGTTTAATCAGGATTGAGAGGTTCCCACTTCGGTGGGCAACAACTATTGTAGTATGTTTCTTATCAAGATGTGTTCCAGGTTTTGCCCCCAGTGTAACTTTTATATTTGTTCTTGATCAAATTGTATGTCTTAGGTGATAGGACTAGTTCTTTGTTTCCCATATCCTAACCCTCTCTTGTTTCTCTGGGTTGGAAGGAGAGACAATTCCATTAAGCCTTGGTGTCTTTCCTCTAGACTAGTTGTACCATCATACCCAAATCTTTGAAGCATTGTATAGCCAGTTCCATAGTTTGATACGTTGTTGAAGTGTCTCTTATGGATCTTGATACAACCATGTATTGATATCTGGATCAAATGGGTTCTCTTCTGCAATGTCTCCCCATCTGACAAAGGTTGTGGGTGGACACCTTAACAAAATAGGCTCTGGGGTTTTGGCTATAATAACTGGTTGTGGCATGCCATATGTTCTTGGGATCTAAGGCATGTTTGTGATAGTGAAAGCTTCCTCATAGCTGTATTCACCACATCCCTTGTTAGTAATAGATATTTTCCCCTCTTTTCTTATGATATCTTTGGGAATTGAATTTTATGCGGATGGGATACTTGCCTCTTGGTTCAAGGGAACCTGGTTGTCAGTACTGGTTTGTATCGCATTACAGTATTGGAAAGGATTTGGATCTCCCTCAATAATGATTTCTTCCCCCTAGTGTGGGAACTTGATGCACTGATGATATGTGGAGGGTATAACTTTCATCTCATGTATCCATGGTCTCTCTAGTAACATGTTGTATCCCAACTCTAGGTCTAGGATTTGGAAGGGAGTGTTCTTGACAACTGGACCAATCTAGACAGGGAGAATGATAATACCTTTGGAGGATCTTTCCTCTTCATCGTAGCCTCTGATGTTGATCCTCCTTGTGACATCAATAGTGGAATCTGAGTAGCCTAATTGCTTGATTAACTTTAAAGTACAAATGTTTAATCCAGACCCACCATCAACAAGGACTCTACGGATTGCACTTTTGTGGACTTGGATGAGCAAGTGCAAGGGATCATTATGCAAGGGTTTGTGTGGCGGGACGTCATGGTCTATGAATGTTTCATGTTTGTTGGCTGATATATGGTTAACCATCATTTCGAAGCTCAAGGAGTTATGTCCCTTGGGACAGCTTCTTTCTGAAGGGCTTGGTCAAGTGCTTGTTTATGCTGGGGAGATATGCACAAGAGGTCAAACATGGAGATTTGGGGAGGCATGCACTTTATCTGATCCACTAGGCTTGTCTATGGATCTGAGGTTGCTTGAGGGTTGACTGGTGTAGCAAATGAGGAAGGTTCTCCTTGCAAGACAGCTCTTGTACAATGTGTGGTTACAACACATTTGTTACCTTGGTCTTTGATAGTGATGGTAGCCACATGGCTATCTAAAGGATTTAGGCAATTGATAGTGTTATCAATATTGGCATAAGTGTATTTGATCTATTTGATTGTCCACCAAACCTAGAGGTTTTTCCTTTATTGTGATCATAAAATGTGTCACTGAATATCGCATGATCAGTTGTTCCTTTTTTTGGGTATTGGTTACGTCGATGACCCCTGTGTCAATCAGATCTTGAATGGAATGTTTCAATTGGTAATAGTTAGGTGTCTTGTGTCCCTTCACATGATGAAACTCTTAGTAATCATTGTCATTGTACCACCTTGGTTTGATTGCACCATGTTCATATTCCCTGATTTTTGGGAGAGTGATATTGTTTGATTGTTTTAGATTTCGTAAAGCTGATTCTACCAACTCTCATAATGGTGTGAAATCTCATTGTGGGAACTAAAACTGTGGTTTGTGTTGATGTTGTTGTTGATTGTTTGACATAGCGGCTGCTTGGAAAGGGGGAGGTTGAGTTTGAGTGTATGCTTGTGGAGTCGGCACCGTAGGTTATTGGTTGGCCATAAGTGCACCTTGTAGTGACACTTTGGGTTGTGCGTAGTTGATTGTTTGCACATCAATGACACCATCACTGGTGACATTTTTGTTTTTATCCACCACTTAGCTTTGTCTGTTGTAGTCTTGTTTGTATTCATTTGGGTAGGATATGCAAGGACACCTCATTTGACCAAGTTCTTCTCACAATGATCTCCTTGTTTGATGAGTTGTGTAAAGTTTGGAGCTAACTGCAATTCTGTTGTAAATGAAATTTCTGGAATCAGATTGTCAATGAACATGAATATTAGGTATTGCTCAGGTACATCATACATGATTCTATTTGAATCATTCCTCCATCTTTGTAGGAATGTTACAAAAGGCTCTCCATCTTTTTGTTTGATCTCACAAAGGTCCTTGATGCTGACCTTGCGCTCGATGTTATGATGGAAGTGTATGATGAACCTTTTGGCCAACTCACCCCAAGATAGAATATCATGAGGTAAATGGGAGAACCATTCCATTGCTGGTCTGACTAAGCTTTGTGGGAATAATTGCATTAATTATGTCTCATCATGTGCAACTTTGACGTAACTAGCAAATAATTCTTGGATATGCTCAATAGGGTTGGCGCCCCTATATTTGTCAAATTTTGGTACCGAGAAGTGAGTTGAGAATGGAGACATGTGAAGAAAGTGATCAAAGGGGTATGGGTATAAATCCTCTACGGTGTAGGATTTAGTTTTCCCTTGATTTTTCATATCCATCATTTGGGTTTGAAGGTTTTGCACTTGTTGTATCAGCATGTTTGTTTGAGACTAAGGACGATTTGTGACATTGTACCTCTGTGTTGTAGTAGGTATGAGGTTGTGCCTTTGCATCCCTTGAGTAGGAACATAGGACCTCATCCTTGGGACTTGATATTGATTTCCCAACACATGATTCTGAAATGGGGGCACATGAGTGGTCCAAGGTTGGTTCTGTTGTGTTTGTTGTTGGGGTTGGGGATGTTGTTGTTGTTGAAGCTGGGTTTGTTGTTGTTGGGGTTGAGCTTGTTTCTGTTGAAGCTAGGGTTACTGTTGTTGGGGTTGAGGTTGTTGTTACTACTGAAGCTAGGATTACTGCTGCTGGGGTTGAGGTTGTTGCTAGGTGAGAAAAGGTGTAACCTTGGGTGTGCATTGACTGAAAGTCAAACCTTCAGAGATGAATCCCTATGGGAATGATGTGTTGACCCCAAGGCTAGTAGGGATTGACTGTGGTAGTGACATGGTGGCAAAAAGGTTGCTGTTTGTTGGTGGGATTGAGGGGATATCATGAGAGCTTGATTGGCCAAGCCATAAGGTCAAGGGTTGAGGAAGACTAGTGACCATGGGTGCACTTAGTTAGAAGCCTATCATGATTTGCATGGGAGATGTGCTTGCTTGGTTTGTGTAATTGGTTTGATTGGGCATCGTCTATGCCAATGTGGGTGTTTTCAAGGATGGGAAGATTTGAGATACCATAGGTAGTGTTTGAGAGGGTTGAGTAGTGTTTTGACCTGCGAGAGGGTTTTTGGGCCATATGGTCAACACACTGAATTCAGCGAGGATTTTGACTCCTTTATTTATCAACATGGCATCTTGCTCTATATCATTGAGCTCCTCTTTTGAGACATTTTGGAACAAAGATGACCCACAAGGATTCTCAATAAATATAACAGAACTGGTATTTTTGAAAGGATCATCCTTTTGCTCTGTTTCCCAAGTGGGGAATCTGTTTATATATGAGTCATCAAGTTGTGTTCTATCCTTTGACCTTGTGTAAGGCCCTCCATGAGGTGTTTGATACATAGTGTGGTCCAGATTTTGTGACTAAAACAAGTGATATAAAGAAAATAGAAAAAGATAACCTTTCTAGGAAAGTCTGAGTTACATTTGGACAAGGGTAATTCTAAGGACAGATGTTGATTTATCTTGATCTCAAAGTTTTTGATGATGTAAGAATAAGATTTGTCAACCTTTTCCTGGGACAAAGTCATTGATAGAGATAGTGATGATGTTGAGATGATAGGATCAAGATATTTCAAGTTTGAAATTTTGAACTAACAATGTTTAGATAATAATCGTGCTTTCAAAGAAGGGATGATCTTTAATGTTTAGAGATTCACACAATTTTATTCACATTTGTACGCCTCTCTCTTCGGTCCCCACAGCTTTCCAAAGGTGAGGGTTAGTAGCAAAGGTTCACAAATGAATGCAAATCAAGTATACAATGACTACTAAATGAATAATAGAAACGTGAGCAATAAAATGTACAAGCAAGAGAAAGGAAG
>MU223792.1:324162-350326 GCA_018584345.1 Thuja plicata
GTCTCATCATGAGCGACTTCGACACAACTAGCAAAGAACTCTCGTATATGCTCAATAGGGTTGGTGCTGCCCCTATACTTGTCAAATTTTGGTACTGAGAAGTGGTTTGGGAATGGAGACATTTGAATAGAATGGTTAAAGAGGTATGGATATAAATCCTCTATGGTATAGGATTTAGTTTGCCCCTGATTTTGCATATCCATCATTTGGGTTTGAAGGGTTTGCATTTGTTGCATTAGCATGTCTGTTTGATATTACGGTTGATGCGTGTGGACATTCCTTTGTGTTGTGGTGGGTATGAGGCTACACCTCTGTGTCCCTTGAGTAGGAACACAGGGTTTCATCCTAGGGACTTGATATTGATTCCCCACCGAGTGATTTGTAACTGTAGGGACATGAGTAGTCCATGGGGGGTTTTAAAGTGTTTGTTGTCATGTCTGAAACTGGGGTTGATAATGCTGGGGTATGTATTGCTACTGCTGAGGTAGGGTTTGAAACTAGGGTTGCAGAGGTTGGATATGAGGCAATTGAAGCGGGGGTTGCTGTTGCGGAGGTTGGATATGAGGCAACTGAAGCTGGGGTTACTGTTGCAAAGGTTGGATATGAGGCAACTGAAGCTGGGGTTTCTGTTGCGGAGATTGGATATGAGGCAACTGAAGCTGGGGTTACTGTTGCAGAGGTTGGATATGAGGCAACTGAAGCTGGGGTTGTTGTTGCGGAGGTTGGATGGGTGTCAGAATGGGAAAAGATGTAGCTTTGGGCTAGCCTTGACTGTAAATAGGTCCTACAGAGATGGATCCTTGCGGGCATGATGTGTTAATCCCAAGGTTGGTGTGGATGGATTGCAGCAGCAACATAGTTTCAGAATAACTGGTGTTTGGTGGGATGGAAGGCATACTAGTGATCATAGGTGCACTTGGTTGTGAGTTTGTCATGCCTTGAGTAGACAACGTGCTGGCTTGGGTCGAGTCATTGGTTTGATTGGATACAGTCTGCGTTGATGTGGGTAAATCCAATGGTGGAAAGATCTGTGACACAACAGGTAATATCTAAGGAGTGGGAGTAGTGTTTTGACCTGCGAGAGGGTTTTCAGGCCATATAGTTGATACGCTGAATTCAGCGGGGAGCTTGACTCCCTTCTTTATTAGCATGGCCAAGTAACGTTTAGGGTTCCTCTCTACAATAGTGTCAACTACTTTGGTGGAGTAGGCATCTTGTTCCACATCTTCAATTTCTTCTTCTGTGATATCTTGGAAAAAGGCTGCTTCAATGAATAGAGTAGAACTTGTGTTAATGAAGGGATCGTTCTCTTGCTTTGTTTCCCAAGCGGGGAAATGGTTGATATATGACTCATCTCATTGAGCTCTAGCCATTCACCTTGTGTAAGGTCCTCCATGAGGTGTTTGAGACATAGTGTGGTCCAGGTTTTGTAACTAAAACAAGTGATATAATGTAAACAAAGAAGAGGATCCTTCCTAAGACAAAGTCTGAGTTATGTTTTGGACAAAGGTAATTCTAAGGACAGATTTTGATATAACTTGATCTCAAAGTGGTGATGATAAAAGATAAGATTTGCCGACATTTGTCTTGGACAAATTCAATTTGAAAAAGATGATGATGTTTGATAAGATGAGATCAAGATATTTTGAGTCTGAGCTTTTGAACTAACAATGTTTTAGACAGTAATCATGCTTTACAGAGAAAGGGTAATCTTAAATGTTTAGAGATTCACACCATGTTCTTTGCATTTTCCTGGGATAGACACTAGTTTTGGACACCAAATGAAGAATTCTTTCAAGGTTTTTAGGTCAGAATAGGAATATAGTATCTCTGGTCAAAAAATATGGTACAATTTCACCGATTGCAGTAAAATAAATGGTCGATTGTGGTAGTTTCATTACACACAAGGCTTTTGATTTGCAAGATTGTTGACATTGACAACCCTATACTTTAACATGTTTGACTCATTTTGACAGTTTGAAATTTTTGTTTTGCATTTTCAGAAATTGATCAAAGGAACAAGCACAATAGACACTGTGTTTTTGAGAAATGAAGACTGAGATTGTGTATGTTCTACAACTTTTTCAAGTCTGCAATGTTATCACGAGGTCTCAACAATGAACAATCAGACTAATCTAGGTCAAATTGGCTTCAGAATACAATGTTATAGGCCCAATGCTTGAATGTCTGTTAGCTCACACAACAATTGTCACGCTACTAGGACATGAAGGTCCATGTCGTAGGTGCCCGTGTTTTTTCCATTTCCAGGTATTGTTGCTGTGGAGTGAAGATCTCTTTCACTACACAAATACCATGGGACACATATGTTGGGAATCTTGGGGGGAAATTCTGCAACCCCTTGCACTATAATAAAGCATTTGTTTGGAGGTAAAACGGGTTGGCCTCTAATTAATCAAGGTTGTAGTAAGGGTCTGTGGTGTCTCTCCAATCGGTTTGTATGTGCATGACTCACTTAAGAGCCTAGTTGATCACACTGGCTCCTTAGGGATATTCACCCGATCCAGACTATCATCAACACGCCTCGCCTGAGCTTGGCTAGATAAGATGAAACTTTGGTTCGCGCCTTATTTATATACTGATCGAAAGGATTACCGGTTTGAGTTCATTCTCCGAGGAAGAAGCGCATTCCCCAGACAGGCCTTTCTAAAAAAGTATAAAGGTTTGTAATCTAACAGTTTGTGCAAGTGTACCCAAAACTCAAGACACGAGGTAAATCGATTAAGCTCCAAATTTTGAAATGTGAACTAAGCTACACCACCATACAAGCATGAATGTTCAATTTTAAATCACCAAACTGAAAGATTTTTTGCCTTTGTTCAATTTTAATCCTCACGTCAATTTTAAGCCCAATTTTGAAATATGAGGTGTGATATATTTTTGCAAGCACTGTTCTTTTTAAACCCAAATCGACAAATGAATTCCTTTTAGTTTGTGTTGTTTAAACAAGTTAGTACCAAAAAGGAGTATTCGCAAAAATGAGAATATGTGAAACTTTGAAAAAATGAAATGGTGCTTACCAAAACTTACCCTCCTCTATCCTTGATGACTTTGATCCAATCCTGCACGAAAACCAAAAAGAATGTCAATTAAAAAGCAGATGGGCAGAAGACTTAAATCTAATATTTGCAATATTTCCTATGATTGCGGCAATCTTCCTGCAACTGCGGTAATCTTTCGTCGATTGCGGTAATAAACTTGCAACTACGGCAAAGTGTTGTTGATTGCGGTAATTAACTTGCAACTATGGCAAAGTGTTGTTGATTGTGGCACAAATCAGACAAATGCAGAAAAATTATTGTGATTACGGTAAACTTCTTGCGATTGCGGCATGGATCTGGCGATTGCGGAAAAATACCAGAAGTCAGAGACAAGAAAATGGACAGAATAACTGTGAAAGCCTGCAATCAATTGCGGTATTAAACCAGTTGATTGTGGCACAGTATGGGCGATTGCGGCAAAATATCAGCAATTGAAAAATAGTACAGATGTCAAAGAAAAGTGTAATTTTTAAATTTACAACCGTATAGCCATGGTTGATCAATTTGTTTCTTTGTTTGCAAGAGATATTTGGGTTGTTTCTTCACGTCAGGTTCACCAAAATGTACGCCTCTCTCTCCGGTCCCCACAACTTTCCAAAGGTGAGGGTTAGTAGCAAAGGTTCACAAATGAATGCAAATCAAGTATACAATGACTACTAAATGAATAACAGAAACATGAGCAATAAAATGTACAAGCAAGAGAAAGGAAGACAAATAAATGCAAACCCCACAATGCTTAAAGCTTCTATTGTTTCTCTCTACTCCTTCCGAAATGTTGTTCTTGATGCTCAGTATTGGCGGGGCAGCGTCTATGACTTGAGAAGCGTCGAGAATTTGATAATTGAAATGTGTGTGTGTGATCACAAGATGGCTTGAATGCTAGAACCAAACTGACAGAGTAATGGCGCACGAGAGCTTGAAATCCTGGATCCTTCAAATGGTTATGAAGGATTTATTATATAGGAATTGGTGATGGAATGAACGGTTGAGATCAATCCCAAAGATGGGGAGAAGAACGGTTGAGATCAAAAGGAACAGGAGAGGTCCTCAGTAAACTCCACCTCTTCATTTGGTAAAGAGGAGATAGAGTTTGGTTAACTGAAAAGCTAATTATGAGTTACCTTTTTGAACTGAAGAGGTGGGTGAAGTTACCCATTTGGACTGGAGAGATGGGTGGAGTAACCCATGTGATGTAATTGGATTTATCTCTTTGAAGGTAAATGAGTATTTAATTCATTGATTTATTAATTGTTTTCAACATGTGAGATAATTGAATTCTTTTTAATTAAGAATTGCTTTATTTGATGAAATTAAATTAATTTAATTGGAAGAATTTAATTAGTAAGTTTAAATATTTGAAATTTAAACCATAGGAAATTGAGTTTAATTAATTAAATAATGATAATTAATTAATTAAAGCTTAATTAATTAAATAAAATTAATTATTTAATTAATTTTGGGAATTGGATTAGATGATTTGAGGAATGAATTTAGAAGAAAATAGATGATTAATTAATGATTAAAAACCATTAATTAATAGATGAAAATTAGTGTTTTTAATGTAAAGTCACAAGCCTGTCCATTTTAGGGTGTCTACAACATTTTTCTGGGATAGACACTAGTCTTTGACACAAAATGGAGAGTATTTTCAAGGTTTTAGGTCAGAACAGGTGAAAAAAGTATCTAGTCAATTATAGCAAAACTCCATCGATTACGGTAAAGTGACTAGTCGATTGTGGTAATCTATCACCGATTGTGGTAATAAACAGGTCAATTACAAAAATAAAAAAGACGATTGCGGAAAAGTTCCATCAATTGTGGCAAAATGTGGGAAATTGCGGCAAAGGGGAAATAGTCTCAAAAGGACTAAAAAATAGGCCCCACTATCTGACAGTTTTGATTTTCTGGAACAAGCCTTCTGATTTGCAAGACACTTTGATGTTGACAACCCTAGACTTTTAACATGTTTGACTTGTTTTGACAGTTTGGATGTTTGTTTTGCGTTTTAAAAATTGATCAAAGAACAAGCACAAAAGGCAATGTGTTTTGAAGAATGAAGATTGACATGTGTATGTTCTACAACTTGTTTCAAGTTGCAATGTTATCATGAGGACTCAATAATGAATAGTCAGATTAATCTAAGTGAATGGATTCAAAATACAATATTATAGGCCCAATGCTTGAATGTTCGTTAGCTCACACAACAACTATCACACTACTAGGACGCGAAGGTCTACGATGTAGGCGTCCGTGTTTTTTCCACTGCCTGCAGGTATTTTTGTCACATAGTGAAGATCTCTTTCACTACATAAATACTTTGGAACACATATCTTGGGAATCTTGGAACAAAATTCTACAACCCCTTTCACTATAATAAGGTATATGTTCGGAGGTAGATCGTGTTGGCCTCTAATTAACAAGGTTGTAGTAAGGGTCTGTGGCATCTATCTAATCAGTTTGTACATGTGTGACTCACTTAAGAGTCTAGTTGACCACATTGGCTCCTTAGGGATATTCACCCGATCCAGACTATTATCAACACATCTCGCCCAAGCTTGGCTAGATATAAAATAGAACTTTGGTTCGCGTCTTGTTTATATATCGATCAGAAGGATTACCGGTTTAAGGTCATTCTCTGAGGAAGAAGTGAATTCCCTAAACAAGCCTTTCTAAAAGTATAAAAGTTTTTAATCTAATCGATTGTGCAAGTGCACAAAAAAATCAAGACACAAGGTTAATCGCTTAAACCGCAAAATAAAATGTGAACTAGGCTAAACCACCATACAAGCACAAGTGTTTAGTTTTAAGCTCAAAAGTAGGTGTTGATTGATTGTTCAATTTTAATGCACCAAATTGAGAGATTTTTTTTCTTTTGTTCAATTTTAATCCTCACGTCAATTTTAAGTACCAAATTCCAAAGTGTGAGATATGAGATTTGTGATGTTTGGCATACAATTTTCTTTTTAAACCCCAAATTGACAAGTGAATTGATTTTAGTTTGCTCTGTTTAGACAATTTAGCATCACCAAGAAAATTTTAGCAAATGAGAGTAAGTGTAACTTTGAAAATAATGATTGATACTCAAAAAAGGCTTACCCTTCTTTGTTCTCGGTGATTCACCCAGTCTTGCAAAGAAACAAAGAAAGTATCAGCTTTTCATATAGACAAACAGAGGTTTGGAATTTAGATTTAGCCATTTTCAGGCGATCGTGGTAATGCACTGGCGATTGCGGTAAATAACAGACAATTTGCAGCAAACTGCAGGCGATTACGGCAATGCACTTTTGAATGCGGCAAAACACAGTCAATTGTGGTCTAGATCATCGATTGCGATAACTTTCATTCGATTGCGGCAATACAAAAACAATTGTGGTAAAATACCAACACTTGTGGCATAGGGAAAGGAAAAAAAGACTCAGAAAATGAAAGAGAAGAAATGCGAAAGATGCAATCAATTGCGTATTAAACCAGTCAATTGCGACACAATTTCGTCAATTGCAAAAAAATACCAACAATTGCAAAATTACACAGATATCGAGAAAATGATGGAAAATGAGGTCCGCAACTGTACGGCCGAGGCTAAATGATTATGTATGCTGTCTACAAGAGATATTCGAGTTGTTTGCTTCACGTCCGGTTCACCAAAATGCACCTATTCGAATCTGTGGTTCCTTCGCTTTCCAACGATGAGGGTTAGTAGCACCGGTTTGCAATGGGGAAATCAATACAAAAGCTACTAATAATGAATACTTAAACGTATCAATAACATATACAAGCAAATAAGAGAAAATAAATGAATACAAACCCAATTGCTTGAAGCTTCTATTATCTCTCTCTACTCCTTCTGAAACACTATTTTTGATGCTCAGTATTAGTGTGGGCAGTGTCTATGACTTGGGAGTGTCAAAAATTTGATAATTGAAATGTGTGTGTGATCGCAAGATGGCTTGAATGCTAGAACCAATCTGACAAAGTAATGGCGCATGTGAGCTTGAAATCTTGGGTCCTTCAAATGGTTATGAAGGGTTTATTATATAGGAATTGAGGATGATATGAATGGTTGAGATCAACCCCAGAGGTAGGGAGATGAACGGTTGAGATTAAAGGGAACTGGAGAAACCATCAGTAAACTCTACAGCTCGAATTGGGAGAGAGGAGATAGAGTTTGGTTGACTGAAAAGATAATTGTGAGTTACCTTTTAGAACTGAAGAGGTGGATGGAGTTACCCATGTGAAGAGGAGAGATGGGTGGAGTAACCCATGTGATCTGATTAAGGATTATCTCTTTGAAAATAAATGAATATTTAATTCATTTATGCAATTAAAGTTTTCAACATGTGAGATAATTGAATTTTTTTAATTTAGAATTAGTTTATTGAATGAAATTAAATTAATTTAATTGGAAGAATTTAATTAGTAAGTTTAAATCTTTCAATTTAAACTATAGGAAATTGAATTTAATTAATTAATTAGTGGTAATTAATTAATTAAGGTTAATTAATTAAATTTAATTTCAGGGATTTGATTAGACGTTTTGGGGAATGAATTTAGAGGAAAATAGATGATTAATTAATGATTAAAAAACTATTAATTAATAGATGAAAATTAGTGTTTTTAATGTAAAGTTGCAAGCTTGTCCATTTTAGGGTGTCTACATAAAAAATAACAATTTAATATGTAACTAATGGAATATAAGTAATATAAGTAATATCATCAAGATTTAGTGTTCAATAATGTCATAAGTAATCTAACTAATGTCTTAAGGGGATTATGTATACATGTAATCAAGTAACACATTATTAATCAAGTAGTATATTGCAAGTACATAAAATCATACATATAAATATATTAAAATTATTAACAATAAGTATTCTAAGTAATTCTAGAACTAGCATGTCATAAGTAATCTACCTAATTTCATCATTTTAGTGTTCAAACTAATATCTTAAGGGGATCTTTAACTAATAATAAATCTATAAAAATCATTGAACCATCAAACCATACATATAAAACCATATGTATACACGCATATATATAAAATCATACATAAAATTCTATATATTAAAACCATTGAACCATAAAATAGGTCCATCATATGTTTAAATATAGCAACAAATTATACTCCATCATTTGTTTAAATATATCAACAAAGTATAGTCCATTTAATCCAGAGATATCAAGTAGGTCCTAACATATGAAATAGGTATGTATTATACCTTTTAGACCAACTCAAGTGGTTCATACCTTTCATGGAGAACTTGTAATATTCTCTCATGATCCTCACTATCTAGGCTTCACTTACGATGTCCACGTTGAGATTTAACTGTATGGAGACAAAGGGAGGTGGCAACTACTAGGTGGCTATATTGAAACACCTTATTGTCTGGCTGATAATCAACAAAGTGTACCATGTTGAATTACTTTGATTTTCTTGAAATATGTTCCCTCTATAAAAACTGAACCTGTAGGTCACAAATTTTAACAATATTAATTTAAGAAAAATAAATTAAAAATTTGTTAAAAGTTTGAAATTTTAAATTTACAAAATGAGTTTAATATATTAATGTAAAGCATACAAACCTATGGGGAAAAATATTCCATCACTTTCTTCAGGTTCAAGTAACTTCATCCTCTCTGCATTACATAACAATAAATAGTAACTAACTCCTACATTTCCACCCTTAACAATCACTACAAAGGCATCTCCTGCACAGTAAATTTATATACATGTGAGATATTAAAATTGACTTAGTTCAATCTATAGATATATCTATCTATCTATACATGCAGCTCAATATCATATAATGTGAAACTCAATTAAATTATATACTTACCAATTTTGACCAATCCCAAGATATGATCATAATCAGTAGAAATCAAAGGAACATCATCAAAGTTTTCATCTTTATCTCTATCAAATGTATCAGTAACAACTAGTGGCACTAGATTCCATGCACCTACATCCATGTTCCTAATTGATGCATTCCTCATAATTGTCAGCAATGCAATGACAACAAACGCATGAGTATTCCCTAGTGTTCAATAGCCAATTGTGATAATTCGTACTCATAACTGAATGCAAAGATCGTGTCTTTTCTATCCTCTTGCAACCATGCATAATTTTTCTATCCACACCTGAACACATGCATATATAATGTTCTATAAATATAATTTGAATAAAGAATGTAAACTTTAAACACTTGAATAAATATATATATATCACACATGAATAATTTAAAAATGTGTGCATACCTCTTATCTCCCAAAATTTTCTATGTGGTACCACTTGAGTCATTCTTGATGATGTGTCATTCTTATTTGGTGTGAAATGTGTCCTACACCATTCAACAATAGCATGTGCATTTTTTATATGAACTCCCTTATAATTCATTTGATACTTTCGTAGAGAATGTTTGATGCAAGCTCTAGCACCATCATGTTTAACTTTTCCATGTCCACTCTCAAAGAAACTCCAAACATGTGGTATGTTTTCATTACAATGATATCTATATAGTGCATAGAATGGTTTGGATGATTTGAATTGTGAAGCACATCCATCTAACCAAATATAATGTTTATCAATTTTTATGCCTCTTTCTTTCAAATTTGCAAAAAACATCTTGAAGATGTGTTCTATATAATGAATATCATGCTCTTTATCGTCACTCACTAGTACATTTGACCCTAATTTTTGACCAACATTTTTGACCAAGCATTAAACTAGTTTTGCTTGGCCGGATTATAGAAGGAAAACTTTGATTTTTTTAATCCATTCCTGTGTTGGTCATAATTACGATGACCATGACATGTAGTCGTAATTATGACCAACACAGGCATAACTTAAAAAAAAGGGGTTTCATTTCATTTCATTATGTTATGCCGCAAAGAGGAGCTGAAGAAGGGCACGCAAAATGCCTTCATCGACACCACTTGTAAGTGGTGATTCCTTTTGATTTGATGTTCGATTTAATTTGGATCATTTGATGTTTGATTTTTTACCCGTGTTTCCATTTGATTTGATGATCGATTTGACTTCCACATTATGCATGGTATGATCTTTTCCCCTGCTACTTCTGTCAATCAAAATCCTAGGCTCCATCACTCCAATAGTGTGGCCACACCTAAACAAGGAATGATGATATCAAAAGAATATTATAAAGCGAACCTATTAACGAGAAATTCAAATTTATTGAAGAATTTGGTCATATCATTGAGAATATTGATTCCAGACGGTTCTAAAAAGCATGGTGTCTCCTACAACCAACTTCAGATTGACCAACAACCAACTTGAAATGGACCAACCCTAACATGTGTAGATGCTTGAAATGGACCAACCCTAACATTACTCCCTCATAACAAACTGGTCTTATGATATTGCCGATAACATCCAACGATGATCACCTCATAATTTTACTAGAGGTCATGGGTAACCATCTCATTCCAAGGCAATGAAAACCATGTTAATTTGATTGTACATTTTGTAAGGTTACTTTGATGAGTGTTTGGGGCTTTTTGGTAGGGAGAAGAATTTGAAAACACTTCATTGCTCTTTATTTTCTACCCAAGAAGTTGTTAGGAGGTGGAAGGAAACTGGTGTTTAGACCTTGCATATAGGTTAGAATTATTAACTACTAGGATTCATTGTGGTATGAGCCTCACCTTTGTAAGTTTCTTGGTTGGGATGTTTTTGTATTATCATTGGTAGGTGGAATATCTAGTAAAGTGTAACCATTTAGTTTGCATCCAAAAAATGTTAGAAAGGTTTTGTACAGTACTGTCATATTTTTTTAACCAACCTTGCACTGGTGTTGAATATTGAACAGTCTAAATTTCTCAAGTAGAGGATTTTGTGATATACTAGGCATATTTTTTATGTAACTAGAGGACTTTGTTGTAGACATAATTGTGAGTTCATGTGATGATAATTTTACAATTAACTTCAATTATTATACTATTTATATGGGGATCCTAATGCCCCTTATAAACTTAAAATCTTTGTCATATACTCTTATGTGTTGCATGTATGCAATGACTAGCAATGACTACCTGTCCCTTTACCCAAAAAGGGCCCACAAACATTCATATTCTATAGAGTGAATTTGGTTGCTGATAGCTTGGATAATTACCTCCATGGAGTTGGAAATATTGAAAAATAGGTATTTTTAATTTCTTCCACAAGGCCCACAACCATTCATGTAGATATTATGGAACAGCTACACAATAGGGATAAAGACATGATATTAACATATAATGAAGCATTGTCAAATAATGAGTCCAAAGGTCTAGAGTTAGGGAGGAATTTATAAGTAGATGCAACATTATTTCCTAATTTTTTAGACAATTCAAGTACATGCTTGGTCCCAAGATGAATTATTTTATCAACTTTGAGGCATATTTGTCCAAAAGAAATAAATATTATTTTATTTCTTCAAAATAAGTTATAAATAAGTGGAATATTTTCAAAAAGCTATCATTTTTTTAAATTATTTCATTTTCAAAAAGAAAATGTGCATTCATTTTCTTCTCTCACTGAAGATGAAAACCCTTAGGATTTGTGAAGCTTGGGAAAATAATAAAATATCCTCCTAGCTTTTTGTGTAGTCCCTTATTGGTATTGATAGTGTGCTTCATGAAGGAATTGTTTTCATGATTTGAATGTTTTAGTTTCAGGTGCAAGTTTTTCATTTCTTGAGCAATTTCCAAATTTGCTTGCAATATTTGTTTCACTTTTGGATTGTTATGGGTTTAATGTTTCTGTAGAAAATCAATATAATTTTTGTAGTGTTGATTCCCATGCAATTCGTGCCCTTCTTCGCAAGTACCAATTGCACTAATAAGGCCGTCTTATTTTCTAGTCATAAATTTTGGACTGTATAAATGGCAAAGATCATCTTATGGTGGTGTTGTGACCTTTTCACACCATCACCCCATTGCAAATGGGTCCCCCCTCTTTTTGCTTTTGTTGCCAGTAGGTGCTAGTTTAGGAGTAGATTGACACCATCTCAGAAGTATAAGTCTTGGGTAAGACTAGGTATTGAGGTAGTAGGGAGTGGTGTTCAAATTCAATCATCAAGTTGAAGCATTAGACAATTTGTGGTGTTCAAGTTTTGGAAAAGAAAGAATGAAGTTGGGATTGATCACGATCAACTAGTGAATGGGAAATTTATGAAACATATGCATCTTCTAGCTTCAACTACATATGTTAAGGGAAGGAACTGTTGGAACTCTAAAATTTTGGATAAATTTGGTGTGACTAAGTTGAAAATTTCTCTAAGGCAAAAGTCAGTGCCCGTAAAAACTTGTGGAGAAGGCCTACTTTGAGTGCAAGTAGAAAGAGACCCCAAGCTTTTCATGAGAAACCACTTGGAGAATGTGTTTAGCACCTATCATGGATTAATTGTAGGAGGTGGTAGATTTCAGAAGTCAGATTGGGTATGTTTTTTGAGGTAGTTGTTTAAAGGTGTTTACCCAGATCTGCACTTGTGCACATATTTAGTTTTTATTAAGTGACCTACTTTGGAGATCTACGTCTTAGGCCCAATTGAACTACCTGGTGTAACAATTGCTCCGAGACATTGTAGGAATGAAAATGAGTCAACATCTTCATCTACAGACCCCTGTTATTTTATATGTTAATTTTTTCATAGCCTTTCCGTTTGCAATTTATTTTGGTTTTCTATGTAATTTGTAGAATTACAAATTACCCTACTTTAGGGTCCCACAATTTGCACCTTGTTAGTTTTCATAAGGAATTGAGTTGTTGTAATCATGGAAGTGTATCTTCATTAATATTTTTAGACCTTGGCCAATCCATCTGGTTGGTTTGTTCAGCTGGTTTCAAATCAAATTTATGGAATTTCACTGTGTTTGAGTTCAGGAAGTTATTAAAAGGCTGAATTTGAAGAGCAATGTTGGTTGACCAGTTGACCGTCAGAACAAGAAAATGGATAAATTATATTCTCTATGTGAAAATGAATCAATTCCCAGGGTTTCAGATCATGAGGGTTTCATTTGATTGGTTTGTGGAGTCAAATCCAATTAGGACTTATTCAGTTTTTAGTGGGTGCAATAGTAAAGTTTTCTAGAGGGCTAACTTTACTGGCTAATATTTTGGTGGCGGTTGAAAATTATAACAAATGAGTTGATTTCTTATGCTCTTTGTATATGAATGTACTACCATGTTTAGTGAAAAGGCTTCAAGGCATAATCTTCTATGTTTGCAAGGGAAGATCCAAAAGCAATTTGTGCAGATTGCCAGTGTTGGCAGAATTAAATTTGTAGAACAGTCACTTTCAGAGGGTCGTAACTTCATATTGAATAATTTTTTTGAGATGCTAGTTGTGGGTCTGTACTCCTTGTATAAAATTCTAATACCAAGATTAGTAGGGGAGTCTCAAGGCATGGTTTGGTTTTCTTTCAAAGTTGATTCTAGGATCATTTTTCGTCATGTTTGCAAGTACCTTTGCAGTTTGTAAAAGTGGTCAACTTTGGATATTAAAATCTTCATCCTCAGAAGGCATCATGATGGGGAGCTCCTACTCCTAGAGATTTCTTACTCTCTTTTAGACCTTCTCTTGGTCTTTCTTAGGGTTCCTATCACCACCCTAACTAGACGATTCCTATCTTGTTCCTCTACCTTTCTAGGAGCTCTCCAACAAGTTCAAATCCACACTAGGTCCTTCTCCATAGCTCTTCTCATCCATGGCTTCTCTTGATCACTTACTCCCCCATATAGACTATCTTCCTTGGGATGGGATTCCTGACATTCTTTAGGTCTCCTTCAACTCACTTAGATCCAATCTTGTGGACCTTTCACCCTAGTTTCAATCGGGTTCAAGATTTCTAGTTCTTAAGGCCTTGTAGCCTTTTAGGCCTAAATAGCCTTCCTATTCACTGTAAAACTAGATTTTATCCTAAAATCCCTTAACACCCTTGGGAACTACTTACATATTCCTTGTGGGTTTTTCCTCTACTCTAGGATTTTCAAGTTCTAAAGTTCCCACTCTGTACATACACTATTTTTCTAAGAAACCCCTATTTTCATGGGTTTTAGGGAACATACACACAATCTGGTTTCTTGACTTTTTTTGATTGCCTTCCACACCTCCCCTAAACTTCTCCTTGCACAAAACTAAAAAGGAATCTCCTCTCTACATTTTCCCACCATTTATTGGATTCAACCAATCCACTGAGCAAGCTTTCTTGCTACTGCTCCATTCAAGCTCCTAACCAAAATGCAGTTGCACTCACCTAGGGCTTGATGCTAAAATTGCTTCCCCTTCATAAAATGAATCCACAACCTATATACACAATGTACATGGAGTCCCCTACTTTAATCCAAGATGCCATAGGAGTTTGACCATGGGAATTCAAGAGGGTGGCATATTTACATAACTGCCTCAAAACCAGATAGCGAAACTGTGAAAACAAAAGAATTTACAAAACCTTGAACAGTCACACAAAATGATGAATCCAATGCTACAAGAAGTAAGTACATGCCAACATAAAAGTTCTTAATCTATTAATTAAGCAATTTCAATCCATTACACTACTGGATCATAGCACTGTCATGAAAATACAGTCTAATTCCTTCCTTCTACACACACAATCCGTACACAATGGAAAATAACTCTTGGATTAGGGTTTTTCCAACCTTATATACCTTACCCTCACATTTATGGACCCTCATGTTAGGATTTTGGCACCATTAAAGCCCTTTCCTAAAAACTAGGAAATGTTGTCAGGACAACTTTACAAAGTTGCAAAAGTTGTCATGATAACTTTTACATTTTTTGCAAAAATGACAACTTGCTGCTTCTAATGGCCCAAATTGGTCCTAAAACATATCAAATGGTCTTAAAACACTTAAAAACATCAAAACCTTGATTGCCACTCCCTTTTGGAGTTTTTGTCAACCCTTTGACCTTTTGGTTGACTTCTAAGGGTATAGACCCCTAGGTACAATTTGACCTCATCACTTGAAAAACCTAATTACTACTGACTCTAATCACACCTTAAATACACTTGGGACTTTATAACATAGCCCTTATTAACTGATGGTTGGATAAACCAACCTGCAAGCCAAAATGACCAAAATATCTTTCAAAGACCTTAGGGTGCTCCTATACCATCCTGCCCCTACAACAAACAAGTTAGGGTATCTGTGGTGTCAGGAAATCTTTAGTAATTCCATGATTCTTGAAGTCACTCTCATCTATCCAAGTGGCTTCTGACACTGGTTGTTTCCTCCACTTCACTAGATGTTCCATATAGATCTTATGCCTAGTCTGCTTCTTCAGTATTGAATCCAGTATCTTTTCAGCTTGTGGTTTAATCTGATCCAGAGTGTTGAACTCCCCCACATACTTGTTCACCTTAGTATTGTATTGTACTTCATCCATTTTTTTCCCTTTATACTTTATCAAATCTCTCACATTGAAGATTGGAGAAATTGACATCTCCTTAGGTAGCTGCACCTTATAGGCATTAGGTCCATACTTGGTGAACACCTTACAAGGCCCAATCCTTTTCATCTGAAACTTACTAGGTATCCCTTTTTGTAGTCTATCCTTATTCAAAAACACCATTACCAGGTCACCCACTTCAAATTGTAGATCTCTTCTTCCCTCATCTCTCTTGGATTTCAACTTCTTATTGGCCTTCATTAATGTATTCTTAACCTGTTCATGTACCTCTCTCATTGACTGAGAGAAATCATCAGCATGACCATTGATGCCTTCATAACCTTTTAGGTCTCTAAACTAAAGTACACCCCTTGGGTGTAACCCACAAACAATCTCAAATGAGCTCTTACCTATGGTCTGATTTGTGCTATCATTGTAGGAAAATTCTGCCTGAGGTATCACTTGCTTCCAACTTTGTCCATATTCTTTGGTCAAACATCTCAACAAATTACCAAGTACCCTGTTGATCACCTTTTTCTGGCCATATGTTTGAGGATGATAAGCTGAGCTATGTGACAAGTTGGTTCCTAGCCTTCTCCAAAGTGTCTTCCAGAAATGTCCCATAAACTTCACATCTCTGTCTGCAACTATACTTGTTGGCAAGCCATGTATCCTCACTATCTCTTTAAAAAACAAATGGGAAATATGGCTAGCATCATGTGTTTTCTTTCATGGGACAAAATGGCTCATCTTGCTAAATATGTCTACTACCACAAACACATTGTCTAAACCAGTAGGTGTCCTAGGTAGTCCCACAATAAAATCCATACATATGCAATCCCATGGTCTACTTGGGATGGGCAATGGCTAATATAAGCCTGCATTTGATGAAGTTCCTTTTTTTCTTTTTGACACACTCCACACTACTCTACATATCTCCTTATATCCCTTTGCATTTTTGGCCACCAATAAAACCTCTCCACTAGATCCAAAGTCTTGTTCAATCCAAAATGTCCACTTAAACTCCCGTTATGTTTTTCTTGGATGAGGTTCTCCCTCATGGATCCCCTTGGAACGTATTATTGTTTCCCTTTGAACAACAATCCATTCCGAAGAGTGTAGTCTACATACTCACTATGAAAGTGATTCTCAAACTCTTTGCACACCTTGTAGACCACTGAGAAGTCTGCATCTCCTTCATAAAGGTCCTTAAACCCTTCTACCCCTGTACTCTACAACTGAATCTCTTGTATTATAAGCATCCTTCTACTAAGGGAATCTTCAAATTTGTTTTTTACCCCTTCTTATGCTTAATAGTGAAGGTGTATGACTGCAAAAACTCTATCCATTTGATGTGCCTCAAACTAAGTTTGTCTTGAGTATTGATATAGCTCAATGCTTGGTTATCTGTAAAGACAAAAAACTCTTAGTCCATACAAATTTGGTTTTCAACCCTCCTTTGATGGTCTCTAGGACTAGAGCATAAATTTCACTAAATCTTCCAATAAACTTCCTATAGAATTGGGCTAACCCATGGAAGCTCCTAACTTCAGTCCCTGTCTTAGGAGTAGGCCAGTTCAATATGGCATCTACTTTGTCCTTATCCATTTTCAAGTCACCTTTGGAAACTACAAATCCTAGGTAGACTAGTTCTTCCTTCATGAACTCACTCCTTTCAAGATTGATGGTGAGCTTTTCTTCTTGCAACCTCTTCAATACTAACTCCAAGTGTCTCATATGATCCTCATTTGTCTTGCTAAAAATGAGGATTTCATCTAAATAGACAACTACAAATACACCTATGTTGTCTTTCAAGACCTCATTCATTACCCTCATAAAGGTACTAGGTGCATTGGTAAGCCCAAATGGAATAACTAACCATTCATATAACCCCTTTGTATTCTTAAAGGATGACTTCCACACATCACCTTCCTTCATCCTAATTTGGTAGTAACCACTTTTCAAATCAATTTTAGAGAAGTACTTACCACCCCCCAAACAATCCATTAAATCTTCTATCCTAGGAATAGGAAATCTATATCTAATAGTTATCCTATCAATTTCCCTAGAATCAGTACACATCCTCCACTTACCTCCCTTCTTAGGAGCCAACACCACTAGGACAGCACATGGGCTTATTCTCTTTCTGATTATCCCTTGGTCCAAAATTTCTTGTACTTGCCTGGTTATCTCCTTGTTTTTCTCTAGTGTCATTTTATATGCAACCTTATTTGGAAAAGATGCTCCTAGTACAAATTCAATCTGATGACTTATCTCCCTCTTTAGTGGTATTGTAGCTGGTGTACCCTCACATATTATGTCCTTAAACTGATCCAATAGTTGTTTCACTTTTTTTGGCATAGGTGCTTGCTTATGAATCTCATCCCCCTTTGGCTTTAACATGATTGCATAGCCAACTCCTTCACCTTTCATATCCCTTAGGAATTCCTTTCCACTCATCAACAATGTATTGGATTCGGTCTTCTCCACTATGTCTTCCTCTATCAAAGACTGAATCTTGAAAGTTACCCCATTTTTCTTGAAGGAGTACTTTTTCTCTTTCCCATTATGGATAGCTTCCATGTCATACTACCATGGTCTGCCAAGTAACAGATGACATGCATCCATTGGAAATACATCACAAAGTATCTTATCTTGATACTTGCCAATGGTAAACTCTACCCACACTTTCTCATTTTCCAAGATGTTTTTCCCCTTGTTTAACCATGTAACTTTATAGGGACACACATGTGGAATCTTGGTGAGTTTCAACTTCTCTACTACCTCCTCAGATATAACATTGTCTGTGGACCTTGAATCAATGATAAATTTGCACAATTTCTCTGATATCTTGCACTTGACTCTAAAAAGAGCCCTTCTCTTCTTATGTTCATCTGTGGTGGGTGTCTTGATCAAGATTCTTCTCAACATGAGATTTTATCCCTTCTCTGAATCTAGACTCACCTCTGATTGTTTAGAGTAGTCCTCTTCTTTGACATAGGCTATCTTTTTCTCTCCTTGTGAAGCTAAGGGTTTGTCAACGCATCTGTATGCAGGGTGCTCCAATTGTCCACATTTGTAGCATTTCATGGAAGAAAAGTGAGAAGTTCTTCCAAAACCCCCTGATCTTCCTCTTCCACTATTATAATAACCCCTTCCTCTATTGTATCCACCTCTATTGTTTGACTCATGTCCTTTCTCTGTATGTCTGGAGTCACCTTGGATCCTACTGTCATTGCCTCTTCCACTTGAACCTCCTCTATGGTCACCTATATTGTCTCTACCCCTTCCTCTTCCTCTGGAGTGAGAGTCTTGTTTCTTTCTGAGTTTCTCTTCCACTTTCAAGGCCATTTGAAAACAACTATGAATGGAGGTTAGGGTGAAGAGATTAATTTGTTCTTGTATATTCCACCTTAATCCATTAAAGTACCAAGCAACCTTGATTCTCTTTGTCTCCTGTATTCTTGATCTAAGACAAAGATTTTGAAATTATTTAGTATATGATGGCACATCTAGGTCCTTTTGTCTGAGGTTCTGCATCTTCTTGTGTAGCTGAATTTCATAGTATTCAAGGTAGTTCTCCTTCACTTTTTCCACCATTGATTTCCAATTTTCTATGGCCTTCTTTCCCTCTTTCTCCCTTTCTTCTTGCAGAAACTTCCACCATGTGAGTGCTTGTCCTCTTAGCCTAGACTTGGATATCTTTACCTTCTGTGATTCTAGGATTCCATCACATTCGAAGTGGTTCTCCATACCTTCGATCCATTCCATAACCATCTCTGAATCCATCTTACTAGAGAACACTGGAATGCTTTCTAGAGATTTTCCACTCAATGCTTTGAGTGCCTTGAGAAATGGTTCCTCGGGTAGAGGAGGGTCAGACTCTGGTTCTATCTCCTCCTCTACTAGTTTCATTCCCTTGTCTTTATCTTCACTCATCTGCTCCATCTTGTTGGCTGTCTCTACAACCGCTGCCATCTTTATCTTCATTTCTTCCATTGCTTTGTCAAGAAGCCTATTCTTATCTTGCTGCTCTGACAAGTCCCTTGCCAATTTGGCATTAGTCACCATGATGTGCTCACCTATGGATTCACTCCTCTCTGACATAGACCAATCAACTCCCAATCCTTTCAATGGATCTTATACAAATTTAATGGGGAGCTCCCACTCCTAGATCTTTCTTTCTCTCTTCTAGACCTACTCTTGGTCTTTCTTAGGGTTCCTATCACCACCCGAACTAGAGGATTCCTATCTTGTTCCTCTACCTTTCTAGGATCTCTCCAATAAGTTCAAATCCACACTAGGTCCTCCATAGCCCTTCTCAACCATGGCTTCTCTTGTTCACTTACTCCCCCATCTAGGCTATCTTTCTTAGGATGGGATTCATGACCTTCTTTAGGTCTCCTTCAACTCACTTAGATCCACTTTTGTGGACCTTTCATCCTTCAACTCACTTAGATCCACTTTTGCGGACCTTTCGCCCTAGTTCAAGATTTCTAGTTCTTAAGGCCTTGTAGCCTTTTAGGCCTAAATAGCCCTCCTATTCACTGTAAAAGTGGATTTTCTCCTAAAATCCCTTAACACCCTTGGGAACTACTTACAGATTCCTTGTGGGATTTTCCTCTACTATAGTATTTTCTAGGTCTAAATTTCCCACTCTATATGTACACTAGTTTTCCAAGAAACCCCTATTTTCATAGGTTTTAGGGAACATGCACACAGTCTGGTTTCTTGACTTGTTATTATTGCCTTCCAAACCTCCCCTAAAATTCACCTTGAATACAAATAACAAGGACTCTCCTCTCTACATGTTCCCACCATTGATTGGATTCAACCAATCCACTGAGCAAGCTTTCTTGCTACTACTCCATTCAAGCTCCTAACTAGAATGCAGTTGCACTCACCTAGGCTTGATGCTAAAATTTCTTCCCCTTCATAAAACAACTCCACAACCTATATACACAATGTACGTGGAGTCCCCTAATTTAATCCAAGAGGCCATAGGAGTTTGACCACGAGAATTCAAGAGGGTGGCATATTTACATAACTGCCTCAAAACAAGACAGTGAAACTATGAAAACAAAAGAATTTACAAAACCTTCACCAATCACACAAAATAATCAATCCAATGCTACAAGAAGTAATTACATGCCAACATAAAAGTTCTGAATCCATTAATTAAGAAATTTTGATCCATTGCACTACTGGATCATAGCACTGTCACGAAAATACAACCCAATTCCTTCCTTCTTCACACACAATCTATACACAATGACAACTAACTCTTGGATTAGGTTTTTTCCAACCTTATATACCTTACCCTCACATTTCTGGACCCTCATGTCAGGATTTGGGCACCATTAAATCTCTTTCCTATAAACTAGGAAATGTTGTCATGACAACTTTGCAAAGTTGTAAAAGTTGTCAAGACAACTTTTACATCTTTTACCAAAATGACAACTTGTTGCTTCTAATGGCCCAAATTGGTCCTAAAACATATCAAATGACCTTAAAACACTTTAAAACATCAAAACCTATATTACCACTCCATTTTGGAGTTTTAGTCAACCCTTTGACCTTTTGGTTGACTTCTAAGGGTATAGACCCCTAGGTATAATTTGACCTCATCACTAGAAAACCCTAATCACTACTGACTCTAATCACACCTTAAACACACTTGGGACTTTATAACATAGTCCTTATTAACTGATGGTTGGCTAATTTAACCTACAAGCCAAAATGACCAAAAGATCTTTCAAAGACCTTAGGGTGCTCCTGCACCACATCATTTGAGAGTTTTCTTTGTGGGGTAAAAATAAACATATAAATCTTCTAGTCCTCAAGATCTGAATGTTTCGAGAGGTCAGGTGGTCACTTTTTGAAAGCCACTTCTAGAGGCTAGTTGTTATTCTTGGGATCAATTTGTAGGAGTCTGAAAGGTTGGTAGTAGTGGCCGCCAATCAAATGTTTTATGATCCAATTGCATAGTGGGCTACATATTGGTCAAATTGAAGATTCTTTTAAGTATTCTAACTAGAATATGCGACCTCCCATTGCTTTTGAAGCATAGTCTATCTCCTTTCAAATAAATGAATGGATTTTAAGAAAATCGGTAATGTTTAGAGTGAACCCTCTTTTTTGATATCCTTGTATTTTGATCATCGGGTAAGAGAAACTGAAATGAACTTCAGTAAGCTATTTTTAGACAACTCAGTTCTTATGAGCGAATTCAAGTTACCATTTAGAAAGATGACTGGGTGCTATCACCACATCTCTGTTTCCTAGAAAAGACCAGCAACAAGAGGAAGTTGTCTCCATGATTTGTTGTGCATGGCATGTTGAAAGTTTGTTGGGACTTTCAAACACATGATGTGGTGGTGTAAAGCCATACTCCTTCTTGCTCACGCCATACATGGAGATATTTTGAAGTTTCCAAAGAAAATGAGATTGGCAGGTGTAGTGCCAAATTCCACAACCTTTCCAACACACAAGCCCGCGCATGGATGAATTTGCAGAGGGATGCACATGGTTGTTATAAGTTTGCACAATTTAAAAGAATGAGGTCTTAGAAACTTTCTAGAAAATATGAATAGGCAAGTGTAACGCCAATTTCCACAGCCTTGCCAACATGAAAGCTTGCGCAGGTAAAATTGAATGAGGGAAGGTTATGGAGTGAAAAGGGCTACGTATGCTTCCACAAGGGGTTTTGCAAGTGAAATATGTAAATGGAGATATATTAAAAACTCCAATCAAATGCATATTGGTAAAGATGGTGTGCATGTTATGAGCTGGAGGGATGCGCTTGCCATGGATGACAAAGGGTGTTGGAAAAATACAAGAAAATGCATTTGCAGGTGTGGAATTCCTCAAGGGGATGCGCATAAAAAGAGGATGAGTGTGCAGGTTTTGGAATAAGGCTGCACAAGTTGTTTTGAAAGGAGGCTTTAAAAATTTTGTCCCACATTCACTGGGGCTCAGTGTTTTCAAGTACTTATATATGGGAATGCTTACATAGTTGTTTGAAGTAAGAGCCAAGGGATCCTTGGTGAGCACAGTGCTGGAGGTAGTAGTGAGTGCCACTTGACTTGGTCAAGGATAGCCAAGTTTTGGCACACATGCATAGGATCTTTAAAACATATAAAAGGATTTATCCCACATGATGGGAAAATAAGATTTTTTAGAGTTTATATGCTAAAACACATAAATGATAATATGAATTAAAGAGCCAAGAGGCTCTTGGAGATCGTCCAAGCGCGGATGGAGCTAGTTGGCAACCATGCATGGACTAGTGGGTGAATTTGAAGGCAAACAAATTTTGGCAGGGCCCATTAGGAGAAGGTGGTCAGGAGGCGATTATCTCTGAATCTCATGATCTTGGTGGTCAAGAAGGAAAAATATGGAGATCCAGAGATAGTCATTCATTTAATCTTGTGACATAACTGTGGTTAGTGCAAAAATCTAGAGATCTAGAGAGGAGGTTAGTCACCAAGTCTCATGAGCCAGGAAGTTGACGAGGAAACATCTGGAGATCCGGAGATAGTCAATCGCTCAATCTTATGACATAATCATGGTTAGTGTAAACATCTGGAGATTTGGAGAGGAGGTTAGTCGCCAAGTCTCAAGATCCTAGAGGTTAAGGTGCTAACATTAAGAGATTATGAGAATGCCTAGTCGCCCAATCTCGAGAATAAATCGTAGTTAGTGCAAACATTCTGAGATGAGGAGATAGCCCAGTTGTTGAGTCTTGTGATCCTGACAGTTAAGGAGGAATTCTGAGATTAGGATATTTCCTAGTCTCTGAATCTCATGATAAACCTAGGTGCCCGGGTGGACTTTAGAGAAAACCAGAAGGTGACACATGGAAAAATATGGTGATGTCTAGGCAAAATATGCAGAAAAGAGACCTATGTAGAATAAAGAATAAGTTAAATAAAGTTTGCACAGGTATAACAAAAGTATATAAAGTGAAGACTTTAGGGATATTTTTATGATTTTCAAATGTCAAAAGGAGCATTCACGGGAGGTTTTTAGAGAAGTTTCAGAGGAAGATTAAAGGAGAAAATCAAATCAAATTTTAAAAAGGAGAAGATATTTGTAGAGGAATTTTGGAAGTAGACAGGTGTCAGTTAGGGTTGAAATTTGTTTTTCCCCTTCTATATCTTCCTTCTTCTTCATTGTAAGAGGGTCGGTCAATTTTTTGATTAATCAAGGCAGGATTTCCAGTTCTAATCTAGACTTTTTTTTTTGTTTTTAGCATCTTGAGAAGATACAAAATGTATTGAAGTCATCTTGGTAAATAGAAATATCTTTGGGATCCCTTCTTTCTTTTTTTTTGTCTTCATATGTATTTTTGGATCTTATGAATTTAATTTGTAAGGCATTTTAAATTCATAGACTTGTAAGGCAAGTTCTGATATATGTTTTCTGGTTACTTCTAAGGGGAGCGTAATTCCTATGAGCATATCTCAGGGGGTTTAAAACTTATATATGAATATGATGATTTAAGATTTGAGTTGTAGAGAGAAATTTGTAAGGCATCTTGTTTGGGTTTCAGTTAGTTTTAATAATCTGGTATGGTTGAGATGCATTCTTATTGACTCTATACCCTAGAATTTGGCACTACTCTAGGTTAGGGTTGCCTGTCAATATTTAAACTAAACCAATCTTTACTTTTTAGTTTTTCATGTATGAATATTGAATATCAGTGTTTGAGACACTAATCCAGTAGTAGATTTACTGTAAAGCAGTAAGTCTCAAGAGGTACACCTGCCTGAGTCTTTGGAGATCAAAGTGAAGGAGGATTTGATCCTCATTAATTGGTCTTTTACTTGTTAGAATCAGGAGTTGGGAATCATAGAGTTGATCATTTACTGATCTATTTGATTTTGCAAGAAAAATCTCTAACAAAATGGTGACTCTGCTGGGGACCGATGTTAAAAATTGTTAAAATCATCCAAGAATCTAATTGAGAGAAAGAGTCAAGAAATAGAATCTAAAATTTGTTTCAGATCTATGAGTAAGGATAACCTAGAAAGTGTTTTTATTTGCAGCGAGTATAAAGAAGATTGTGCGGCTTTGATAGTTGGAACAAACCCAAAATTGAATGTAACTTCCAAGTGGCTTTTGTTGTTTGAATTTTTTCCTCTGCAAGGAGATGGCGACTCTATGTGAAAAGAACCTGATGGAGATACAAAAGAGGCTCTAGATCTGCCATGTTTCCAGTCAAAGAGAAATAAGAGAAGCAACTATAAATTCTTGTCCAGGTAATCCTCATGTTTTATAAGAAAGAAAAGTCCCTTATAAGGTGAAGAAGTCACTAAATAAAGGAGAGTAGATATGAAGTTTGTTATACTTCCTATTTTTAAAAGTTCATTTATCAAATCAGAAGTATGTTGTTATTATTTTGAGGACAGTGATTGCATAGACGTTGAAGAGTATCTTTTATGATATAAGACTATGAGTTCATTATCCGTGAGTTGTAATAGTATTGCTTGTCATATGATTTTATATCTTGTGAGACATTGAAGTATATTTTTGAATTATTGAACAGTGTAAGAAGATCCTTGCAAATTTTTATTGTAATATTTCTCAGTTCATATTAGGTGGCGACTCTGAGCTCTGCACCAGTGCTTGTAGAATATTTTTGTTCTAATAATTTCACAAGATCGATAAGAAAGGGTTTTATGAATCTTATCGACGCAACATCTAGTTGATGGGTGAGCTTCATAGTGATTCAAAAGGAAGATGATTGAATTTGCAAGATTCATGCCAGAAATATCTGGTAGATCTATGATTTGTTTAAATATATGTGAGAAATATCTGATATGATTTCACAAAGAGTGCAGCCCATAATGAATTCTTGCATAATTTTTTCTATGCAAAGATATGCGCCATATTGATTTGATGGCATTTATGGTTTCCCAAATGAAATTCCTACTAAGATTAGGAAGAATTTACAAGAGTTTAAGGGGAAACAATCAGATTCAGCATGTAAGCATTTGTAGGAATTTGCTGATCTTATGGGTGATTATGAGATTCAACATGAAGATGTTTTCATGAGGTTGTTGGTTCAGACTTTGAAAGAAGATGTCAGGGATTGGTTTTCTTCCTTACTAGTAGGTTCTATTTCTTCAAGGGAAGAGTTGACTTCAGCTTTGATGGAGAAGTTTGCTGAAAGAATAAATGCAAGTGATGTGTTGAATAAATTGATGGAGATTGAGATTGAAGAAGATGAATTAGTTACATTATTTAACATCAGATTTGCAAAATCATTAAGTTATATTTCAAGAAGTCATAGGCCCAATGATCAAGTATGTTTGGTAATTTATTTGGGTGCTTTTGGTAAAAAAAATGAGCTTCTTGTTGAGAGATAAAAAGCCTAAGACTTTACATCAGGCTTTTATGATGTAGCAATGGACATTGAAAATAATTTGAAATATGGAATTGCGAAAGGTTTTCTATCTGCTGGGGTTCATTTTCATAATGTGTCAAATGCAGTAGATAGGTGTGGATCAAGAAATGAAAATTAATGTCAAAGTATTTTTATCCCTGTTGATCTTACTAACCACGATTCAAATTATGATTCAAAACAAAATGTGAATGAAGAGTGTTTTCTGCAAGCAATAGTTGCCCCTCACATTGGTGTTAACATGGTTAGTGAATAATTGTATAATTTCCTTGATGCAGATATATATATATATA
>MU223792.1:350457-372113 GCA_018584345.1 Thuja plicata
TGAATAATTGCATAATTTCCTTGATGCAGAGATATATATATATATATAGGGGTTACACACCAAATAAAATGGAAACTAGTTTTTCTAGTTATGAGGCTGCAGGAACAAATTGTTTGCAGTCAAATATGGAAAATAAAGAGGGGGTGGGTCTTTCATCAGATGATGATTTTGAAGCCCCAAATGGTGAGGTTATATTGAACTTTGATGATGTTGATAGTGAGGAAGAGGATTCATGGTACTACAATGGCCCTGATCTTTTTGAAGATAAGGTGGTGGTTTATATGGAGCCTTGTGAAGAGGATGAAGATTTGTCATGTGTTGGAGATGATTGTGAGAATGTTGATTTGTTTAAGACAATGATGAATTATTTTGTCCTAGATAACAATGATGATAACATAGAGATGCTGGAAAAGGAATGCTCATACAAGGAGTTTACACCAAGGAAAAATCAAGGGCAATCTTGTGATTATTATAATTCAAGTAAAAGGCTCAGATGTGATGATAAAGATACACATGCTTTTCAGTTTGAACATCAGTGTAATAATGATGATAATATTAATTTTTCAATTTGTATGTTTGCATCCTTTGATTTATCATGTGAATTTGTTGATCCTGAGAGGCATGAGGGTTTCTATGAACCAAAATATGAGGCTGCAGGAGTTTGTTTGCAGTCTTATGTTGACGATGAAGAAGAAGAAAAAAGCTACTCATCTGATGAAAGTGATATTACTGTGCAAAATTTTGATGATGTTTTTGCATCTTTATATGAGTCACTCATGTGTGATGATGATGGCCATCTTGGTGAAGAGCCGTCATTTCTTGTTGATAATGATATTAAGTTAGAAGAGTGCATAGTTGATCAAAATAAAGAAGATATGTTGGAGCCTATGCGTTTGCCACAGGAAAGCGTTCAATACAACGTGAATAAGAAATTAATCAAGGTACCTCTACCTGAGATCAATGTTGCAAACAATTGTGCATATGTTGTCCTAGCACAAACACCTTTTCATACAAGAGATTATGCTCCTTCTCAGTGTTCTAATCGACAAGGTGTTGTTAATCCAAAATATATGTTTGAAAAGGTTGAGTCCCAAAGAAGTCAGAATAACCATGCAAGTTTTATTGAAGTCAATGAGGATTTTCCTTTTTTGGATCATGACTATAGTTGCTTATCCTTTCAAACTCATTGTGTTGATGGTTATTCAAATAATGATAATGTTGATTCATATTATTCCCTCATTTATGAGGATGGCTGTGATTTTGAAATTGATTATGGATATAATGAAGTCTTTAATCCACAATTTGATGACGAAGTGGATATAGATCAGCCGGTGCTTTGCTATAATATTTTTGAGAAGGGTTTTCATATGGTTTCTAATCCTTTGTATGAAGAAATAGTTGAAAATTAAGATGATTTGAATGTTATATCAGATTGTGAAATGAGTGATCATGGTGACCAAGATCAAAATTTTAATTCAATGACCTTCTCCGATGATCAATCTACCCCTAGTGTTGATTTTGAAGATTCTTATAGCATGGAAGTGAATGAAGTTTCTCAGAATGAATCAAATGTGAAATCAAAGGTTGTAGTTCATAGTGATTTGCTTGAGTGCTTGTGTAATACACATAGCGTGGAATATGAAATTTTTTCCTTTGATGTCCAAGAATGTGTTGAAGTAAGTCAACGTGTTTCCATCTATTTGGTTGAGTTGGAATGCTTTTCTTTTCAGCTGGTTAGAATGTTTTAAAAATGTGACAGCCTTATGTTACAAAATGATCAACACGTTTAGTACTTTTGTGATTTCCAAGTACCTAGTGACAATGAATGTGTTGATTATTTTTTGAGTGATAAATTGAGGAGAAATAGCGGTGTGTTTGATCATGCAGATGGAAGTAATGATTTCAGTTTACCTTTGATCCATGGAGATGAAAATCAGATATTTGATAGAGGTAAGTGTTGATTTCAGTTGTTAAAGGGCTTGCGGCTATTTGTGAATAATCTGCATATTTGTACAGTTTCTTTGCTTTAAGTTGTGTGTGGTGTTTGGTTTTCAACAAGGACCCTTGTTTTTCAAGAGAAGAGTAGTATGTTTATTTGTGATTGGTTTGCTCTACCATGAGACTCTAAGTCCTCTGTATGCCCATAGGGGGCACGCCTCCCCAAAGAGACCATGAGATTTTCATGACAAACCACTTGGAGAATGTGTTTAGCACCTATCATGAAGTAATTTTAGGAGGTGGTAGCTTTCAGAAGTCAGATTGGGCATGTTTTTTGAGGTATTTGCTTAAAGGTGTTTACCCAGATTTACACTTGTGCACATATTCAGTTTACTAAGTGACCTACTTTGGAGGTCTGCATCTCAGGCCCAATTGAACTACCTGGTGTAACAATTTATCTGAGACATTGTAGGAATGAAAATGAGTCAGCATGTCCATCTGCAGACCCCTATGAGTTTATATGTTAAGTTTTCCATAGCCTTTCTGTTTGCAATTTATTCTTGTTTTCTGAGTGTAATTTACAGTTGTTCAAAGTACCCTACTTTAGAGTCCCATAATTTGCACCTAGTTGGTTTTCATAAGGAATTGAGTGTTCCCCTATGTTGTAATCATGGAAGTGTATCCTCATTAATATTTTTAGACCTTGTCCAGTCCATCTGGTCGGTTTGTTCAGCCGGTTTCAAATCAAATTTATGGAATTTCACTGTGTTTGAGTTCAGGAAGTTATTAAAAGGCTGACTTTGAAGAGCAATGTTGGTTGACCAGTTGGTCGTCGGAACAATCAAATGGAGAACTTGTATTCTCTTTGTGCAAATGAATTCAGTCCAAGGGTTTCAGATCATGAGGGTTTCATTTGATTGGTTTGTGGAGTCAAATACAATTAGGACTTATTGAGTTTTCAGTGGGTGCAACAGTAAAGTTTTCTAGAGGGCTAACTTTACTGGCTAACATTTTGGTGTTGGTTGAACATTATAAAAAATGAGTTGATTCCTTATTCTCTTTGTATATGAATGTACTACCACGTTCAGTGACAAGGCTTCAAGGCATAATTTTCTATGTTTGCAAGGGCAAATCCAAAAGTAATTTGTGCAGATTGCCAGTGTTGGTAGAATTAAATTTGCATAACAGTCACTTTTATAGGATCGTAACTTCGTATCAAATAATTATTTTGAGATGCCAGTTGTGGATCTGTACTCCTTGTATGAAATTTTACTAGCAAGATCAGTAGAAGAGTCTCAAGGCATGGTTTGGTTTTCTTTCAAAGTTGATTCCAGGACCAATTCCATCATGTTTGCAAGTACCTTTGTAGTTTGTAAAAGTTGTCAACTTTGGAGATTAAAATCTTCGTCCTCAGAACACATCATTTGGAGAGTTTTCTTTGTGGGTTAAAAATAAACATATAAATCTCCTAGTCCTCAAGATCTTAATGTTCCAGGAGGTCATGTGATCACTTTCTGAAAGCCACTTCCAGAGGCCAGTTGTTATTCTTGGGATCAATTTTTAGAAGTCTCAAAGGTTGGTAGTAGTGGCCGCCAATCAAATGTTTTATGATCCAATTGCATAGTGGGCTACGTATTGGTCAAATTAAAGATGCTTTTAAGTATTCTCACTGGAATATGCAACCTCCCATTTATTTTGAAGCATAGTCTAGCTCCTTTCAATGAAATGAATGGATTTTAAGAAAATTGGTAATGTTTAGAGTGAACCCTCTTTTATGATATCCTTGTATTTTGATCACCAGGTAAGAGAAACTAAAATTAACTTCAGCAGGTTATTTTTAGACAACTCAGTTCTTATGACCCAATTCAAGTTACCATTCAGACAGATGAGTGGGTGTTATCACCACGTCTCTGTTGTCGAGAAAAGACCTGCAACAAGATGAAGTTGACTCCATGATTTATTGCGCATGGCATGTTGAAAGGTTGTTGGGACTGTCAAACACATGATGTGTTGGTGTAAAGGCATACTCCTTGCCCATGCCATACGTGGAGATATTTTGAATTTTCCAAAGAAAATGTGATTGGCAGGTGTAGTGCCAAATTCCACATTCTTGCCAACACACAAGCCTATGCATAGATGGATTTGCAGAAGGTTGTACATGGTTGTTATAAGGTTGCACAAGTTAAAAGAATGAGGTCTGAGAAACTTTCTAGCAAATGTGAATAGGCAGGTGTAAGGCCAATTTCCATGGCCTTGCCAACATGAAATCATGTGCAGCTAAAATTGAATGAGGGAAGGTCGTTATGGAGTGAAAAGGACTTTGTATGCTTCCACAAGGGGTTGGCCAAGTGAAATATGTAAATGGATATATATTAAAAACTCTAAGAAAGTGTAGATTGGTAAAGATGTTGTGCATGTTATGAGTTGGAGGGTTGCGCATGACATGGAGGACAAAGGGTGTTGGAAACATACAAGCAAATGCATTGGCAGGTGTGGACTTCCCCAAGGGGTTGCCCATGAAAAGAGGATGAGTGTGTAGGTTTTAGAATAAGGCTGCACAAATTGTTTTGAAAGGAGGCTTTAAAGATTTTGTTCCACATTCAGTGGGGCTTGGTGTTTTCAAGTATTTATATATGGGAGCGCTTACATAGTTGTTTGAAGTAAGAGCCAAGGGCTCCTTGGTGAGTGCAATGCTTGGAGGTAGTAGTGAGTGTCGCTTGACTTGGTCAAGGGTAGCCAAGTTTTGGTGCACAGGCACGGGACCTTTAAAACATACAAAAGGATTTATCCCACATTGATGGGAAAATAAGATTCTTTAGAGTTTATATGCTAAAATGCATACATGATAATGTGAAGTAAAGAGCCAAGAGGATCTTGGAGACCATCCACGCGTGAATGGAGCTAGTTGGTGACCATGCATGGACCAGTGGGTGACTTTGGAGGCAAACAAATTTTGGCAGAGCCCATCAAGAGAAGGCGGTTATCTCTGAATCTCGTGATCTTGGCAGTCAAGAAGGAAACATTTGGAGATCCAGAGATAGTTAGTCTCTCAATATCATGAAATTTAATCACAATTAGTGAAAACATTTAGAGATCTGGAGAGGATGTTATTCACCAAGTCTCGTGAGCCTGGAAGTTGAGGAGGAAACATCTGGAGATCCAGAGGCAGTCAGTCGCTCAATCTCGTGGCATAACCGCGATTAGTGCAAACATATGGAGATCTGGAGAGGAGGTTAGTTGCCAAGTCTCGAGAGCCTAGCAGTTAAGGTTTTAACATTCAGAGATTATGAGAATGCCCAGTCTCCCAATCTTGATATATAACTGCGGTTAGTGCAAACATTCTGAGATCAGGAGGTAGTCCATTCACCGAGTCTCGTGAGCCTGACAGTTAAGGAGGAAACATTTTGAGATTAGGAGATTGCCTAGTCTCTAAATCTCGTGATAAAATCAAGTGCCTAGGTGGACTTTACAGAGAACCAAAAGGTGAGACATGGAAAAATATGTTGATGTCTGGGAAAAATGTGCAGAATAAAGAATAAGTTAAATAAGGTTTGCATAGGTATAAAAAAGTATATAAAGTGAATACTTTAGGGATATTTTTGTTATTTTCAAATGTCAAAAGGAGCATTCACGGGAGGTTTTTAGAGATGTTTCAGAGGAAGATTAAAGGAGAAAATCAAATCAGATTTTAAAAAGGAGAAGATATTTGCAGAGGAATTTTGGAAGCAGACAGGTGTCAGTTAGGGTTAAAATTTATTTTTCCCCTTCTATGTCTTCTTTCTTCTTTATTGTAAGAGGATCGGTCAATTTTTTGATCAATCAAGGCAGGATTGCCAGTTCTGGTCCAGACTTTGTTTTTGAGTTTTAGCAATCTGAGAAGATACATAATGTATTGAAGTCATCTTGATAAATAGAAATATATTTGGGATCCCTTCTTGATTTTTTATTGTCTTCGTATGTATGTTTGGATTCTTATGAATTTAGTTTGTAAGGCATTTTAAATTCATAGACTTGTAAGGGAAGTTTTGATATATATTTTCAGGTTACTTCTAAGGGGAGCGTAATTCCTATGAGCATATCTTAGGGGGTTTAAAAATTATATATGAATCTGATGATTTAAGATTTGATTTGTAGAGAGCAAGTTGTAAGGCATCTTGTTTGGGCTTAGGTTAGTTTTATTAATCTGGTATGGTTGAGATGCATTCTTATTGACTCTATACCCTAGGATTTGGAATTGGTCTGGGTAAGGGTTTCCTATCAATCTTTAAACTAAACCAATCTTTACTTTTCAATTTTTCATGTATGAATATTGAATATCAATTTTTGAGACACTAATCCATTGGAAGATTTACTATGAAGCAGTAAGTCACAAGAGGTACACCCGCCTGAGTTTGTGGAGCTCAAAGTCAAGGAGGATTTGATCCTCATTAATTGGACTTTTACTTGTTAGAATCAGGAGTTGGGAGTCATAGAGTTGATCATTTACTGATCTATTTGATTATGCAAGAAAAAGCTCCAACAAGAACAATCCCAATAAGTGAATGTGAATTATTGGTAAGATAATAGATTGATATTAATCAGCATTAATATACCAGTTAACCAATCAAAACATTATTAAGGGGGAGCATAGAATCCTATGATTAACTTAGAAGAATGAGTAATAATGGCTATCATTATGAAGTAGTGTGATCTAAAGAAAATAAAGGTGTGTGTCATTGGAAAGACACAACCCTTCAATAATAAGGATATATAGATTGATTGAAGACAACCATTTAAGGGGGCATCACTAGACATTGGATATAAATTGGAGAATTAAGATATAAACAACAATATACAGTCAAGTCTAGAAATTTGATATAAATATACATATGAGAATTATAAGAGGGCAGTGAATACAACTTAATTTTTCTCTTTATCAATTGGAGGACCATAATCAAATATTATCTCTCTTCTTATTCCAATTTACAATTAGACGAACATATGAATAAATAATCTGATAGCTTTATATTAATGACAGAGTATCAATAATCAACACTAGATCAATATAATCTGCACTATCTAAAGCCATACTTTGAATTTGTATATACAGCCTTTGTATAAAGCATTGTCCATCTAGGATATTGATTGTGGATTATATTCTTAAGTCATTGATATTGCAACATCTAGATAAGATTACTTTGAACCACTGTCTTAACATAATGTTCTGAGATTCAAGGCTATATGACTATCAAACATGCCTAATTTCTATAAAGTATCTATGTTCTTCAAGCATACCACTGTCATTTGCAATAAAAACCATTGTGATTTTCACTAAATTAACCTTTCTTTGGCATTTTGGAACTCCATTGATTTTTTTTATAACATAGACACCTATTCTTCATCACTATAATGCTACAATTGCAATATTTATCACTAATTATAAAGGCTATATTATGTATTGCTTTCTATTAATAATGACAACATTGAGATCTTGATTGATTTGAGATGTTCACTGCCTTGTTTATATTTAGAATACCATTTTGATCCATGGCTTATTGGCTATCTTTTGAATATCTTATTATCATCAACAACATTTCACTTTCTTTACCTTTACTATGATAGTCATGGATTTAGAACTCGTATTCTTAATATATACCTTCTTAAATCTCAGACATCATACATGGTATCCTTTATTTCTCTTTTATTGTCTTAATGGGATCCCTATCACTTGTAGTCTCATGTTCTGAGCTTCATTATCTTGGACCTTGTTTTCATGCTTGAATTTCCATGGCCTTTTCAAAACAAGTGAATTTCACATTGATCTGGTCTTGTATTTTTTGTCCCTACTATGATTTTCCATTCTTTTCATAACAATTGCTATGTAGATCTATGCAACATGGTTCATCTTGTTTCTTCTATGTAATGTTTGTTGTTGTCCTATTGTAATTGTTACTTGTTTCTCTCTATATTATCTACTGCAATGTAATTTTATTTCAGCTATTTTCTATAATTGTTTTTCTTCAATTTTATCAGATTTCCACAATCTATTAGATTCTCTTAGTTACTTCTGAATTTGATTGTGTATTTTTTTTAACATCAACATTTTAGATAATATTCCAAAATCCATCATCATAATATACAAGAATTTAAGGAGACACTTAAGACTGTTATTCTTTGGAATCTTATTTTAATTTAATATAAAAAAGATATTTTATTACTTCATCTTGCAGTTAGATTTATCAACTAACTTGTTAAGATAAGAATGTCTATTTTGAAACATTAACAAAATCTTCCCCTTAAATTTTGGATACTTATTTTCCTAAAGTATCAAAATACATAGCCCAATTGGATCAAAGAGTTGAACAAATGGATCAAATTTATATTGATACAAATCTTTGTGAGAATACACAAACTGTGTACTCCAATCCAATTTTTTTTATTAAAAATTCAACAAACATGTGAACACTTACACTTTTCTATATGCTTCTACATTGACTTTAAGAGTCAACCCTCCTTTATTCTTCATTGGTCTAGCATCTACAAAATATTTTACAATCTAAATCAACGGTTGTATTAATTTGAATAATTTTAATTAAGTTCACCCTCAACACACCATGCCATTATTGTTATTCTTGCTGGTATATTCTGCATTGAATGCCTTCATCCCATTTTAATGTCTTTATTTCAAGTTTAGTCCTTAAACTTGAAATCTAATTCTAATGCATGACATGTTAGTGTTCTTCACATGTCATTTTCTTGAACTTTGTAGATATTATTATTGATCTCATTTGTTTGTTTGCAATTCAATTTCTTACTCAAATTTGTTTAATCCTTAAATAATTATATTTACTTAATTGAACTGGTCTTGTGATAATCTATCCAAGGTGAGTATAGGAACACTCCAAAATATTGTTACTCTAGATTTCTTTATGACTAGTGTGATCATGCATATCCCATAATTAACACTTTCAATCTAATTTTATCATCTAATTAGGGCAATTATTTTACAAATAAACCCTTAATTTGGCATGTTAGTTGGCTTGTTGAGGTTTATAAAATTGTGGGTGACTTCTTTAATTAAAATGATTAAGCTATGAAAGTATTCTCCTCTTGAAGGATCTCTAATTTTGCAGCCAATTTGTCTTTCAATTACAAAGAGTGGGGAAATTCCCTCAGGCCTAAATAGTCATCCTCCTATTTGAGGATATTTTGGGAATGTGGGGATGAGAACAAGTTGTCCTGTCTTTATCACAAAACGCATAAATTTGGGACTCTACCCCATTTCTAGACTATTTTGGTGACAAACTACTATCTCCAACATATGCTCCATGTCCAAGAGAAACATAAATAAAAATAAAGCTTAAATAAAATGAAAACATAACATCTTTATGTGGTGTACCCTTGTCTTGAGTTAGCGTATGATGGAGTAATGATTGAAATTGTAATAATTAGTTCTAGGAGAGTAGACGATGAGGGTGATGTGAATTTTATATTCTAATAGTTTTTGGTAAACCAATAAGGTGTCCTATTCATTTATAATTTACCTTTTTCTTAGGGCTTAAGATTACAAAGTTAGTTTATGCTAATGGCTCATTGTTGAATCTAGTTTTAATTTTTGCATGGTCATGGCTTGGACATGGAATATATAGTATATAACAATGTATCAAGTAGCAGAGAGTGTGTATCTCTTCTTTTAATAATGGGGTACCCCCATTCAAAAAAGGTTAAAGTGTACAAATTAATGACTTGTTTAAAGTTATTAATTGTAATGAGAATGTAATACTAATGTTATATAATTTTACTTACTTTTACGATTACAATTTTCACTTAATTCTGAAGAATGAAGTGGCTGGTAACAAGCTTACATAGTTAATATGCAGCCATTAATTGGTAACAAGCTCTCTTGTTTGGTATGTTACTAAGAATTAGCATTGAATGTTCTATCAAATGAAATCAGGGTATAGGAATCACAAGGGTTCTTGCAATCTTTCCTTCAACTTTTTAACTCTACGCTGTCACATTTGCCAAACACATTTAAATACCTTTCATCTAGTTTATGATATGATTATGCACTCTGATAAAAAGAAAGGTATAGTTATTCAATAACACCACTTCATTTTCATCATTACATTCCAAGATTTCAGCCATACAATGTTAATGATGGTGACACTCCTTTCAAAGTTGAAATATTATTCAATATTTTTCAGTTTAAAGGTGTAATGGTGAAATTTTCAATCTATATAGGTCATTTGCATGTTAGATAAATGACATCTTTAATTATTTTCTCAGTATAATAATGATCATTTAAGAAGAGGATTGATCTATGATTGTTTCTGTAAAAGTATTTTAAAATTGATTGTATTGGGTTTCATGAGGAGTTGTAGTAATTTGTATACCATATTTGTGTTTGTCATATTCTCTTAGTTTTAACTTCTATTCATTACTTCTTGTGTGTATTTTTTTGTTCCTTGGCATTGTCTGTATATATGTCATATGGGAAAGTGGTTCTAATCAAGATATAATCAAATTTTGAGACAGTTTTTGACCTTTTCTAATGAAATAGAGGCATTGGGTTAACTTTGCAAGTGAGGCTAATTCATTCCATTTTTCCTTGATTAAGGTAAGTTTTTTTATTGCATTTTTCCATCTCCTTTGTTTCTTTTTTGAAAGTAGCCACTTTGCAAGGCTTAATGATGTTTTTATCTTTTCAGAGCATATTGCCGACAAATTATAAGTTATCAGATAGTTGTTTTCCAAACACAAAATATGCTACATATTATTGTATCATTGTAATTCCTCCATCTTTGTTGTAGGTGACCACAACTAATAAGTTTATAGGTTTAAAATTCTTGGAAATGTCCGTGACTTGTCAACTATTAGTTTCTCTACAGGACGTTGATGATTTATCCACTTAGTTTAAGATGTGTTGATGTCCTATTTTATAAATTTGAGTAGAAAAATGTTGCCTTTCTTATCATTTAGTGATGTCAAACACGCGTTTTTTGAACATGTCTCATCTGATTTGGATGATGATTTTAGTGTTTTATTAATTTTGTTATAAGTTATTCTAATGAAACTTTCAGCTTTTCTCGATTTTTTTTTTATCAATGTGCAAACATAGGATTTCTAGTCACACTTGTTGCTAATTGATTTTCAAACAGCTTGGAGCAGCATAATTTCTACAAAATCCAATAATCTAAGGATAAGCTAAACATGCAACTAGTACATTTGACCCTAATTTTCGACCAACATTTATGACCGAGCATTAAAATGGTTTTGCTTGGTTGGATTATAGATGCATACATACATACATACATATAGTTTCAATTACATTTAGAATTTTGCTTGGTCGGATTATAGATTAGAGGTCGGCATACATACATATAGTTTCAATTACATTTAGAAGTTTCCTTCTCTTCAAGTTATTTCCCATATAACCTACCCATAGTTACACACATACTAGCTTGAACACAATTATATTATGCAATGGATCATTTTGAGAGTGCAAGAGAATTTTATCCACAACTGAAAGGAGAGTCCCTAGTAGTTTTGTGCTATCTTAGGGGTTGGTTGTACACATTCATTGGGTAGCTCTTGACTCTTGGGTAGGTCCTTTCCTTCTGGAGTTTGATTCATTTAATGTTTCCTATTAATGGATCAGCATCAAATATTGTCTTTGTTTCATATTTTTGGAGTATGGTAACATGTGCCTTAGATCCTTCAAAGTTGTTACAATGAAGATCTTGTTTCCTTTAGGTATTTTTTATGTTTCCTTTAATGATTCATAATTCCCAACACCAAGAAGCCATATTAGTGTAACAAAATAGTGAGCACTTAGGCCTTAAGGTCAAAATATAAGCTATGACACCTACCCTAATGGGACCCAATAATTTTGCACATTTTTTTCTTTAAAACACTATACCATGAAAATTATTATTGGAAAAGGGAAACAATTTCTTAACAGACAGAATATCGTTGTTTGCAATAGCAGAATATCGTTGTTTGAGTTATCACCACCTTAACATGCATCAACTTGTCACCTTGTCCTTAACCAATTAAATTCCATCTTCAATTATCTCCCCACACAATGGCTATTAGCCCAACTAGATAAATAAATCACTGTCCTAAGTGTGTCCCAAAGAATAGGGAACAAGGAACACTTTATTTTGGTTCATTTTTGTGACTGTCTGAGAAGAGATTTGTTTAAATATCACAATTTGACAGTATAGTAAATCAGAAGGGAGTAAAGAACTCTAATAATGGTATATACAAGATACTACTAATGCTAGTATTTTTATATTTGACAGATGACAACATTAATGCTAGTATTTTTTATATTTGATAGATGACAACATTAATATCTTAATTTAGAGTATAGGAGACGATTTTTTGGTATAATTATAGCCTGGATATTTTCCTGTCAAGAAATACCATGTCTGACAATATCAACCCAAAACAAAATAGGGAGACAATTGCTAGATTGTGGTCTAACTTGAAAAGAAAAGGTGATGGAAAATGTTATTGTCCCTGCAATATTTGCAAGGGCTTAAAGACTCGAAGATATCTAATCAAAACAGCTGAGGAACATTGTAGGCAGCATGGTCACATTGAAGGGGGAAACAAATTTCGTCCATTGGTATGTATTTCAATATATTATTTTAACATTTTATATACATAAGAAATCAATTGATGATGACATCATGGTCATGGTTAATTTAAGGTCATCATTTTGCTGTAAAAATACAGACTGGTGTTTTATTTTATTTTATTTTTAAAAAAAAATTATCCTGTTAACTCAGTGTCAAGTTTAGGTTAGTTCTCCTGGGTTCCCTTGCGGGGCATTACACTGGGTTTCATGTTATAGACCATGACAATCCAGAGAATGTAGATTCCAACTGGGGGAACATGGAGGTGTGAATATCGAAGCAGAAGATAATGATCCCATGGAAGAAGATGATCCTACGATAGATAACGCAATTGAAGATGACAATACTAGCGTAGATGATCACGATGATCAAGATGATGGTACTGGCGCAACTGATGATGATGATGAAGATGACCTTGATGTACCTATACTTGAGAAGGCATATGAGCCCCTATACGAAGGCTCCCAAACAACTCATCTTGTCGTTGTATTGTTGTTGGTGAACTTGAAGTTTATGAATGGTTTATCCAACATAGCAATCACACGTATGTTAAGGTATGTCATATATGTCATCTTTTTTCATCTTTTTTAGTCATAATTTCCTTATAGTTAACAAATGGTGAATCATGTACCAATTAATATTCTTTATATTAACAAATTATATTTTTTGTCGTAGGTTGATAGGTGAGTGTTTGTTACCACCATCAAACATTCTACCTCGCTCGTACCAAGAATTATCTTCCATTATGAAAGATATTGGAATGGAGTATCAAACAATACATGCATGTCTGAATGGTCATATTATATATCATAAAAAACATGAATTTGCAACAGAAGCCCTAATTTCATATTAGTAGATATCGATTAGATCAAATAACAAAATGTCATGTTTGAAAAGTTGTCTTGTGTACATCCTCATTTCTAATTTTGATTTGATGATAAAAAGAATGTAGATGAAGTTTCATAAAATAAATGACACCATTAAGATTATTTAACAAATCATAAATTATTGGAATAGAAAACCTATTTTTATGGTATACTTGTTGAACTCTCAATAATTAGGACACATCCTCCAAGTGTTGTGCAAACAAAAACATTTGTACCATATATACATGAAGATTTAGATAGATCCACCAATAATGGTATCAACAAACATCATTTGACAAATTCTATAACTGGTACCATTCATAGATGACAAATTTATCCAAAACATAATTACTTAACCTTAGTGTTGATAAGGACTATATTTAAAATCATTGATGAGATGAGGTACGAGAGATAGAGATCCATGTGGTAGATATCTTCCACTTCCAAATGGAAATCATCATGATATTGAAAGCTCTAATTAATAGAACAAGAACATGAACAAGAACACATGTTTGGTGAAATAAATATGGGTGAACGACAACCATACTGTCTTTGATAAGAATTAAATACAAAATTCTTGGCCTAATTCAAATCAGCAGACTCCTCAGTATCCAATGCGAACTCCAAATATGCCATGGGGAGAACCATAGGGATCTCTTGATTGGATGAATCCATAGTGGAATCAATCATAGTGGCAGAAAAATCATCCATAGTGGTAGCAAAACCAACCTCAATGGCAACAAAAATAGAATCAGTTTCAACCTTGGTAGAATTGTGGTGCAAAAAGACCTTGGAGGAAATCCCCACCTCTTCTTACTAGACCAAATCAATCTAATGAATAGATAAATCAGCCACATATCCCATCATAACCTATTCCAAACCCAAAGAATAATCGAACTTAGTAGACCTTCAATGGTGATACCAACCTTGCTGGCTTAAATACTATTAAAATCAGTAGACCATCAAATAATTTTTTTTTAAAATAAAATGTAATTCGTCGTTATTTCTACATAAAGAAAAACAACTTTTCCACAACAATGTTGTACAAGCGACCAAATAAATGTCAATTTTTCATCTCAAATTTGACGCCAATAACAACTATTTTCAACGACCGAGCTATACAGGCGATGACATGATCTTCCTTTGATCTTCTGTATTTTGACGATTGTTTGGTCACATGTTGTAAAGTGTTGGTCGTTTGATCCATGATCATTGTGGACCACGTACCTTCCTTTTTCGGTGTATGATTGGTTGAATATACAACAAAAATTTAGGGCATCAAAAATGAGACAAAAATTTTGACGTCCATATTGGGCATCTGTTCGATGATATTGTATCGAAAAAGAGACGAATGTGTTGGAAAGTGATCAATTTTGTATGTGTTACATCACTTTTTGGTTGTCATTTATGGCACCACATCTGGCATATTGATCGATTGATTTGAAGCTAAGTTTTGCTAATTTAATTCTAGAATCGGCTAAGTACAGAAGTAGAAATACAGAGGTATTTTGGATATCAAAGATCGAGATCGATGAGTTATGGCGTGTGAGCTTAGAGGAAGATATTATGGAGTGTGTACGACCTATATCTAAGATCGATTTGATTTTGGTGATGATTACAGAGAATACAGAGAATTGAAGATAGGCAACAATAGTAGAACAGAGATACAAAGCAGTTGAACTGAAGCGACGATTTGGGGAGTATGACGTGGACTCCTGGAAAGATAAGTTAGATTATCGTTGTGGATAATCTATATTTCGATTATATAAGAGTGTCGACTATGTATTTGATATTTGCATTATTAATTGTATTTTGCATTAAGAGTCAACTATGTAATATTTGGTTAAGAGAGCCGACTTGGTAAAGACAAAGATATATATATATATATGGAGATATTTTGTAAGAGCGATGATATGGATTGATGTACTGGATATATGTGCGAATAGTAGAGCAGAGGATGATAAAGATCATTATAGAACTATGACTGGAACTATCTAAGCATTGGAGATGCTTGTTTTGTTCATGACTGAGAACAATTTTGTAACAGAAGTATTATTGTAAGAGATGTAAGCTCAGTTGGCACCTAATAGGGTGTTGTATACCTTTAACACGGTTGTATTCCTCTAACAAGGAATTGTACTATGTAATATTTAGCTCCTAACAGGGCTAGGGCTCCTAACAGGGACATTATACTTTAGTGCATTCTTGTGGGTACCATCCCCACCAAGGTTTTCCCTTGGCCAAGGTTTCCTCGACAAAAAATAATGGTGTTATGAGTACTGTGTTTTTTGCTTATGTTCTTTGATTGCAGTATGCTTATGGTTTATGTTGAATTGGTTCAAAGTTTATAGTAAATGTTGTAATACTGATTCACTCCCCCTCTCAGTATTACTTAATCTTATCAATTGGTATTAGAGCCTTTGGCCCTTGGAGAGAAATCCTAACAGCTTAAGGGAGATCAGAATGGATTCAGATAATTTGCAAGAGAACTTTGAAGTTTCACTTGAAGACCTTGATAAAGAAAAATCAGAAAATTGTGATTTGAGATTCAAATTAAGGAGAGCAGATGGATTCATCAAGAAATTGAAAGACCATCTTGAACTTTCTAGGAATCATAGATAAGACCTTGTGGTTTAGATAAAGAAAGATCCAGATAATGATAATTCAGATCAGATGAAGAGACTTGAACAAGAGAATGACACTTTGAAGCTTGAGAATGAATCCATTGCTAAAGAGATTCAATAGGAGAAAGATGCTAAAAACAAGATTGAAGAAGCTTTAAACAAAGAAAATGCTTTGATGGAACAAATGAAGAATGAGGTTGACTACTACAAGAACAAATAGCTAGAATTGGAGAAATACAATCAGATCATAAAAGGTGAACTTATTGAGACAAAGAAACACATTGAGAAACTACACATGAGTAGTGATTTGATCGATGAACAAACAGACAAAAAGAAACCTAAAGGAGATATGACTGGTATTGGTTACAATGAAGATGAATATTCCAAGAATCAAGAAGAGAAAAAAGATGCGAAGATTGATGCAGAAAAAACTTGTGAAGAACTTAGAGAACAGATCAGACCTTTGAGAGGTAGATGTTTTGGTTGTAATAAGTTTGGACACATGAAAAGAGATTGCAGAGGTAATGCCCCTTTCAAAACTTTTTCTAGTTATTATTTTAATTGTAATGCATATGGGCACAAGAAAGAAGAATGCAGAAAACTCAATCAATTTGGAGATAGACAAGACAATAGAGGAGAACATACAGTGAAACCTACATGTTAAAAATGTAATAACATTGGACACATTGCAAAGTTTTGTAAGTTGCAAGTAAATCAAGACAAAAGACCTCCTATATGTTACAAATGCAACAATCCAAGCCATATAGAAAAGTTTTGCAGATATAATGGAGTAAATAATAGAAGAGCGCCACCTCCTAGGAATACACAGAAGAATGACAATGACATTGGAAAAAGTGTTGCAGAACTGAAGAGTGACTTTGATAGTTGTTTCAAGAAAGAAGAGGATAGCAACAGTGGAAAGATATGGAAAATCAAAGAGACAAGTGAGATATTGGTTCAGGGAGATACAATAGATGTTATTGGATCTTCGGCTGATGTTAACAAAGCATAATCGACCTAATTGGCTGATCATGGCCTTAGGGAGAGCATTGGATAAAGATATCAGAATATATCCCGCCCTTGATTTTAAGGATTGAGCTCTAGTGAGCTTAGGTGTGATATTGGCCGACATCATGGAACTTATGTTTACGAGTGCAACATCGAACGATTCATATATTGTGATCGTGAGATTTATAACTGATTGGACAACATTGGGTAATGCAAGATTTTAATAAATTAACATTGTATAAAGCATCTAACGGTTGTATATTTACTTACCATTTGAAGAGCAGCGACTTAAGGAAATCAGAGCAGAGAGATTCAGACAATCCAGTAACTACTTGGCATGATCGATCAAAGCATATACTCAGAATTCAGCATGTAAAGGTACTTACATCATCTACTTATACAAAAACTATGGATGCACCTGTGATATATGATGTTGTGGACAGACCTAGGTATAAATTTAAGAAACATCCTTTTAATTCATGTGAGGACGATCCTGAAGGAGCATTTTCCCAGACATTGTATGGTGTTTTGCATGTTGAAGACATTAGGGCATACATTCATTGCAAGTATGACATACTGGGAACTAATGACGTTTCTACTGAAATGGAGTACATGACTGATAATGGCACAATGAGAAATGAGTTTAAACATGTTGTTGTGTTAAACATTATGAAAATTATGGACTTATACGAATTCAGCGAAGAAGAATGGTTTAAGATATTGTTGAGTAGAGTTCATGATCAGTTTATTTAGATAGGTGAACAACCTGTGAAGATTTGTAGTCAATTAATATATACATGAGATTACTGGACTAGACAATACTGGAGTCATCCTTGTAGCAGAGAAACATGTTAAGAAGCAATTCGAAACCCTAACACACTTGAAATGGGATAGGGGAGCTATGACAGTGAATGACATCTATCTACAGGATGTGAGATTGATCTCGATGATACTTGGTTACAAATTCTACTATAGTAGTAGACCTAATTTAGTATCAACCAGATTTATTATGATGGCCTACAGAATAGTGAAAGAAAATACAAAGTATAACCTATGTGAAGTATTGGCACAACAGTTTTTGGAGAATGTGAAGTTGATAAAGAAAGACATATCCAAAACCTTCATATTTGGTTCACTACTAGTGCATATGTACATTCATATTGAACATAAATTTCTAGGCATGCACCCTAGTGAATGGAGAAAAGGGATACCTAGTGGCATTTAGATTTCATAGAGTTATAGAAGGTAGAACAACACATGGGTTGATGGAGAACTATTTGGTATGATTAAGATTCTTCCGAGGCAAATGAAAGAAAGATATAGGGTTCCTGATGACTTAGTTGAAAAATATAAGGATACAATATGTTTTATGGTTGAGAGAGACTGTGTATGTTTTGAGGCAATTGTTCCAAGGAAGAAATGGTGTTATCCTATGGGATACGAAGTGAGTTCATAAGTGCTAACCATGCGGATCGAACATGTTCTGGCATCTGAGATAGATACATCTAAGGAGAGATGGGGTACTTATGAAGAAAAATCAACTAAAGTGAGAGAAGAACAGACCAGAGGCTTGAGGAAAAGGAAAGTAGAGAACATTATTCATGAATGTGGAGTTAAGGCAGGACTGTCTGAGGAAGAGTTGAAGGAAGTGAAGAGAAAGTTAGCAGAATGATCTTCTGGATTGGCAAGTACTTCAACCCTTCCACCTCTTGAAGTTGTGATAACAGCTACTGCACCTACTACTGTTATCGATGTAGCCACCCCTTCATCATCTTTGAAGAATTCGCAAGAAAAAAAGTTGGTTCCTAGAGTAAACACCAGATCCTCCAAACATAATTCACCACCTAAAGAGCTGAGAACTGAGAGAGAAGAGAAGAAAGTTGAAAGTGACAGACATGTATGGAAACCTGACATGAAAATGGTTGAGAAAAGAGCTATTGAGCAAGGAAATCTAGTTACAATAAACAAGTACTATGACAAGTATGAGGAATCTGATAAGCTTAAGATTGAAGATATTGTGGTAAATCATTTTCTTGTTTTCAAGAAAAATCTTTTAGAGATAGAGGGCAGTGTACTTGAAGATTTGTATGGGAGACTGGAAATAAGAAAAAAATTAGCACATATTGAAGATGAGACTATCATAAATCAAGAAATTGACAACATGTTACCTATGATTTCTATGAGAGAGAGAGAGAGAGAGAGAGAGAGCATACAATGAACTAAAACCATTATTGAGGACTAAGGCAAGGTTAATGAAAAATATGGCAAGAAAGTATGAAGATATTACTGAAGAAACTCAAAGAGCATTGGATCAGATATTTATGTCAACCATTCCTGAGAAGGGTTCACCTCCTAAGACTACTATGCCCACACCCTTGGGAATGGGAGAGAGTTCCAAAACAGTTGTGGCAAGTGTTAAGAAAAAGAAAAGATGATATGCAACCAGATTTCTATGTTTTTGGTGTGCCTATGACACTTGACACTTCTCATGATGAGAATGACCCATTTGAAGGAAACATCGACAGTACAATAGCTGAGGATGAAGAAAAGAGAGCGGAAGAATAGAAAGAGAAAGATCAGAGAGAGGAAGATCAAAAAGAAATGGACCAGAAAGATGTAGAAGTAAAAGTTGAAGACAAAACTGAAGTAGACACATCTTCTATCTTATTGTTGGCAAGTAAATAAAAACCTATAGATGTTGATGTTGATCGCATGGATGAGGATGAGTTGGTGAGTTTAGCTTTCACCGCAATCACTAAAGCAAAGGAGAGATCTGAGCAGAAAACTGACAAAAAGACTAAGGTAATGTCTAGAGCAATCAATACTGTGAATAAATTGCTTCCAGTACCTATTGTTTTCCAAAGCAGAGATGATATAGAGAACTTGAAGATGACACTTGATGATTTTGATGGTCATTATGAGAACCTAATAAAGATAGTAGAAGAAAATGCAGAGAAGATCTACTTGGAGAAGAAACTGATGGAAGTTTGCCAGTCTATTACATGGGACATGGGCATTCTGAAATCCGTTACTGAAAAAGCAAAGAGTTGTGTTGCACATGGCAGGAAACTATTCAGTTATTGCATGAACCCAATCAGACATGTTCAGAACATTAAGGACATTATTGCTAGGGATAGGGCAACCCTGAACAGAATGATGGACAGTTGTGAGACCTCCTCACAATCTGTGATGGAAATGGACAGCGAAGTAACAAGGATCTTAGGTAAGCTAAATGTGTTGGATATAGAGAAAGGGAGAGTCATGACAAGGTTTGGTTTGTTGAAGAGTTTAATCACTCCTAAGCTATCAATTCTTGAAACTCACTTATCTGACATGGAGAAGACTGCATAATCATTGACAAACTCTATGCCCACAGAGTTGAAAGCAACATATACAACATCATATGCACTGAATGGACTAATTCATGTTAGTCGGCTATTGGTTAAGTCATGGAGTGCAGAAGTGAAGATCTTGGAAGATTCTTTTCAAGATATTCTGAAAATGGTGAGCAAGCACTAAGTTGTATTTTTTTTTTTTAATGCACCTTTGCCATTGTTGTCAAAGGGGGAGAAGAGAGAACAAAAAAATGAGAGAATAAATGGGGAGAAGAGAGAAAATGAGAAGAGAAGAAAATGAATAGGGGAGAAGAGAGAAGAAGAAGAAATGAAGAAGAGAAGGTTTTTGTTTTGTTGGAACACTTAGTCATTTTTTTTGTTAAGTGTTGCCATCAATGCCAAAGGGAGAGATTGTTGGCAAGTGATCAATTTCGTATGTGTTACATTACTTTTTGGTTTTCATTTATAGAAACACATCTGGCATATTGATTGATTGATTTGAAGTTAAGTTTTGGTAATTCAATTCTGGAATCGGCTAAGTACAGAAGTAGAAATACAGAGGTATTTTGGATATCAAAGATTGAGATCGATGAGTTATGGTGTGTGAGCTTAGAGGGAGATATTATGGAGTATGTACAACCTACATCTAAGATTGATTTGATTTTGGTGATGATTATAGAGAGTTACAGAGAATTGAAGACATGTGATAGCACCATAACAGAGATACAAAGCAGTTGAACTGAAGCGATGATTTGGGGAGTACGACATGGACTCCTGGAAAGCTAAGTTAGATTATGGTTGTGGATAATCTATATTTTGATTATGTAAGAGCGCCGACTATGTATTTGATGTTTGCATTATTAATTATATTTTGCATTGAGAGTCGACTATATATATATATATATATATGGAGATATTTTGTAAGAGAGATGATATGGATTGATATACTAGATATATGTGCGAATAGCAGAGGAGAGGATGACAAAGATCATTGCAGAACTATGACTGGAACTATCTAAGCATTGGAGATGCTTGTTTTGTTCATGACTGATAAATTTTTTGTAACATAAGTATTATTGTAAGAGTTGTAAGCTCAGTTGGCCCCTAATAGGGTGTTGTATACTTTTAACAGAGTTGTATTCCTCTAACAAGGAATTGTACTATGTAATATTCAGCTCCTAACAGGGCTAGGTCTCCTAACATGGACATTATACTTTAGTGCATGCTTGTGGGTACCATCCCCACCGGGGTTTTCCCTTG